>JAQJVL010000413.1:0-600000 GCA_035578905.1 Stictocephala bisonia | reverse complement strand
TTTATTCAAAGCAACTTCCCCAGTGTCTGTCTATTTACAGAGCAAAAATATGGATTATTCTGTAGCATGGAGTTTAGTAGAAAGTTTGTTACAACAAATCCGAAAAATGAGAGACGAGGCTAATTTTGATAGACTACTATCAATGTGTAAAAAGTACACTACTTGTATCAACGAACACGTTGAAGACACAAGTGAGTTACAAATGGAAGTGGATTTCCCAGAAAAAAGAATTGGGAAGAAAAAGAAAATGCCAGGAGAACTTACTCAGGATGAATCAAATTTCATTTCTCCAACACAAAAGTTTAAAGCTCTATACTTTAATATTTTGGATTGTGCTGTGAACAGTATTGAGGAACGCTTTGTAGTGAATGAGGATTTATTACGAGACTGTGCTGTTTTGGATCCCAAAAACTTTAAAAAGATGCTGAATAACTTCAGTCTTGATATGTCTACAACTTCATTAACAAAGTTAGCAGATGTAACCAAAATTAGTAGATCCGAACTTATCACGGAACTCAAACAGTTTGCTACCAACTATGACGTATTTAAGTTATCTTTGGTAAAAGATCGTGATGCAAATTTGTCTTGTGAAGAACAATGGTTGGCTGGTAATGATGGTTCTCTATGTCAAATTGAAACAAACGTTAAGTGTTCACAATGTTTATCATGTGCATTCACAGTATTATATGATATGTCCTCTCAATCAGGTATTTTCAATAATTTATATTCAGCATATAAATACTTACTATCTATCCCATGTACTCAAGTTTCTTGTGAAAGAGTGTTTTCAAAACTAAAAATCATAAAAGCAAAGCTGAGAAATTCTTTAGGCCAAGAGCTTTTGAGTAATTTAATCCTAATGAATTGTGAAAGGGATTTGTTTAAAATCATTAATAAGAATCAGGTTATAGACGAAATCGCTTGCTCAAGTGAAGAACTAAAAACAAAATTAATGTTTTAATCGTTCTCTTTGAAGTTGGAACCAATTGGAGTTATTAATTAAGTTGTTAATATAATAAATAAAGTTATTTAAAAATATATATGCGTTGTACACATTTAAAACCTAATTTTCTGAAATTATAAGGTATTTACAAAATGATTTCTTTGTAGGCCTAATGTATTTAAACTAGTGTGAACCACATACATGATTAGGATGGTGTATGTAGGTAGGGGAAATGGGGGCCCACTAAAACATTTTGCCGAGGGCCCAGAAAGCTGCCAGTCCGGCACTGGTTCTTATTATAAAGGTAAAAAGTTATAGGATCTTCAATGGTATTAAAAGATGTGTGTTATCGAGGACTTTGTGTTAAAAAGGTTTGGTAATATTAGCTTTCAACTATATAACAATAAAAATATTATATTTATGACAAGTATTTTTTAATAATACCTGATAATTTTATTTTTATTTTTATAATTTGACCATTTCAATTCTGAGACTCCACTGCAAGTAGAAGAGAAGAAAGAGGAAGTAAATATTGCGAACACTAGACTAGATTGCTACTTGAAATAAGCAAACTGTTACAAAAGATGTTCCACTCACACTCTGGGCATACAATTTATTGCTTACTGTATAGTTTGTATAGTCATTATTTAGACAATGACATACAGTTTTGTTTTAACGTTGCAGCAATAAATTAAGAAAATAATTGACATGAAATATTTTCAAAGCACTACTAACACCTGATTAACAAGACATATATATGAATCAATTCAAATTATAATGAATTAATGTTGAAATGAGCCTATCAGGTAGATATGATTGAAAGTGAATGTATGGTATAACAATGTAATTTTAACTATAAACAATAACAATCACAAACTTACTACCAATTTAAAATAAACCAATATAACATACTAATATCTAAGCACTTCCCTTTATGTGCCTTCCATGTTTGAATGGTAAAAAAGGAATGACAAAAAAGTATAAAGTGAAAGATTTAGGTATTAACTAAGACCTCAAAAAACAATCTGATTAAAATAAACTGAACTGAAAACAATTATACAAAAAGGAATACATATTTTACTGTATTTACATACCAATGCATTGCGAGACATCCTTTTTGCTCAGAACCTGGGTCAACCTTCGGTCAACAGCTGTCCCTTCATCCTCAGACATGTCTAAGCTGCAATTCATAGTGTGGATCCTAGTGATTTTCTTCTCAAAAATTGACTTTATTTTCTTTTGTGATTCAACTTATCAACAGCTTCTATAACAATAAAATAATATATAAGATAGTTAACACTTTAACAATAAGTTAAAACAACCTGTTTTAAATTCATGAAAAAAACATATGACATTCATAATAAAACTGACATTCACAAAAAACAAATGTGGAGTGGTTGTGAACTGAAAAAAGTTACTGAAAAAAGAGTATATAAAAATTTTAAAGTTAATCAAATAAAATAATGAGATTGTTTAAATTTAATAATTCATTTAAATTGATTAAAATAAATCTTAAACATGTAAATTATTTTAATAATTAAAACTTTAAAACAAAAGAATGGCAAGTAATTACCAAGGAAGTATGTTTACTGAATCACTATAGTAATTACCGAGGAAGTATGTTTACTGTATCACTATAGTAATTACCAAGGAAGTATGTTTACTGTATCACTATAGTAATTACCAAGGAAGTATGTTTACTGTATCACTATAGTAATTACCAAGGAAGTATGTTATGAAGATCACTATAGTAATTACCAAGGAAGTATATTTACTGTATCACTATAGTAATTACCAAGGAAGTATGTTTACTGTATCACTGTAGTAATTACCAAGGAAGTATATTTACTGTATCACTATAGTAATTACCAAGGAAGTATGTTTACTGTATCACTATAGTAATTACCAAGGAAGTATGTTTACTGTATCACTGTAGTAATTACCAAGGAAGTATATTTACTGTATCACTATAGTAATTACCAAGGAAGTATGTTTACTGTATCACTGTAGTAATTACCAAGGAAGTATATTTACTGTATCACTATAGTAATTACCAAGGAAGTATGTTTACTGTATCACTATAGTAATTACCAAGGAAGTGTGTTTACTGTATCACTATAGTAATTACCAAGGAAGTGTGTTTACTGTATCACTATAGTAATTACCAAGGAAGTGTGTTTACTGTATCACTATAGTAATAACCAAGGAAGTGTGTTTACTGTATCACTATAGTAATTACCAAGGAAGTATGTTATGAAGTTCAGATTACCATTCCATTATGAGACACTGACACACCTTATGCTGTGCCGTTATTAAGACGACTGAGAACAGAATCACATAAAATCTTCACAACACTTTGTTCCCAAATATATGGTTTACAGCACTGCTCACTAGTGCTGATGACAGATTTATACACACAATAAGCTTGATAAAAGGGTTTTAGAAATGATTTTTAATTAATGCATGAAAAATAATACAATTTTTAAAGGTACATATTACGTGTGTTAAAATTTTAATAGAAATTGTGAATGACTAATATATTAGTCCCTGATTACTAGTCTATGTTACTATAGTCTGGTAACATAGACTTATTATACTTAGAGAGAGGCATTTATTAACAGAGTAGTAATCAGGGAAGCAGAGTACGGTACCCTGCAATTTACTGTGGAAATTGAACTATGTTACATGTCTAAATTTTCTGGTTAAGCTAAGTCTGAAATATTCTCCCAAGGGAAGATCCAAGTATTACCACTGTACAACTTGGGCTTGGGCAGTTGTGTTAGTTATGATGCCCATTGAGTGGTTTTGTAGCCAACATTATTGATTTCATAACTCACTCAGACATCTTGCCTTAGCATTACTCACTTGTGTCACCACTTTTGTATTTTTTTTTTTTTTTTTGTTTGAAAAAGAAATTGTAAATTGTATAGAGTTGTGTAAGAGGATACGGGGGGGGGGGGGGGGTGGGGGTGTGATGGTATGATATTTTTATTACTTGCAATGCTGTATCATAAAGTTGGAGTATGTCTTTGGAGCAACACGAGTTATTCAATTGAATATAGTTATATATTTACAGCAGCTGAACAGGACTAAATACATTTAATTTTGCAATTAGATAATATTGTATATTGTAGGTTTGTAATTATAGCAATTAATTGTAAATAATTGTGTGACGATGATGTAGGTTAAGTTAATTAGTAATTGTTTATTTGTTGTTATTTTTAGTTACACTGTTATTCTTCTTTATCTTCACTTTATTGAATCATGTTCAAAGTTAAACTATTTGTAGTCGTGTTCAAAGGGAATAGAAATATTATTCATTCATTTATCACATTTAGTAATGAATAATGAGTGAATGAATAAGTGAGCTGTCTACAGTCTTATTCAAAGTGAGCTGTCTATAATCGTGGTCATAGGAGTGTGGGTGGACTGTTTTTAGTCGTGTTCGAAGAAATGTGGGTTGACAATCGTATTCAAAGAGAGGGTGAATGGATAGCTGTTCGAAGTAAGTATGTGTGGGCTGTCGAGAGTCATGTTAAATGGAAGTGAATATAGTCCACATCTAAGATAGTGAATTAATGAACAAATGTTTTATTTCCAGTTTGATACTCAAAAACAATATAATATAGGATGTCTGTAATCATATTAGATGGAAGTTTAAGTGGTCTGCGTTTTGTGCAATGGAAGGCTAGCCCCCAAACCTTCGTTTCTGGTTTCCTAACTTGATCACAGTTGCTACCCAAGCTCATCACGGAACTCATCAAGCTCATTGCTACCTAAGTTGATGACAGGATACTACTAACCAAGTTAATCACGGGTGCTACCCATCCAAGGGTGCTACCAAAATTGAAAAGTGGGTGCTACCAAAGTAAATAATGGGAGTTGTACCCCAGATTATCATGGATGCTATCTAAGTCGATCGATCATGGTTCCTACCAATGTCAATCACGGGGTCTTTCCAAGTCGATTAAGGGGACTAACCAATTTGATCACGTGAGGCTTCCTAAAGTGATCACAAGGACTATCCAAGTTAATCATAGAGGCTTCCCAAGTTGTTCACAGGTGATAGCTAAGTTAATTACGAGCTAACTTATACCTAAGTTGTTCTGAAGGGGCCACTCAAGTTGATGATCCAGGCTACCTAAGTTGATCACGGATGACTACCTAAGTTGGTAAAATGGGGCTCTCAAATATTTAAATACTTTAAATTCTAAGCTGCAAAAATGTATAATAAATATTTCAAATTCATAACTAGTGTGATTTTCACTGAATTAGTCATTTGATCAGTTTGAACTTTAGATTTGTATTATTTGTATGAAGTTTATATACATTTTTCCCAAACAAGAAGAAAATTTAACATGAATAGTAATAAAAGGATAGACCAAGTGCAGAAATAGAGTATAATAGAAAATATTTATTGCAAAAGACAGTACATTACAAGTAATTGATAAATGAAGAAATAATAGTAATCCAACAATAACTTGTTAGTATTACTTAAAGTGCACCATAATATTGTTAACTAATCATATTTTAAAAATCATTAAATAAAAACCTATATCAAATAAAATTAAAATGAAAAATTATTGACCAAGCTAAAAAGCCCAATTACTAGAATACCAAAATGCCAATATCTGTAGCCCCTCAGGCAGATGGCTACAAATCCAAGTATAGACAGACAATACTCTTCCTTTCATAATAACTTTAACTTAAAAATATTGTTAATGAGTTAAAATAAACATATTTAATTCAGAAATGAATTAATTGTTGTGCTTCCTCTAGTATTTTACAAATTAAGGCATTTTATATTTTATTTTATAATTTATCAACTTTCTCATCTAATGGGTGGCAAAAAATAAAACTTACTGTCTTATTTGTTTTTAGGAAAACATCACTGTCTGTTGAAATTAAAATAGTTTTATACATAGTGTAAATAAATCTTTTGTAGATAAAATAATTTGAGTCAAAGGTTGGAGATAAGTAGAAATGGATGCCAATCTAATAGACAAGAGATATCACATCAGATTCTTTCTTTGTTGTTGGTAAGTCAAATATTACTATTTAAATGAATTACTCCTTACTTCCCACTTATCAGTGCCATGTGAAAATTATTCTGTTCAGTATTACTGTTTTATTATGTGGTAAAACTTAACGAAATATTGATTGTTCTTAAATAAACAATTGTTGAGATTTGTAAATGGTAGTTTACATTCTAAGCTACAATCCATCAAAAAATACCTTCTTAATCTAACTACAATCTATCAAATCCAAACTACCTGTAAAGAACAGGATAGTTAAATGAGGTTTCCTCTAGCTAAAACAAAGTATAACGCTCTATTTTTTTCTTATTTATAAATTATTATAGTGAGATGTATGGGAATTTTCAACCTCATGTTGGAGAATACGTATTAGGCTTCTCAAGTAACTGAATATGCCCCATTGTTAGATTCTTTTAAAGAAAAAAATACCAGTGTGAAAATATTTTGTTCTATAAGATAAATGGAACTGTGAATAAAATCTGTTCAGATGTCAGGCACCTACTTTTTAGGGCATATTTTTTGTCATTTCATGCTAGTGGGGGACACCCTGTATATTCCACTGACAATATTCCTTATGGAAGTCTAGTTCTTGTAACATTACTATTTATTTTATTGTACTTTATATTTTTACTTTCTACGCCAGTGCCATTTCGAACATGATATTCAAACGTTGTTGAGGGACAACGGTCCAAACCTCTATGGCAAATTTAAGTGGACTTCCCGGGATTTGAAACCCGTGATCATCAGCATATGAAGCAGACGTGCTAACCACTAGGCTAGCAAGAGGCCTACTGGTTATAAATAAAAAATTTACTAAAGGATTTAAGTGGAGCAGTACCAGATTTTACCCCTGTGTCGCTCCTGTGGTGTGGAAGTTGTGTAAGCCAGTAGTCCAACAAGCTTATAAAACAAAATTGGACTTTTCTAAGTAAGCGAGGGGAAATGTGTTTTATTTGGGCAACTCTCCACCACTTAAAGCCATAAGAAATTTAATTTTTCAGAAGTAGTTACTGAATGTTATGTCATGAACAATATCTTTAAGGAGTCTCCCTATCAGAAAATAGAGCATTTAGAGGATTGAAATGGAGATCTGCTCATGGAGATTATACATTAATTCTTGACACAATTTGTTACACTATTCTTTTAACATTTTAGTTTTTTTAATTGGAAGCAAATTTTTATTGCCAAGCTATAAAATACAATTCAGAAATTTTTTCTATAGTGAAGTTGAGATCGAGTTGATATTGGTTACTTAAATACAGTGTGACAATTAAGTATTAGGACGACTTTATAACTTTTAAACAACAAGAGATATCACAACTAAATTTGGCATATCGTTACTGATAATTGTACATGGTGATCAGATGTCACCTTTGGGGAACAGCCCAACAGCCAGTTGGGAGTAAGAAGACATTTTTTTAATGACAGCCTATGTTGACATGTACATAATTTTAAAGGTGTGGTTGAATTGAAAACAATGCTGCAAACCAGACTTTAAAAGGTTGATCCAGTCGGAAGTAATTGCTGTTCAAAGTTTAAAAAATGTTTAATAAATTGTACTTATGAATAACAGAAAGTTACAAGTTGAAGGGAATACTTACTGAACTTCTTTCAAATTAGGTGTTCAAAATGTTCTCTGTTGGCCATCTGGCAGTGTGCTGACCAGTTACAAAAGCTAGCTACTGCTTTTTGTATGTATTCTTGTGGAACAGCTTGTGCTGTCCTGTGTCTACGATCAATCAGATCTTTAGACTGAGTTTCATTAACTTTGTCATTGAAGTATCCCCGTAAAGAGTAATCCAGCGGAGTTAGGTCAGGGGAACGAGCCGGCCACTCAATCACTCATCTTACAATTCACCGGTGACGGAATATTGTATCTAAGAATTGCCTCACATGAACACCATAGTGTGGCGGTGCTCCGTCTTGTTGAAGCATGTTTGTTTGTTAGCACCAAGACTAGCTTGTAGAGCAGGAACTATTTTGAAGCATATATTGATAATTGTTGGCATTTAAAATTCCCTTCAAGTATTCCCTTCAACTAGTAACTTTCTGTTATTCGTAAGTACAATGCATTAAACAATTTTAAAACTTTGAACAGCAATTACTTCCAACTGGATCAACTTTTTGAAGTCTGGCTTACAGCATTGTTTTCATTTCAACCAGACCTTTAAAATGATGTACAACTCAACATAGGCTGTCATTAAAGATTTTCTTCATACTCCCAATGGGCCGTCCCCCAAAGGAGACATCTAATTGCTATGTACACAGAAAAGTAGCTTACTATTACCAGTAACGATATGCAAAATTTAATTGTGATATCTCTTGTTGTTTCAAAGTTATAAAGTCGTCCTAAGACTTAATTGTCAATCTGTATACGGTATTCAAATTATTAAATTTTTAATAATAATCAATACATTTTAATTTCAACTAGGCCTTTCGCCAGCGAAGCTGTCATCATCAGGCAACACAACTTTGTGCCTGATGTGGCATGTGTTGCCTGATGATGCCAGCTTTGCTGGCGAAAGGCCTAGTTGAAATTAACATTTATTGGTTATTATTGAAAATTTAATAATTTGAATCTAAATTTTGTTCTATTAATATTGTTGTAATATAAAAATTGATAAAATAATAATACAAATAAAAAATCATTTATATTGTTAAGTTTTAACACTAACCTTTTACCACAGTTAGGATTTAAAATCAAAATTGTCTGAAGAGCCCAAGTCAGAAAAACTTAAGCACAGATTCTGAGTCAGTGAACTGGTTTAAGTTTTACTTTGTACTCGAAGTGTAAAAACTATAGATAAATTTTATTCTAAAATAGATTGAAAATAAAATTTTGATTGCTAAAATAAAAATATGATATGAAATTGATTTAAACACATTATTATGTGAAAATAAGTTAAAATCAGCAAATAAAAATCTTCAGTGTTTTATTTTCAGATATAGTGATTGCTTAGGGTTGCTCATGAATTCTGTTACTTATAACCTTTAGAATGATGTATCACAAAACATTTAGAAGATTGGTGATACACTAAACAACAACAAATTGTTACAAAAAGTAGATGCTTAATACCTAATGCCCTAATAAAAGATTTTAAACAATATTTATATCCAGATTAAAATCCTGTTTGTTATAATGAAGTTATCAAAATTTGCTCCAGCAATCATAGTCATAATAACAATACACGGCAACAAAATATAGCTTAGTAATTAAAAAGCATGATGAAGAAATATTTAAATCCAGCTAGACTTAAATAGGGATTAAATTGATATAACATGGATTACTAGGAAACATAAGGAGTGAAAATAATTTTCTTAACTTATAAAAAAATTGCCTTCTTAAATATTGTTGAATTTTATCATAATAACCTTGGTTAAGTAACAAAATGACATAGGGCCTACAGTAAGTGAATTATTAATTATAGAATTATTATTTTATTCCACTGACACATTATTCATCTAGTTAACACATACACTGCGGGTGACGTATATCTACGTCATGGCGGTCGTAGCTTGCAGGCTGATGACGTACAAATCAGTCATTCGACAGACTAAATATTTTTTGTCAGTGTGATGTTAGCAATGCACAGGGAACTTTAGATCTTTGTTAGTTACAAGTCTTAGTTGTTAGTACAAGTTAGTTAGTTGTTAGTCTTGTTGTTACAATACATTGTAAACAACATTGTGTTCGGGTTGACTTTTTTTTCTTTTTATTTATTTATTTTAAATGCCTCTGTATAGTATAGGTGTATATAATGTATATTTTTACAGTCTAAATATTTAGGTTATTTATATTGGTTGTAACATGGCTACCCTCGTGATTGGTTCTTTTTGAACAGAATATGAATGTTACTAAATAAGACGACAGTAGGTTTACAGTCTGAAGACATAACGGGAAATTCAGGCTTGTTTATTACAGCTTCTGATGATGTAATAATAAATTGATTGAAACTAGTAGGTTGAAGGGATTAAATAAAGTAAATAAATACATAACATATAAACTAAACATACTTAATGAATTGCATATGAATCGGTTGTATTTGTCAATACGTTGAAATATCTAAGTGTGCGAGCCAGGCAAGGCGCCCCGCACTCCGCGTTACGGGACTCCATGCGCCACTGCAGCCAATGTGTTAATGTGTGTTCTGAATTAAGAATTGTTCGAGCACCCAGTAAGATCTTTAATCCACCTATGTAATTTTATTCCTAGTATTTATACTAGATTGATTTAGCTCATCCTCTTAACACATGATAAGGATTTTCAAGGTATTTGGAAATCCTTTGTTGATTCCATATTCCATTAAATGTCGTGCAACTATTCATATTACTTCGGGGGTTTCAAGTTTATTTCTGAAATTAGCATTAGAAATACTTGTCAGAGAGCCTTTTTACTATCGATCCCAATTTTACTATCAGTCCCATTGGCCTATACAATAGATCGTTTACTGTATCTGGGAGCCAATTATGGAATATGCTTCCTGACAATACCTAAATTATAGGCAAGGGCCCTCACTTAAAGGCAGAACTAAAGGACCAATGTTTGCGGGATCTGTAGACTGGTGGAAGGGGAGGGGTTATCAGTGGTCATGTTCGGCGGATGGTATTTATTAGTAACGGATGATTGTGTTTTTAAAGAAAAAGAATTGAATTTATTTTGAGTTAAAATTTATTGGTTAACTATGATATTTTATAGTTTTTTTTATAAAGTCTTTTGATTTATGTTTAAATTTTCTTTATTGTAATAGGTTTAATATTGGTTAATAGTAACTTTTTGATTTTATTTAATTCATTTTTTTAATAAGGTTAGACGGTAGAGAGGACTGTTTAGTCCTAACCTCACCTTATAAAATAAAGACTTTTTCATTTTATTTTATTTACTATATTATTACTCTTTAAATATATTGAATGTCTTACTTATCATATTATATGTAGGAATGAATAATGAAAAATAATTACAAAAATTTTATTTCTTACTAAGCAAATGTTTAATACTTTTCATATAGTTATGAACTAATTCATTTCATTCAAAAAATATTTAAGTGTTAATACATACTCTATACGAGGGAGACGCCCCAAACATTTTGATAATATTAATGAATAAATACATAAAACAACTGAACAATTCGTCTAAATCTTGACCGCATAAGTGAAAGTGGTGAAGTTCAGAGTATGGACCATTAAAGATATACACTCACTGCCTTTGAACTAATCTGAAAAATATAAGTGCTTCCAGTAAGTGAACTATTCAACAAATTAGATCAATATTAATAAAAAGTGTTACCGTAAAAACTGAAAATGTTTTTTAGGTTTTATTGTTCTTATTTTATAGTAAAATCTAAAGTACTGTACAAATAGATTTGAATTAGATTAACTGTAAAGTTATGTGTTAAAAAATATTAACTTTACAAGAAGTACATATTTTTCGTTTATAATAATTTTTCATAAATTTGCAGTAAGTAAATAAATGCGACCACCGCCAAGTATCATTACCCGAGAGGAATGGGGAGCTCTTCCTCGTTTAAAGGAACTTGAGCCGGTCACCCACCCCTTGGAGAAAGTTTACATTACCATGAGAACAAATTCAAAGTTTTGTCACACAAAAGAAGAATGTATTTATGTTGTTAAGCAGTTACAGAAACTTCACATGGAGACTACAGGAGAACCAGACATTCCTTACAAGTAATGTAACAATGCTGTATTGTTATCTTAAATTAAATCATATTCATTACTTACGCCATCTCGTTACAATCAAAAGAATCTGAAAACGCCCTCATTAAATAAATAAGTAACATTTTAAGCATTATAAATTGAACTACTGTATCTATTTTTTTAATTGAAACATAACATTGAAATTCTTTACTTAGAGATACCCATGGTACTGTATGCATGCTTGACAGTATATAACTTTGAGAAATGTTCTTCACAACCTCTCTTTACAAGTTCCATCACCAACTTGCCATTTTATGATGAAACAGTGGTGGTATTGCATGAGTGGTTTCACTTCATTTGAATGACTTTGAAATTACTCTACATTAGCAATATACAGGGTAGAAAAAAATATGGAAACACTTTCACAACAACATTATTTTTTCCATAGATAATTTAATAATTTAATTTGTTATGATAACTGTGTTCCATAATGTATAATTTTTATCAGAATAATTTACTTAAATCCGATAAATAGCAGAGAAATAATATTGTTCAAATTAGTTACTTTGAAATTCAAATGACCGCTACTCTGGAAAGGATAAACCTTTCGAAGTCCGGTTTGCGGCAATTAATTCCTCTTGAATAGCCCTTCAGTAATTACCAAACTGGACCTAGGCTTACGTTAAAGATTTTCGCTCAACTCCTCGTGGGCCATCCCCCTGAAAAGATGAAATGTCGCTAATGGTGTCAAAAAGTATGTTCTTTGTAACCATGATCATGTACAAGATTTCACGTTTACAAGTGATGTCAAACAAAAGTCGTGAAAGCGTTTTCATATTTTTTTCTACCCTCTATATTGTATCAACTTAATAATATTAATTATTGGATTACAAATATGAATAAATATCAAATAACTATTTATGGAAAATATATTTTCAATAATAAATTCACATAAACAAACTACAGATAAACCACAATGGCAAGAACCTTAGTAGTATGAAATCCATAACATAAAAAACCCCTTTGAACAAATCATAACACTTTATTCTAATAACACCTTTGTAATACAAACGTTTTGGGCCAACTGTATCAAGAATACAAATTTTATCTTATTTTTAAGATAACAGGAAACCTAAATAGTATGAATCTAAAAAATGAAACATCTCTATACCATAAAATCAACCTCTAGAAGACGATTGTCCACAATCAAAAACTTATTACCTGACATAGAAGAAGTGGATCATGCAAAATACCTTGGTGTATCCATTGATGACAACCTTACATGATTGATGACACTACTCACATTGATTTACTGTGTAAGAAACTAAGTACGGGACTGTATATAATCCGAAGAATGAAGAGTGTAAGTGATTTAACAATGGCCAAGATTGCCTACTATGCTGTATACGAATCACACCTCCGATATAGAATAGGAGTCTGGGGGGGGGACTTCACAGGAAAACTTAAAGCGCTTATTGATTCACCAAAAAAGAGCAATCAGAATCCTTGGAGACCTTAAACCAAGACAGTCCTGCAAAGAAACATTCAGAGAACTGAAAATCCTTACATACAAGCCACAATCACTCATGTATAATATAGTGGTGGTGTTGCCATGATCACCAACAGCAGCAAGAACTGGAACACACTATCACAACAGACATGCATCTGAATACTGTCACCATAACTGAGAGAAAACCATGCTATACGGAGGAACTTTGGGAACAGACTTAGAAGCTGGCTGCAGGAGAACCCTTTGTACTCGCTGGCTAAATACTACCAATGGACTGACCCACTTCCAAATTAATCTATTTTTGTATTTTAATTCTAATTAATATATTTTTGGCGCAACTGCTGTTCTCAATGTACATACAAATAAAGAATATTGTCTATTAAGATGAAATGTTAAATCCAACATTTTTAGTTTAATCATGAAATCTTCATTTTATTTATTACAATTCTACTGGTATTTTAAAGCGTATAGATTTAGTTTATTTTAATTTGATTTTGCACCTGTATACAGGTGCAAATTGAATATTCAATATAATATTGAATATGCAAAAGCAGATGCCATATGCCTCAAAACAGATGATTTTCTTTTCTTCTTGTGTTTCAACCCTGAAGTTGGTTGGCAGCAGCTCTGAAAGGATCCATTCATTCCTTTTCTCCGCCTTCCTTTTTCATTTAGGATGATATCATATTAATTTATAATAATATAATATTGAATATGCAAAAACATATGCCATATGCCTCAAAACAGATGATTTTATTTTCTTCTTGTGTTTCAACCCTGAAGTTTGTTGGCAGCAGCTCTGAAAGGATCCATTCATTCCTTTTTTCCGCCTTCCTTTTTAGCTGTTCATATGTCTTACATTCCATATCTCTGGTAATCTGACTGAATAAAAACCCATCCAGAGCATCCCTTCCATGTGGCCACATTTACTTCATCTGAATTCAATCCATCCCAACGTAAAGTTCACCATGGAGATCGAGAGGGAAAAACAACTGGCGTTCCTGGATGTTCTTACTACACGGAAGATAGATGGATCAATAGGCCATGCAGTATACCTCAAACCAACCCATACGAACAGATATCTGAATGCCGCCTCACATCACCATCCATCCCAGAAAAATTCCGTCATAAATACCCTTATAAACAGAGCAATCCACATATCGGACAAAGAAAGCTGGAATGGAGAAAAACGCCTGCTAAAAACTACATTGAATTGTAATGGATGTAACAAGATGGACATCAACAGGGCTTTCAAGAAACAAATATCTAAATTAAATAAAGAAGCTCAACCAATAGGAAACCAGCAGACCAATAATAGTTCAGCCAATCAAGATGGAGGACAGCAATCGACCAATGCAAGAAAACCAATGGCGTATTTACCATATATCAAAGGAACAACAGACAAAATTGGAAGAATTTTAAAGAAGAATGACATCAAGACAATATTTAGGCCACCGAATAGACTACAAGATTTACTTCCACCTTATAAAGATAAGATACCTCTAACTACGCCTGGCGTCTATGAAATACCATGTGACTGCGGTTCAGTTTATATAGGAGAAACGAAGAGACAAGTATCAACAAGACTAAAGGAGCATATAAGACATACTAAGAACAAAGATGTCGATAAGTCAGCAGTAGCAGAACATAGTGCCCTTACTAAACATGGAATCTTATTTGACAAGACCAAAGTATTGGCTAACATCCCGTTTTATTATCCGAGAAGAGTTAGGGAAGCCATTGAAATATACAAAAGAGGGGATAATTTTAACAAAGAAGATAGCATGAAGTTGCCAAGAACATGGAGACCAGTTCTTAAGAAGTTAAAAATATCATAGCTTACGCGGAAGTGTGTACGTGACCTCAGACTCGGGTCAGTTGGCCTACGTGACACATGACAGCTGCGCCATCGCTATATATTGGGCAGAGCGACTGCTGACATTCAGTCTCAGCCTAACCACTGAGGATGCCACATCGTAGCATGGGCGAAACGTCTGGAACTGTATATATTGTAAATAGTACTTTGACGCGGTTGACACCGGAAGAACTAGTTGTTAATAATGACTCCAGCCGCTTAAGCTTACGAAATAACATTGTTTATCCTTTTTGTTATAGGATGTTCCTGTTTATAATTTTACTCTTTTACTTGTTGTAAAGGAATTTTGTTATTTAGGAAGTTATAGTATATAGTTATACAACTATACGAGGGCTTTTTTTTCAACCTCCAATCACTATGTGAAACAGTCAGTCAAACAGTATGATGCAACAATACACAGCAGTCTATAGTGCACCCCTCCCACTACATTCTCACCTGTTGCTGAGTGGCTGGTGCCATTACATGTTGATCTAGGGCCGTATAAACATGGCTACTATAAATAATTCTCCCACCAAGGGTGAGTTACTAAGTGTTATATGATTCTCGCAAACTGAAGGACTAAGTGCACCATTAATTCATAGAAGAATGTCACGAGTTTAACAAAAAAGACATGCAACAAGTCACAACTCACTTCTGGAATTGTGTTTATCCATGACAACATCTGTCCTTACAGTGCTGCTCTTACAAAATGTCTCCTTGATAGGTTTCAGGACAACCCCCATACAAGCCCTGACCTAGCGCCGATCGATTTCCTCCTATTCCCTAAACTGAAAAAGTGGCTAGAAGGGCAGAGCTTCCGAACCAACAACGCACTTAGAGACGCTGCGGAAATGCATCACAAATGGCAACAATATTCTTTGAAAAGGGTATTCGAAAGCTATTCGTTATGTTCGTTATGACAAATGCCTAAATGGCGATTATGTAGAAAAGTAACTATGTATGTTACTTATGATAGCACAATTATTTCATTATTCTCATTACTTTTATTCAAATACCATATCAGAGGTTGAAAAAAAAACAGCCCTCGTATATCTAATTCTAAAGTAAAAATACTGATATTTTACATATTATAGCCTAAATTTAAAAGTTGTGGTCATGTCATGCTTCACTGAGTACAACTGTTCTCTCCAGAGATACTAGAGTCATCCTCTATGGCACTGTCATGACAACATAATAGACAATACATTTCACATACTGTATGTGGTTATTAATCTCATTCAGACAATAGGTTACTAGCAATTGTATATATTTTTAGATATTCAGTTGACATAATGAGGAAGTTGCAACATTATATTCGATATCAAATTATGATAGTAGTGGCATGACAGTGATCTGCCCCTCATTTGAAAATGAAAGAAAGCATATTGACAAAATAGAAATGGTACTACAACAGACTGCTGAATCACAGGATCAAGGAGAAGAAACTCTGTCAAGAAACACAATCTATCTTTGAAGAGCAAAACCTTAAACTGTGCCAATTCATTGATAACTATTTAAAAACAATAGACGAACAAGAAAAAACTATTTTAAAACTATAAAAGAAAGTTAGAGGTCAGAGGGCAATAAATAAAATTTACCAGACCTCAAGTACACAAACCATCCCTCCAATAAATGACAATCTTGCAGGTATTAAAATAAACTTAATCAGATTGAGGCAGTAAAACACACCCTCTCCTAAATTGAATGGCCTATCTTCTCAGAGAAAAAAAGTACTGGAACAAAAAAGAACATTTTTAGTGTCTCTCTTCAAACAGCCAAATATATTACAAACTCATCAGAAAGATAAGATCACAGCTGTGCCTATCGTGACTGAGACTCCTGTGCCTACTGCAGCCTAGACATTCAAAACAACCGCAGCTTAGTCAAACGTCTTCAAGACACTCAATTCTACCAAGGTTGACATTTCTATGACTACTGCAGTTGAGATGACTGCTACCATTGCAACTAAGACACCCGTGACGATCTCAGATAAAATGACTTGGAATACCCCAACTGAGATAATCATGTTAAATGTGGCTAAAAAATCTTAACTTCGACGGCTAAAACAACTCTGATTATCGCAACCAAAAAGCCAGTGACTAGCGCAGCTGAGATAAGTGTCTACTATACAATGTCACAGTCAAACCTAAAATCAAGTAAACTTGATAATGAGAAATTTAAGACTATGGGCTAACCATTTCAGAAACTCGAATCAAATATAAAACTAAAAACTATAATAGAAGTTCACAGAACTACCAAAGTGTTTCCTTACAAGGAAAAAAAGAAACAAAAAAATAGCACAGAAAATCTTACTGTTAACAGATTTGCTTCTGTTCCAAGAAAAATAACCAAAAAATATCTACCAAATACAGCGATAATTAGAGATCCAAAATAATCTATAGAGGAATTTTTCAATAATAATATTCCTTACTTTACAGAGCTGAGAAAAAACTATCAGATGAAGCCACCCTATTTTTAAGTCATTATTTTCAAGAGGATATTCTGCTACAAGAAATAAATTTCGAAACACTTAATCAGAGTAAAAATAGATCATTTGTAGGACCCGGTATTTCATTATTACATCAGAACATCCGAGGACCAGAATTGACTGATTCACAAAATAGACAAAATTAACTGTCTAATTCACATGCTAGAAATTTAAAAAACCTGACTTTTTTTATTGACCGAGCATGGATTAAACGAAGCTCAAATACAAATTGTAAATATAAGTGTAAGTGGATACACCCTACTATCATTCTTCTGTAGACAGCAACATAAACTTAAGGGAGCAGTTTGTAACACCTCAAGATACTATTAGCAAAAAGCAATTAACTGGGAGTACATTATGCTACCAATGCCGAAGAGGCCTACAAAGAACTCAACAAGAGAGTAATTACATGTATGGATGTAGGTTGTTCAATTTTGGATAGTAGCTTATCCAAAAAAGAATAGAAGACCTAGAGGAAAGAAATATAAGAATATCTTTTAGGACACTGAGATTAAAAGATTGAAAGAAGAGTGTTTAAAGGCTTTAATAAGGCTTGAATTATCAAAAGCAGAAGAAGATAAAATTGACTAAAATAATGAGAAAAATCCTATGAAGTTGCACTAAAACATTTGAGAAAGGCTACCACAAATAGCATTATAAATGAAGCTGAGTACAAATCAAAAGTAATGTGGTCAATAATTAAAGGAACAAAGAAAACAAACAACATTAGGAAATTAATCTGAATATAAATGGTCAATTACAAATCAAATAGACATTGCAGAAAAACTAAATTTTTTTGTTAATGCAGCAGAAAATGTTCTTGCAGCTTGTGGGATGCAAAGAATGCCCCAACAGTAACCACTCTCATACAATGTAAATCTTACTTAAATCACCTAGCTCCTACAACTCCAGTCGAGGTTCAAAAAATAATCAAGTCATTTAAATCCCAATCTTTTGCAGGATTGGATGAAGTTTCATCCAAAATTTTGCTCTGATGAACTAATGTTTCATTTAACTTGTTTAATAAACAAATTGTTTAGTGAGGAATCTTTTCCAAGTGCTTTGAAATTGTCTAAAGTTTACACTTTACATAAGAAAAGCCCAACTACTGATATAAAAAATTATAGATCAATTACCCTTGTATCAACCTATTCAAAAATCATAGAACAAATTTTACTGTCAAGAATCATAGATCACCTAATAGTTAATAATTTACTTAAAGAAAGGCAACATGGTTTTTTCAAACGCAAATCAACCAGAACAGCTATATTTAGTTTTCTAGAAAAAATTATTGACCAACTTAAAAGGGAAATTTAGTTTCTGGAATATTTTTGGATATCAGCAAAGCTTTCAACTCCTTAGGACACAACCTCATTATTTCCAAGCTTGAAACATTAGGAGTCAGAGTCAACGCAAAAACTTGGTTTCAGTCCTATCTGACGAGGCGCATCCAAGTGGTGGAAATAAAAACAATGGAAAGAAAAAGGTTGCTTACAGTCCAATCTAAACCTATGGAAATAACCAGGGGAGTCCCACAGGGATCTGTCTCAGGACCAGCTCTCTTTATTTTATTCATAAACGAACTTCCAGTGAAATTGAACATGTCTTCATTCTTAATGTATGCTGATGATACAATGCTTATTGTAAGTGAAAGCAGCATTGAAGGATTAGATTAAGACCTTTAGATTAAGTCTAGAAAATGCCTATTACTACTGTAATAAAATCGACCTTGTGCTAAACAAAGCAAAAACAAAACAAATCCTTTTCGAAAAAGAAACAATTTGGAAGAACTAGCAAATGTGAGCCTTGAACATGAAGTCAAACTCCTTGGTGTGACCATCGATGCCGACCTTACCTGGACTCCTCAGGTAGATCAAGTATTCAACAAGATTTCTTCTGGTCTTTTTGCCTTGAAAAGAGTAAAAAATATTGCAGACACCTTCACTGCAAGAACTGCATAATTTGGTCTCTGCGAGACTCACATCAGGTATGGTCTACTTGCATGGGGAGTTCTATCAAAGTTGAATATTCTAGTTTTACAAAAGCAGGCAATAAGAATACTAATGAATCTGCAGGGAAAAGAACCGTGCTGAGAAGCTTTTTAAGAACTGTGGTTGGTTTATACATACTAGACACCATCATATATGTGGATGACAAAAATGGTTTAAGAAACAATGACCTCCATAGTTTTAACACAAGACATGCAGCAGACTTCATAACATCCCGATATCGATTAGCTCTATATGAGAAGAAACCAACCCCTGTACAAGATGCACAACTGCCTTCCAGAACATCTGCGGACCATGAGAGGCAAGAGCTTGAAAAAAACTTAACTGTGTGGCTGTTGGACCGACCCCTTTACACCATCGAAGAATATTTTTTATAAATTTTAATTATATTAATATGTATTTCTCAATTGACGCCATTATATTTCTCAAAGAAATTGCTCAAATAAAGATGTTCACTCATATTTATAGATAAATAGCTTTACCACACCCTACCCTATTCCATACAGCAAACATTTATTACAATAAATGGAATAATTTAAGAATCTGAAAATAATTAGCACTTCCTAGATAAGTTATGATAGGTCAAGATCAAAACCAATTTTAGACATCAATATTTATATAGAATACTAGCTGTACCCGCCCGCTTCGCCGGTCATAATATTGAGTTTGATTTAGAACCTAATAGCTGAAAGAATTCGAGCATTTTTGCTTCTTCTACCAATATTAGATTTTTTAGGAGGCATGTCATAAAAAGTAAACTGCAAAACAAATAATTATTTATTTTTTATTTTCACGTTTCACCACATGTTTTAATTATCGAGGAAAAAAGGTTAACACCAAATACAGATCACCTGATCAAGTAAAAGTAGTGTGTGCTACACTCTCAAGGTGAAATGTAGAACTACAATAAATCAAAACATATACAGTACTGTTGTTGTGAGAACTTCAATCTGCTTATGGCATGTGAAACTACATTAAACCACACAGTCATTTGTTTTTTGTAAACAATTCAGATTCTCCATTTGAATAACATGGGATCTTTAGGAGCCCGTGGGGCAGGACCCTGTGGACGGATCTGCATCAAACTTCACAAAAACCATTTCGGGAGTATACAGGACAACATCCTAAAGTTTCATGGCGATCGGTTGGATGGTTTGGCAGCGCATAAACTTCAAACATATATATATACATATATACAAACATCCTCTTTTATAAATATAGATTATCAATTCATACATTTAATCTGATTTAAATTACTTTTTATAAGATTAGTAAATGTTTGCCATGTTTTGTTTTGTAATTTTTAATTTATAATATTTAGTTTCCTTATTGGGACCGATGGAAATGTCTACGAGGGTAGAGGATGGTTTTACAAGCCTTCTCTGGCAGCCCAGGATCCAGACTACAAGGACAAAACAATTGAAATTGCATATATTGGAGATTATGAAGGTAAATTATCATTCACTTATATTACTGTATTGGTAAATATAAAACAAAATCATTAATTCACAGTATTTACATTTTTTCCTTTTCAATAAGTTTGGACAAGATAGTAGTTGCATGGAATATGAATATGATAAAAGATCAATTGTTGAACCCTTGAAAAAACTGTTTTTAGCTAATGTCATTTATTACTATTTTCATAATCAGACAACTCTTTTTTTTTTAAACCAAATTGAATATTGAATGTCTTTAAATAAGTAATTTTATTTCAGTAGCTTTAGATATGTAGAGACAAGGTTTGGATCTGTCTTTTATTGCTTAGTTACCAGACAGATTTTTGCTTGCTACTTGACTCCTAATACAAATTGTATTTGAAAAATATTAATTATTTTTTTAAATTTTAACCGGGAACTACTGTACATATTGTTTTTAATTTTCTAGTCATTAACTTAAAAATTTAGTTTACCCTTATCTATAACTATGTTACTATGCATATCCAACACACACTCAGACAAGTGGATCTTGTGTTCTTTGTGTCATGACTGTCATGTGCTGTGTTTATGTTAATAGGCTTCACTCCCCTGATATTACACGAGGTTTCACTATAATGCAATATTTTACATCTTAGATTTTAGTGATTATATTTATAAATATAAAGGTACCCTTGGAAAGTATTCTTTATTTTAAGTTTAATCCTAACCCTAGCAGGCAAAAATTACTTTGCTGGCAGGCCATTTGTATGCATTATGCAAGCATATTTTCAAGTATATTAAAAATATAAATATAATATTCATAAGGATGTATTTTACATCCTTTTACTCAGAAATGTTTGGAGAATAATTTACTAAACAAAATGTGGCATGTTATATTGAATTCTTTTTTTATTTTTACAAAATCATGAAAAGTTTTTTTATAAAAACAAAAAAAAAAGAGGACTAGCCTTTGAAAATGTTTATATTGTTGTGCTTGTAGATGTTTATGATATCTATAAGTTTCTAAATGTTATCTAGTTTTAGAAAATGTATATTATATACATATGTATATTACGATTAGTTGTCATATAACTGCAATAATGAGCAAATGCCGAATTTTGCATGTATAGAAACACTATTTTTCAATAATTTATTATAAATATGTTTTTTATTAATGTACATATTTTGCATATCAAAAATTGATAACGTTTCTCCTTCTATCCAGTGGTGTAACAATCGCATCGATTACACTGCGTGATTTCCAGGTGTTGCCAATTTCTGATCGCTAGTTATTGCCCGATTTTTGGTTTTTAGTTACCAACCAACAACACTTTTTGCCTTTTTGGTCAATTTCAACTTAACACTATAGAATAATCATTATAACATTGAAATTCATAAAACACGCTTCTTAGAAAATAACAAATATTGACTTATTTGGATAAGTTGATGTTGTAACATTAGAATATTTCATATTTCATCAGAAATTTGGAAATATGCTATTGTTATTTTATTATTTTATAAGTCATGTTCTTGTTTAAACTTGAAATAACATTTTCAGTGGTACTTTGTTAATTTATATATCGTATGGCTACCAAAATAAAATAAAAATGGAAAATTGTATTTAAATTATGTACAAAGTACTTCTATCTTCGCGTCTAAATATAAATCTCCCACACAGAGTTAAGTTTGAATCTTGCAACCATTCAACACTTGCTTCTACGATTGAATAACAACCAGTTACTCACTTATGTGATGCATAGTTTAATTCTCAACACTGCAGTCACAATGTTAGTTCTGGTCCTCACTTTAGTTGCTGTTTCATGTAGGCAATTTTTAAACAGAGAGATCCATCTAAAGTACTGTGGATGTTCAGTGCTTAAATCTAACATCATCAAAAAAGATGTTCAATTTTTGATTACTTAATCTATTACTGGTCTTTATTGGTTTGGACTTTGGCTTCCAGGTTCAAATATAATTGTTAATTGTGACTAGATCATGTGCAAGTGTTCTTTCTGGTTTTAGTATGTCCATGTGTTTGAGTTATGAGAGCAATATCATCTGCATATATGAATTTCCTGGACCATATGCAAGGAATATCAGCATTGTATACATTGAATATAAGAGGATCAAGAACAGAACCTTATGAAAGTTTTCAATTCAGGCGCCTAACAGATTGTTCTCTACGACTCAGACTAACTTTAATCAACCTGTTGCTCGGAGGAATCCAGAAATTCCAATCGTGAAGGACACAGAATTAGGTTGTAAAACTGTTCTAGTCTGTGTTATAGGCTGCTGAAAAAAACAATTTGTTTGTGCCTTCCCCCACGCACAAGACAGGCCTGTTTTGATATATGTAGGAATTCAAGTTCCCATTTTCAAATCCTTTTCCCTGCCCAGATAGAACTTTATCAAAGCTAATCAGGAGGTTCTCACATCAAGGCATTTAAAATGGTATCAGGTTCATTCCACTCATTAAAGAATTACGATCATGTCATAAGCCTTGCCTGTTCCACTGCTAAAGCATGTGTCTCTAGGGGCTACAGAAAATAATACATACAGGATAGAGTCGAGAATGTGAGGATCTATACCACGAGTAGAACACCGAAAACTATGACACAACTCTGTCGCTTGCTGCTCTCTCACGATAATGAAATGAAAAATGCTTTATTTAATGAGACATAGTTAGGACGATTAGGTCCTCTCTTACCTCATAAAGAAAATGTGATATTCTTACATTCTTACATATGAGACGCCGACACAACGTTGTTGGTATTTTAAGGTGAATATGAATGATTATATGAGTGTAGGATGAGTGTGGATGAGTGTAGTTTGGTTACTAACTGAGTTCAACTGTTCCTCAGAAAGGGCAATTTATTAATAGCCCAACAGCCAGGGCAACTAAGGGACCTACAGCTTTATGTGGAATCCGAACCATGTAGTGCTGGTCTGATTTTCAGCTGATTGACAAGCCAGATACTCAGTTATCTCCCTCATACAACAACCGCACAATGATAACTACCCAACATGGACACCCCAGACTTCTCTAGTAGTGTCCACGCTGATAGCAACCATTGAGCAGACACCATGTCGGTATTAAGAGGACCGAGCACCCAACCTATCGCCTACAATCTCCCAAACACTTTGTCCCCAAGTAGGTGGGTTACAGCACTGCGCCACAAGTGCCAACTTAGATAGAATATTACGTTTAGAACATCTAAAGAGTTCATTTGAATAGCATTCAATAATGCTAGAAAAGAGGAGTGGGTAAATACATTAGTTATGTACAGAAACTCAAAGTCAACAGAAATTGTTCATTCTAATTACAATGACAATTTTTTAAGGAAGCTTGAGAAAATAATTTTTATTATTGAATACTACTGAGTATTTTAACTGTGAATATTTTTATGCATAGCATGTTTTATTTAAGACAGATTTATAATTTTTTAAATAACTAAACCCAAAAGATTGTGCAAGGAAAAAAACGGTTGGCACCTAAACAAGATTTTAACAAGCACATTAAAATTTTTTATGTACGTATTTTTAAAAACAACTAAAATTAAAAAGAGGTACAATTCTACACATTTTGTTTTATGTTTCAGATCATAATTATACATTACCGATGTATGGCCGATTATGTGATATACTTGTAGAGGGTTGTACTAAGGAATATCTTATCTATGGGAAATTTGAACAAATCGAAAGTGTTAAAAAACCTGAATAAGTTGAAATATATCATATAATTGGCTCTAAGTTTCATTTATTTCCTCAGCTTTTACTGATACTAATTTTGAATGAACAAAATTTTATTTGAGTTGATTACTTTCAAAGTGCCTTAATAAGCAGATATAGTAGAATTACAATGTTACTTATTAAGTAGCCTAACTGTTTGTAACACATCAAACTAGTTCTATCAAATATAACAAGTAATTCAAATAGCTTTTTCTCTTTCGTATTAAATTTATTAATGTGATTAAAATGTATAAAAAACCCTTGTTCATTGTTAATTCATTATTCAATATTGAACATGACCAATGTATTGAAGTTTACATGTAATACATTCAGTCGGTAGATACATTTTGTGATTGGGCCATAAAGTCTATTTATATCATTGTTGATGAAAGCAACAATGCAAGTTAACAAATAAATATAAGCTATGGTTATTTGAAAGGTTATGGAAACTTATAGCATGGAATTGAATGCTTTTTATTTTTTTTTGAAGATAAATACATATGCATAATATTTTTACATGAATATAAGCATACTCATTGGTTCATTCCCATTTAGCGTATGGCATTAGTATATATGGAGCGACCACAAATAAAAATTTTAATCTAATCTTACTACAACAAAAAAGGGCAATCAGGATAATGTACAATTTAAAAAGGAAAGATTCAGTAAAACAATTATTTGGTGATCTGGGAATACTGACAGTTTATGCTTTGTATATTTTTGAAACAGTAACTTATGTAAAACAGTTTGCAGACCCCGTATTTAATGAAAATAAGCATACACATAACACTCACAATCATTTTCAAAGAAGTATTGACTAGCACAATTTAGAGTTTTATAAAAAGAAAACTCAGTTTATTGAGAAAACTTTTCTTCATCGTCTCCCACAACATTTCTTAACAGAAAAAATTTTTTAAATGTTTAAAAATCAATTGAAAACTTACTTGATAAAACTTGCACCTTATACCTTTGAAGAATTTTGGTATAGCCAAGTTAATAAATAGTTATAATACTATTTTATATAATATATTGTTATAGGATTATTGACACTATTCTATGTACAATTCTATATTATATGAACAAAGGAATTTTGAAATTGAAATACTATACTTACAAATCTGTTTGTTTGCTGTATTGTGATGTAATTATAATCTTTTAAAAATAGAATGCACTAAATTTAATTGTAACTTGATACTATAAGAAACTAAATACAATTAAGTACCGTATTTAGACAAAGAAAAGACAACCAGTAGGTATAATTAAATTAATTGACATAATTTGTTTATGAGTGTAGTAAAGAAACATATTTAGCACAAAACATAATGTAAATAAAAGTTAACAATATTCACAAATTAAGTAAAAGAAATTTTATCAAAGCATAAATTACATCACACATTGCATGTTCCTCTTATCACTGACACTTTCTTTCTATAGATAACATTGAATACAGTATAAAGACATGTGCGGTAATGGCAGCAAAAATGTTTTTAGTTTATTTAACCTCCCAAGTATTGTAAATCCCCTGATTTTTATTTACTCTTACTAAATATCTAATAATTAGTTGGTTCTCTTACTAATACAGCAGATCTTCATATTTCCTCAAAAATGTTTCTTTGAGATACCAAAACAGATTTTTTAAATAAAAATGTACTGTCAAATTTTGTTTGTGTAAGAACATTTATCCGTATGATTGAAAACAATTTAGTTTAGATTAAACAATGTTATAACAGCAGTATTTAAAAATGAATGAAAAGAAAATATCTTTATTAGGAATATTTGAGATGAAATAATGAAACAATAGAAGTGAATGTCACACAGCATAATTTTTCATAAGTACAAAATGTACAAACATTATGGTAATCGATTTTGGTAAACCACGTTACCTTCCTCAGGCCAGAGAGGTTCACAAAGGAATGACATTAGTGTTTAACTGCCCTACTTATAAACAAGCACTTGCCACGGTCAGGAAATTCATGGGGGTTGACTGATAGTCAAAATAGCTTCTGTTGAAAGACAATTGGTCAATTACTATTGTTTATTCCCGTCTATCTTCTTATTTGCTCATTCATAGGTTTGTCACGATCCTTTCATTTTTTTAAAAAGAAATAGTGAACAAAAAATATTACAATGAAAACCATCTTTTTCCCTAAGAGGCGAAGTTAGGGCTGCAAAGCCCTCTCTACCACCTAACCTCACCACTCATGATAATACTGTAGAGTTGAATCTCTACTGTTGTGATACACAAATGGCCTGTTAATTCCCATAATTTGCATTTATTATTGTGGAACACTAAAAGAAATCTGGAAATAATTACATTTACTTTTAACTACATTGTTGTTGCAAATTTCCAACTTAACTTATATTTTAACCTAGAGATGGTTTCTGCTTACTGTTAGGTTTGGAAACATCTTCCATAAATATGTTATTCACTGTGGTTGTTTTAAACAGAGTTTTCTCCGTTAAAATAATCAGAACAATAAGTGAATTAAATAATAATTTAGATACTGATTCGGTATAGTAGTATTACTGGATCAGATACTTCAATCAAATGAGTAATTCGGTATAGTAGTATTACTGGATCAGATACCTCAATCAAATGAGTAATTCGGTATAGTAGTATTACTGGATCAGATACTTCAATCAAATGAGTAATTCGGTATAGTAGTATTACTGGATCAGATACTTCAATCAAATGAGTAATTCGGTATAGTAGTATTACTGGATCAGATACTTCAATCAAATGAGTAATTTGGTATAGTAGTATTACTGGATCAGATACTTCAATCAAATGAGTAATTTGGTATAGTAGTATTACTGGATCAGATACTTCAATCAAATGAGTAATCTTATTTAAACCTGTTAGTAATCATGAAAAGGTAAATTTTGCTGTACAGGGGAGTGTTTACAAAATCTAAGTGGGAAAGTATTTTAGCAATTTTAGCACTGCCGGCGTGGTGGCTCAGTGTCTAAGGCTTCGGACTGTGGAGGGCAAGTTCCAGAATTTAAATCCCTACTGAGCCAATGGCAGGTACTCTCTCTCTCTCTCTCTCTCTCTCTCTCTCCATCCTTCTCTCTGCCTCTCTCCAGCTCACGCCTAAGTGTCTAATAGCTGAGTTATTAGTACACCAAACAGTCAACCGAGTGCTTATTTTAAACCAATCACCATTAGATAGCAGCACAGACGCATATTACAGCAAATTCATTGCCTTGGACAATCTGTTTGTTTCTATAGTCAATGAAAAATACCTAAAGTTGTCATAAAACCATATCCACTTGTCCACGCTCACTTTACAATCCATAAACTTCTGATTTTCTTTCAAAATTGAAAATATAAGGATTTGTAGATGAACGTAAAGATATTCTTTTAACTTGGAAACTGGAGTAAATAAATGGTAGTTAAGTTCTATGGACCGTATATTCTTAGTTTTTAGCCGTAATATTACTACAACTAATGATTTGTTTAGGTTACGTTAGAGAATAGGATTATATTGTAACTGTTCAGGAACATACAGATGATTAAAGCCCAGCTTCATGAGATAAAGGTTCTTAGTTCTGTCCCAATCTGAGTCAGACAAATTTTGATTGAAAGAATCAGCTGACCACCACCAGTTGTTCATTTTCATTGATCTACTCATTAATAACACTTTTTATGTAGTAGTCGACTTAGTTTGTAACAAAAACTACATTTGCTCATTACAAACTCATTACACTCATTAAAATTCCATATTTACTTATATCTTTACAATCGGTCTCTTAAAAATAAATTATAAAAGAAATTAAAAGTTTATTTATTGCGAAGTTTACTTTATAAAAACTATAAGGCTTTATACCACACAAATTTTTAATTTGGAATTTTTCTTCAGACATCTATTGACATGGTCATGGCTCCAAAAGTACAAGCGTATGTTTTCTGTTTGAATAGAGGAAAATTTAATTCCTAACTTATAATATACACTATACTCTTTAATTATTACCGTACAATTTACAGTGACTTATAATATCTTACACTTCATAGCTTTTTAAGTGTAAGACAATATTTAAAATTAAATGGATGTTTGAATGTGTCCTTATGAAATAAAAAAAACAATCCCAATATTTCAATATCCAAATATTCACTAACAACTTCACCATATCTTCTAACTTTTTTTAGTAATACTTTAATTAATGCACATAGAAAAATTGTTAGTAAATATTAGAAACAATTTTAACAATTTAGCACTCTTATGGACGATGTTATCTATTTCAATAAGGTAGGTACATATTTGGCAGTCTTACTTTTTATTACCTCATTAAAAGGCACTGACTGCTTAATTTATTTAGTATACAAGAAATAAAATGAGAAAACACGTTTATTTAACCGGCGGAGCTTTATTCAGGAGTTAGGACTAGTAAGTTCTCTCTATTACTCCACCTCAATTATCTCAACATGTATTGTTACTTTCCAAATTAATTAATACCTCAATATTGTGAATAATAAGGAAGATTATTAAAATACTTAAATTTTATTTGTTCCGGATTTTATGACAAGGGAAATATTTGTTACTATTGAAAGAAAGAGTATATTTTCCTTTCAATAGTAAAAATAGCGTTCAAAATAGATTTAAACTATTTTTAATTAGATTCATGTGATTTTAGCTTAATTTGGGCAGTGAAACCTTTGAATTTATTGAAAAGATGAGTTGGAGACTAAAGAACTAAAAAAAAAAAAAAATACTTAAATGGTTAAGGTTTAATAAATGTTTGATCTTAGAACTTATGCTTAAGCGGCCGGCATTTTCCAGTGACAACCGCGTCAAGGTACTCTCTACAATATTTACAAGATAACCAGACGTTTTGCCCGTACTGTGATGTGGCATCCTCAGTGGTTTCTCTGAGACTGAGATCAGCGAATGACCTTTCAGTTTTTATAACAGGTGTTGGAGTGGGGACTGGTTTGGCAGGTATGCTGGAGAGGGCAGCGGAGGCACGACCACGTGACCTACGGTCATTGGCCAAAGAAAATCAATATGGCTGACTTCATTTTATTTAAATTTACTAAAATGGGTTCCCATGTCTTTGGAAGCCGTATACTATCATCCTTATTACAAGTATTTCTTCTTTTATACATTTCTATAGCTTCCCTTACGATTCTCGGGTAATAATGTGGAATGTTGGCAAGGACTTTAGTTTTGTCAAATAAAATTCCATGATTACTTTTTGTGCTATGTTCAACAACTGCAGGTTTTTCCGTATCTTCATTCTTAGTATGCCTTTTATGTTCCTTAATCCTTGTGGAAATTAACCTCTTGATTTCCTCTACGTCGACTGACCCGCAACTACAAGGTATTTCATTTACTGCAGGCATAGCTAATAAAATTTTATCTTTGACTGGCCTCATAAAATTCTTCAATTTATTCGGTGGCTTATAAATGGTTTTTATATTTTCTTTATTTAATATCCTGCCAATCTTTTCCATTGTTCCCTTTATGTAAGGTAGATATGCCTTACATCCTTATCTTGTATCCTTATCTTGTCTTATACCTATTCTATTTTCTTGTTCTTTCCTCTTCAGCTGTTTTCCAATAGTATTATTGATTTCTCTAAATGAATATCCATTTTGTTTTAATGTAATATTTGTCTTTCTTTCTTCCAACTATTTGGGTCCGAAATGTGAATGGCTCGATTAACTAAAGTAGTAATATGATAAATAATAAAAAACAAAAAACATAATTTTAAATAATTATATTAAGTTGTTCAAGCACCACGTGACTGGTAAAGGCAAGGGGGGGAGGTTTGTTGAGTCAGTTAGGTCCGCCGGTATTCCAGCATGATGAATGCCTCAGACTGTGCTATTCCCAACTGCATAATCCAACTCTTAACTCGTTTTTTAAAAACCATTAAAGAAGAAGATGCAAACAAATCTGAATCATAAAAATACTTGAAACAATTTCTGTATAAAATGTTAGATATATAATATGAGTTAGTTGAAGAAAATTATCTATATAATTGCAGAGAAGTTATTCCTCTGTTGTGGACGTAGCGCGTGTTATAACTGTGAGATATGTATGTGAAGACTGAATAATGATGCAAGAATATGTAAGACAGAAGTGTTTTTATGTACAATTGACAAACGGTGAGAAGAGCAGATTCTTTAAATAACGAATCTGTTGGAAAACAAGAGTTTTCCTGTAGCTAAATTTAAGAATTTTCTTTTGTGCAATGAATACAGGTTGGAGAACGGACTTATTCGCACCTTACCAGCAATATTACCAAATGTAAGAAGAGACTGAGTGAAACCGCAATTGGCTAGTTTTATTTCCTTTTCTTCTAAAACTTCACTTAGTTATCTGAATGCAAAAAAATTTACGAAGTTTTTAAACTAGAAGATCTTTATGATTGGACCATGACATTCTAAAAACAACACCCAAGTATTTGAAATATGCAACTTTTTCAATCACTGCACAATCACAGTCAGTGTCAACATAATTACCACAAGTGTGTAATTTGAGGCTTTCAAGTTTATAATCTGTGACGTTTCTAAAGGAAACTGGCTTAAATTTGGTTTTAGTTATGTTTAACGAAAGTATGTTATGGTCGAACCAATTTTTTAAAATAAAGAGGTCCCTTGAAGCTAAACTTTGTATTTCCAACCAGGTACGACCGCTTAGAAAAATTAACGCATCATCTGCAAATAAAAATAGTTTGACAAAAATTGAATTTTTGAAATATCATTGATATAAATTAAAAACAAGAGTAAATTATACTGTAAATGCTAAACAACATATGAATGGTGAATACTAAGAGATAACTGTTCCATAGAGTTTTAAAAATTTCCTTCATGTCAGTTGAATTCACTAATCACATATACAAAATATAATTAATCATTGATTTTGTTATTAATGTTGCAGATCAAGACGAAGAAGAATTTTTCAAACCAAAATTAAACTCTGTACAACTACATGAGATTGTTAAATATATAATGCAGGAAGGCGAGAAAAAGAATTACCTTGTTGCTCGAGATGTGAAAATGTTTTGAACGATTAAAATTTGTAGATATTAAAACTGTTCTGATAATAATAAAATTACTTTCCTTACATTATTTTGGTTTTATAATCTAACCTTATGAATAATCAAATATATTTATAACTTAACCAAACTCTCCCTAAAACGATTATTTATTTTTACCACCAAACAAAACAAAAATACTCAACCTATATATAAAAACAAAATAACTTTTTCAAAATTACTTATTATGACATTTTTCATTTCCTAAATATACAGCAACCTAATGAGAGTCTGTATTAAATGTTTCAGGTGCCAAATCCTACCCTCTTGACTCTTACCGTGTGGTTGTTGAATTAATAATGGAAGGTGAAAAAAAGGAATATCTTAAGTGGGACAATTTTCAGTGGAATTGAAAATATTTCAAATGTTAAATAAACTCTGAACATATTAACTTATTTTTCTACCTGTAATTTTTATTTGTACAGGAGAACCCATTTCAAAATTATAAATAAAGAAAAATCAATCATTGAATGATATCATTTTAAGTAATCATGGATAAATCGTCTGATTCATTGACTTAAAAGTAAATGATTGAAAACATTTGTCTTATTAAAATAAACATCTTGTCAGAATCTATGAAAAGGACATTGTTTAGGTAAAAATCCAATAAATAAGTCAATAAGTCAGTAATTAAAAAAAAATTTTAACTAAAAATCAAAAGTAAAAAATTAGTGTATTCTGAACAGTTTTAAACTCGAAAAAAAAATAAACTTTAGAATAGTAAACACGTCATAACAGCTGTTGGTAATCATTGTTTCTTAGCAGTATTGGGTGTTAGTTGGGTTATAGCATCCTGAAAAATGTTTTATGCCTTTTGCTGTATGGAAACCAATCTGTGTTATCTCATAAAAGTTGGAATTATACAAACATTTTTCAGTGGGCGTGTATATTGCACAGGCTACATCAAACTGAGAAATTAGTGTTTTTGGCTTTTTGCATCAAACATTTCCCAGTTCACGCATGCACAGATCCATCCTTGTTCATTGTCACTAAGTAGGCTAGCCCCTACAATAACCTATGTATACTGTAGCAACATGCATGAAGCATACATTGTATAATGCTCCGATGTATAACCCATCTTAATGATAAACACATTTGCCTCCCTAACAAAATTTACATATCTTCTAAGTTCAAGATTTTCTGTCAATGTTTGACTGATAAAAATAATCAGAAAAATATGAAATTGCATCACAATAATTATACAATTTGCCAATTATAATGCATGTATATAATTGTTCTACGATAATAAATAATTAATTATTGTTTTATAGTTTTGAAATAGGACAAATAAATTGTAAAAACAAATAAATCATGAAAACCTTTTTTAAAAATATATAATAAACACAAGTTTTGGTAAATAAAATTACTATGCTTCATCATATTTTATTTTTTACAAAGTTATTTTTTTTAACATTTTAATCTTGAGCATATTATAAATTCAGTATTTGTTACATAATACCATATGTTTTAATTTTAAAGTGGGAGAAAAAATATCCTCTAAAATAAATGTTGTAAAATCAACCATTGGTGTTGTTTGATCCTGGGGAAGCACTTTTAAATATTTTGTTTGCCATATCTAGAATTAATTGTTACTCGTTGTTTATACTACTATAAATCAATAAAGATTTTGATTAAAAATTAATTTCAATTCTGCTTAGTTTTAATTGAATTAACAGCTGGTGGTTACATGCTGATCCTTTTCAATTATTTGCCATTTTGTTACTTTGCAGTTATCTGATATCATTAGAGTATTAACTGATGTCTCAAAACAAAATCGTCTATGTACATAGACGTTTGTAGAGTTATTTTTAACATCCTTTATAATTCACTTCTGTACTTATTCTGTACCTGAATAAAGCAAAAAAAGAGGTTATCACACTTTACTATAATTACCCTATTGAATTATCTGATGTCAGTGTTAGGTTAATATCACCTGTTACGAGCAGGCACTGAATACAATTTAGAGAGTGACGTTTTTCACCGTGTAGTGTTATGTAAAATGTATTAATTTACTGAATTACTAGTGATACATAATGACCCACTAGCAGCAGGTGCACAAAACAACATCTTACCAAGTGGCAGTTATTATGACTAAAAATCCTAACCTCTTACTGCCTTCGAAAAAAGTAAGACTAATATAAATTTTTTATTTGATTTAAGTATTTTTAAGACACCAATCGTTATGATATAAGTGCATATAAATATAAAAAAAAAAAAAAATGTGATGAGCGTGTACGAATGATTGTATTCATTGTACAAAGACAATAAATTGTTATTATATATTCATTTATTCTTTGTTACAAGAATAGCTGTCTATTCCTTAAATTGTGACATATTAATAATCAAATAACAAATGATTAGTCTGGTGGTTGTCAGCTGATTGTTTTCAAAACTTGTTTGACTCTGATTGGGATCAAACTGAGAATTCATCAAACTGAAGGCCAATCACAGTATAATAAAATACATTAACAAAGCTTGCTCTTAAGAAAAATGCAACTGGCTCGACGCTAGCACTCCTAATGATCGTGTCAAAGAATTACGCCATATCTCCGCTAGATAGCATGGCAGTTTACATATCTTACATTACAATTAATTGAGTGGAAAATCAAATTATTTATTTGCTTACTGTGCCAGCTGTTTACTACCTCACCGCTAGGATCGCTTGATTGCAAGTAAAACGGCTGAGCTTCGCTACTGTATGTTATTATACTATAGGCCAACTATGCTAATGACCAATTTCTGTGTGATAATTCATAAAATTATTATAGTTATAATAATTTTATTATAGTTATAATCATTCATTCTATCAACAACAACTAGAAAAAGTTGAAGGAATTTGTATGGACCTAACTAAAGCATTTGATAGTGTATCCCATGATTTATTACTTAAAATATTAAATTATATTGGTATTAAAAAGAGAGCGTTGTGCTGGTTTGAGTACATCTCATTGGCAGAAAACAGTATTTACATGGTCAATTACTCTTTATAATTGACCATGTAAATAGTCAAAATTTAAATAAATTGATTACCTATTCTTCATCAACAAATATCATAAAATATGGAGTCCCCCAGGGATCAATATTGGGGCCACTATTCTTTTTAATATATTTGATTGGGTTTCCCTCAATAACCAAAAATCCCAATAACATTTGTTTATTTGCTGATGATATAAATATAAAAATATCTGGAGATTCAGAATCAGATATAGAAATCTCATCTTTTATTAATCTTTCTAATACTGTTCAACTTACATAGCATAAATTTATTACCAAATCCAGACAAAACAAAATATGTTACCTTCTCATCATCTAAGCAAAAAAAAAAAAAAAAATAAATAAAATAAAATAAATAAAATGCTAATATTTTTATGGGTGAATGCTTACTAAGTGAAGTAGACACTGTAAAATTTCTAGGATTTAATATATATGGCCAATTCAGTTGGGACTGTCACATTAATTCAATTTGCAAAAAAATAACTTCTTGTCTATATGCATTAAGACAAATGTCTAAATTTAGCTGTTTTAAAACATTAAAAATGATATATCATGCTTTAATTGAATCTCACATCGCTTTAGGGTTATGTCTGTACGGGAGCACACCAAACTACAATTTAAATTGTATACTTTTGCTACAAAAATTCACTTCGTATAGTGTTAAATTTGAAAGCAAATGAATCTGTAAAAGACCACTTCTAAGAGACAAGAATTATGACAGTACACAGTTTACTTAATTTCCAACTTTTTTTACATGTTAAGTCAAATTTTAAAAATTTACCAAAATTAAATTCTTATCAAAAATATTCAACACGAAAAGGAAATTTTCTTGCATTGATAAACATAACTTATGCTATGTTATACACTAAAAAACCTTCTTATAAAGGAATAAAATTCTTCAATCATTTACCATCCAATATTAGAGACCCTAACTGATTTCAATATGTTTAAAAAAAAATCAAAGAAGTTCCTCATCACTAAACCACTGAATAATACAGATGAGTTTTTTGTAGAATATGTACCCTAATAAGTACCCTAATAAGTACCCTAATAAGTACCCTAATAAGTACCCTAATAAGTACCCTAATAAGTACCCTAATAAGTACCCTAATAAGTACCCTAATAAGTACCCTAATAAGTACCCTAATAAGTACCCTAATAAGTACCCTAATAAGTACCCTAATAAGTACCCTAATAAGTACCCTAATAAGTACCCTAATAAGTACCCTAATAAGTACCCTAATAAGTACCCTAATAAGTACCCTAATCATTAAATATTACTATTAAGCTTTAATTTTAGATCAACAAGTTGAGATAACAAATTATGTTTTATGTTGTAACTATTTTTTGTACCTTGTACTTTTAACTATTAACACTACTATTGTAAATGATACCATTTTGAGCAGATTGTTTGACTTATGAATAAAGTTGATTTAAAAAAATCAATTTCAGTATGATGAGGTTTTCATGTTTTGTCGAAGCATCACGGACAAAGCCACGATGAGGATCACTAGTAATTTATGAAATTAGCTACACCAAATTGATATTCAGTTTAGAATAATTTATTTAACAATTAAAAAACTGAATTTATTCAGTTCAGGTCTCAGATGTTTAAAAATAAACGTTTTTCAGACCATTTGGCAAGCTTATTTTATCCTAGATACATTCGTTACAATACTAAGCTTATGAAAAAAAAGGATCATGCACAGAACTTGTAGCTCTGAAGCTAACACAAACCCTGAAATCTGACGCAAGTATTATATTCCTCCCATATATTACTGAGGATTATATACAGTGAAGCCTTCTGGCATGACTGGGGATATATCTGTGCTGGACTATCAAAATTGCTGCTTATCAAGGTTTTATTGAAAGACAGGGAGGGATAAAATGAGGTCAAATAACCGTCTAGAAAGGTATTTTTTTTAAATAATCACTATAGAGATATTTATTTTTCAATTTAGAACAGTACAGTTATGTATAAAATACTTTTTTTATAGTATTAAAATTAAAACTCAAGTACTATATTTCATTTGTTAATTTACTGTATTTCAATCAGGAAATATATTGAGTAGTAAATTACAGTTACTTGTTACATTCACTCTCATTACACTGTTGTTTCTTCAGTAATTCTACTGAATACAAGTAACTGCAGGATACATACAAAACTCACAAACAAACAAAACTAATCAATTTTCACTAATAAAGAGTGGCAAACAACACCCACACAGCCAATATGACAAATAGCATTCTACCTGACAGGCATAGCTACATTAGCTGGTGCCGTATCAAGTTATAAGAGACTATAAGCAGACCACTCCTGACCGTTCTCACTCACTCCTGACCATTCTCACTCACTCCTGATTGTTTTGTATCATTTCTGACATTTAGATACCAACTGTGACGGATTATCAGGTCTCCCGGACTATCGGTGCTGGATTATAAAAGGCTTACCGTATTAACCTAAATTATAAACAAGAAGGCTTCAAATGAAACTTTTGACATATTTGGTTATGATAAATATTACAAATGTTCAAGGTGACTATATTTGTTTCATTTCTCCTTTGTTTAATCCTGAGAATCATAATTTTCATAAATTTATGTTGGAGGTCTTTTAATCTTTAAATGAAAAGTTTTCTTTATTTAATAGACAAAGTTAGGACACAAAAGTCCTATCTTACTACACTTGATATCTAGGTAAATTTTACGTAACTGATTTAAAAAAACAGAATTATTACTTATTAGATGAAAAATTCTCCAACAATTCAATTTAATTTCAATTTCTTTATTGATACAACAAAACATATTACAGTTTTATGTGCATGTGAATAGATATATCTATGATACAGACATACATAATCATAAAAAATAAATTTTAAAATTACAATCATGAAAAAATGATACAATGCCTAAATTAACCTAAATTATAAACAAGAAGGCTTCAAATGAAACTTTTGACATATTTAGTTATGATAAATATTACAAATGTACAAGGTGGCTATATATGTTTCATTTTTCCTTTGTATAATCCTGAGAATCATAATTTTCATAAATTTATGTTGGAGGTCTTTTAATCTTTAAATGAAAAGTTTTCTTTATTTAATAGACAAAGTTAGGACACAAAAGTCCTATCTTACTACACTTGATATCTAGGTACATTTTACGTAACTGATTTAAAAAAACAGAATTATTACTTATTAGATGAAAAATTCTCCAACAATTCAATTTAATTTCAATTTCTTTATTGATACAACAAAACATATTACAGTTTTATGTGCATGTGAATAGATATATCTATGATACAGACATTCATAATCATAAAAAATAAATTTTAAAATTACAATCATGAAAAAATGATACAATGCCTATGTGTGTGTGTGTGTGTCTGTGTGTGGCTGTGTGTTGCTGTGTGTGGCTGTGTGTTGCTGTGTGTGGCTGTGTGTGGCTGTGTGTGGCTGTGTGTGGCTGTGTGGCTGTGTGGGTGTGTGTGTGTGTGTGGGTGTGTGTGTGTGTGTGTGTGTGTGTGTGTGTGTGTGTGTGTGTGTGTGTGTGTGTGTGTGTGTGTGTGTGTGTGTGTGTGTGTGTATATATATATATATACTTGTTTACAGAGTGTTAAAAAAGTCAGGAACCCCTTTAATATTGGAATATATAATATTAATAAACAAAGAACAACGAAACTCTAAGATTACGTCCTCACTGTAACAGGGCACAAAGCAGGATTCATCACAGATATTAATTCCTATAAATCACAGATATTTAATTCATAGCAGCTGTTTCCAACAAATCCTTTATCGTTACTAGTTGTCGCTTATACAACAACTTACCTTCTTCAATAAGGAATTTGGCTAGTCATACTCGCTTTGGTGCAGCTTTTTTCAGTGGTCATGGGGTCCTTATGGATTGCATGGCTGTAGTAAGCGTATGTCAGTGTAATAATTGTCTTTTGTTACATATAAAGTCCTTATTATTATTTTATTTGTTTATTGTATCCTCATGGTTCAAAAAGTCGGAATTAATTTTATTTTATTTATTTTAATATTTATATTTATTAATCAATGCAGAACAATGAAACTCTAGGATTACATCTTAACTTTAGTTACTGACTTTTTGGCCATCTTAACTGTCCCATTTTTTTGCTTTGGAGGGGAACGCTCTGTGGATTCATTTGGAAATGGCAGCCTCTCAAAGTTCCAATCAGGATAACTTTGTTCATCATGCCTGTATTTAGATATTTATAGTTATGAATACAATTCTTGGGTTACCTCCCATGACGTAACAGTTTTTGAAACTGAAATAATAATTTAGTAAATTTCAATAATATTGTTGAAGCCAGCCAGACTCATTTAACTTCAATTCAATATTTTCTACTTCATTCTTAATTTAAATTTTCTAAAGCTCCACTTTTATAGAACAGATTTTTCAGATTTTCCACTGTACCATACACGTACAGTGGTATTGACCCACCCACTCACCCATTAACGTACAGTGGTGGCACAGCGTTGTAACCGAGCTACTTGGGGATAAAGTGTTGAGGAGATGGTAGTCGATAGGTTCTATGCTCGGTTCTCCTAATACTGACACAACATCCGCTCAATGGCTACCATCGACGTAGCCATTGAGCGGATGAATGAAATAAATTTAATTCATAATTAAATTTATAAATTTAATTATGTTTTTATCAACGTCCTTAAACATATTTATAAAACATGCAGACTACGTACTCATTTGGGAAAATCAATTAGTTGGCTAAACTCATATTCCATAAATGATAATCAACACCTGCTTCATTTTCTTTTTTTTGTTAATATTTTCCTATTTTAGGTTGTTCTAAGAATAACCGAGATATTTCATTGACTCTATAACTTAAGATATGATTTAAGTTTGATTGAAATAAGGCCAGGTTTTAAGAATGCTCGGGATTGTGAAGAATTTGTAAAGAAACATACACAAACCTGTTTATTAGCACTGACCCACCCACCCAACCATACACGTACAGTGGTATTGACCAACCCACCCACCCATACACGCAAAGTGGTACTGAACCACTCACCCACTCATAAACGTACATTGGTATTGATGTACGTTTATGAGTGCTACTAGAGAAGTCTGGGTTGTCCATGTTGGATAGCAGTCAAAGTTCAGATGTTTTGTAGGGAAGAGAACTGAGTATCAGGCTTGTCAGTTAGCTGAACGTCAGACCAACACTATGTGGTTCGGATTCCCCGTAAAACTGTAGGTCCCTTAGTTTCCCTGGCAATTGGACTTTTAATAAATAGCTCTTTCTGAGTTTCAGTCGACCTTAGTTCGAAACAATGACTACACTCATTCATCTATACTTATCACACTCATATTCACCCATATCTTGACGATCAGCGTTTCAGTAATGAATAATGAATGCAACTCATTAAGATTTTGACAGTCATTTTTGTTATAATAATCCTATACTATACAAAATTAAGACTACAGAATTAATTATAAGTATGACATTTTGGTTGGAAAGGATTGTTATTTATTGATGAAATGATGTTTAGTAAATAGTTTTTGCTTAAATAAAGCTGCTGTATCAAACGTACATGATACAATTTCCTTAATAAAATCAACTAAATATACCATGTAGTGAATCGTAAGTATTGATTTATTACAAGGAAAAGTACTTTTTTATGTATGAATAGGCTACAAAAAATTTTATTTTCAGTGTAATGAAACGGAAATAATTTTTTTAACTCATAAGTAAGTTGAAGAAAATATCTTTTATGTTTGGTTAATTGGTTAATCTGTGTAGTAATAAACCAGTTGTTTTATTCAGTCAACATGAAGGTATTGATAGATAACAGAATTCTGTACCTGATATAATACTAGTTAATTAGCCAGATAAAAAACGACTATTAAAGTCGTACAATGCACAACAATTATTTATGTTCATTTAAACTGCTGTGGAGTTGGCAAACACATAAATGACCGTGCGGAAAACAAGTTTAAAAATAATAACAAAGACAACATACAATAATTTCATAGTTGAGAACATCCATACAAAAATATTGTTAATAATTATTTAAATTTATCTATTCTTAAGATCCCTATCATCAAAATATGAGCGAATATGGATTTCAGTTACAAACTAAAGTGAACTACTCCTTAGAAAATGTCATTAATTAATAGCCTAATGACAAATGACCAGCCAGTGTTTAAAACATCAGCTGATCTCTTTAAAACATTTTGTATGACTTTGATTGGGACCAAACTGAGAAAATTAGATTATGAAGCTAACTATTCTAATGACTAATAATTATCAATTTAACGCCCGTTCCTCAAAATCATTACAATATTTCTAATAAATTTAATAATTTGAGTAAGCCGGTGGTCGAGCGGTCTAAGGTGTCATGACTTTGAGCTTGGGTTAGAGATAGTGCTGGTTCAAATCCGTATAGACTGGAAGATTTATAAGTAATATTCACCTTCTAATGAACTGGTTCGCTCCCTTACTCTGTATGAATAAGTTCCTCGCACAGATTTTCATCATTCGCACAGTAACTTCAAAGTCTATAAGGAATGGAAAGAGTAAAATTAAGAAGAAGGTCAGCCTCTCCTTTTTGAAAAATAAAATATCTAACTCTAGTTTCACAGGAAAAAACAATTCAGTAAGTGAAAAACAAATACCTACCAAGTTGTCTCTGCAACTTTAAAACGGTATGATTCCCAGAGTTTATTTTAAAATATGTAAGTTGTTATTTTTTGTGCAGATAAAACTTGGTTTCCCAAAAAGTTGCTTGTCTTAAAAAAAAAAAATCTTATAAAACTTTTTGTAAATCAAAAAGTTTTACCACACTAGATCTTAACCAGTCTTAATCAGGCCCTGATAGTGGCTACAGTCAATCTTATTATTTGTTTTTACTGTTTATTACAATTAAAAATAATAAAAAAATAATACTACTAATATTGAATAATATCTTCACAGCCATGTGAAATCAAATAATGTATACTATACAAATTCGTAATATAATATTCATTATGTTATTCATAGAAAAGAATACAAGTTAGAGCTATAGTTGTTACAAACATAAATTACTTACTAAATGTACAGTCAACTGCTAATGTTACAATAAAATTATTTCTAACTTACCAATTCCCAGATATATTTTACCAAGGAACATGCACACCTTCCAACTGGTTTAGGCTTGCAAAATACTCAACAAGAATTAACAAGATTCTAGAGAACATGCTTGCCTCCAGATTGATTATAAATGCAGTTGAAATCAGCTGTTTTCATTCAAATATACAGTACAAGCAAATCCCTTCTCACAGTTTTAATTCTTACTAAAATTAATTTATGCTTTTCTTACTATTTTAATATGTTTCTTAGTTGAAAAATTGTGTTGGTGCTTAGATAAAATATATATTCGTATTTAGGAATCTTAAATGTAATTTTTTCCTTATTTATTAATTTGTTTAAAAAATATATATTGTATAAATGATATAGTTCCAATTTTATTATTTATTTTTCTAGATAGACTAATTTTTAATTTCTCATTTTTATTTCAAACAATAACTTAAAGTTTTCAAAGGTTAAACAACTAGAAATTTGTAATCTTTATTATTTCGATTGATATTTTATTATAAATTTGTAAGAATTTTAGAAATATCTTAGTTTTTAGTTCAACAAAAATATCCAATAATAAAATGACTTAAATCAAACCAAAAACATTTGTATAAGTTGTATCAGATTTATTAACACTAATTTTTAACTGTCAGCAATACCAAAACAATTTTTATGAAGCTACTGAAATAGTTTTCATCTATTAACAAATCTCAAAAATGATTTTACTAAAGAAAATATATCATAAGTTATGATAAAAAAATATAGTATAAACGTATGCTTTAAACAAATTAAACGTAGGTAGCCAATAAATAAAGAAGGAACAGTATGATTATTGTATATTCTACATTCCTTAGTAAATAAGTTGTGTCGGAACTGTCAACATTACTACATAGTTAGTGCATAACTCACTTCCACTTTGAAAATATTTCTTGAATAATTCCTAAAATTAACAATAATTATTCAATATAGCTTCTTCATTGTAAGCTAATACAGTAGAGGAATAGTAATAGAAAACATACTTTATATTCTTGAACATTAAAAACTGTTATATGTACATATAAAATTAAAGAGGTCTCTCAACTTTACATTGAATTGTTCATTTATATATATATATATATATATATATATATATATATATATTACCAAAGTCTTTGAAAACAACTCGTTTATCTGTTTATGTTAAGTAAAAAACTGTGGTCAAATTAGTTAGTTATTGTCAATATTGATTTTTCTTTAAATTAATTGTACAAAGTAACAATTTCGTTTTATATAAGTAAAAATGTTGCCATTATTAATTATAGATTTGTTGTGAACAAATTCTGAAAACTATCTGAATATTTATGTAACTTGTTAGCCTTCAGATGTTCAGTGGAATCATCGCAAGACTTCGTCAACTCAGCCTTCGTAATTTTTGCACCATAGATAACAAATAGTGTAGGTGAATAGTTTAATCCAGACTTGGGATTTAGTTCCAGTGAAATTTGATTCCAGCAAGAGAATTTACAACCCTAACTGAAACATGATTGAACAAATAACACACATGTATTAATTTTTAAAGAAACCTATCTAAGTGTTATAAAAACTTTAACAATTATGAACATTTCTAATCAGGCTTAATTAGTTAAGTGAAAAGTTTTGAGGGCAGAGAAGATTTAAGAAAGCTATTTAAATTACATTAGATGGTCCTTTATACCAATATTGCTTGGTGGATTTCTGAAACTTGCAGGAACTTCCCGGGAGTGTGGGGGTTGAGGAATAACCCATAAGATAGGGGGTTCGGGGGTTCACTCCCAGGAAATATATGAAAACGTTTGAAAATATGGTTATATAAGGGTTTCTTAATTATATTTTTCATTGAATAGATTTGAAATATATTTGCTCTTAAATCAGTACATAGTATATATTCATATAATGACTGAACCATACGTTTACATTTAGCATGGCAAAGTCATTAATAGCACTTTTAACGTTGTAGAAAGTATCTGTTTGCCTGTTGCGGAAGCTTATGTGCACTTCCTTTAAAGATCTGATTTCAAAATTAGACACATATTTTTCATTCACAGCAATTTTGAATATTTTTATTATAAATTCTTATACTGCTGATCGGCCACAGGTTGGGATCCACAAATTGGGCTACAGGTAGTTTTCTGGCAAGGCTGAGCTTTGCTATTCGAGCATAGCGAGTGGCATGGTTGGCACGTGAAGCGTGCAAGGATGTTCCCTAGTCCAGTTTTATACAGGCCACATCCACACGTTTTATTAGCAAATAGTAGGTAGAACTAATAAAACTGACTATACATGGTTAAAACAACAGAACCCAGAATAAGAGACGTTAGGTATCACATGCATATCGCTTGGCGTAACAAGGATGAGGTGGCAGCTGAATGGAGCAATAAACACAAAAATACTGGTTTAATTCCGGTGGTTACAATAATTATAGCTAATTAGTGGTTATTAACTTGTTTACAACATAGCTAAAAGCACCCATGTTATTGGTGGTAACTTGATATAGTCACCAGTAATTAGTTTATACAATAATCAAACCAGTTGACATCACAGTCTACAGAGCATCCATCATCGCCGGGTACCTACTTTATCTTGTTCTGGTTAGTGTGGTTAGAGCTAAGATCAAAAAACAGAGTCTTCATTATTTTATACCATCTGAAATATTACAACATTTATTTGTAAAAAATGTGTCATCGTTTGATAAAAAACATAATTTAAAATTCGTTATTTACATAAGGGAACATTTTAAAATTCATGTAGGCACTGTGGTCATAAAAAGTTTAATTAAAAATAATAATTATTGTTGTCTTTTCAGGTTAAAATGTAATTGTAATAGTAGTCTCAGTCCTTCCGAGTAATATATATAATTTTTTGTGCATGTTGAATGTTATTTTTAATTAATAGTGTTTTTCAGCTACCATATATTTATGATTAGTTCATGTAATCTTATTTCAGTCTGATTTGAATATTAATTTTATTGTGTTTTGACAATTTTCGTTGATATCGTGACCTTGACACACCTAATTGGCTATATTAATTTAATCCTGTTAATATTTTTTTTAATATTTAGTAGAAGTTCATTTTGTTGTACTCCATTCTAGGATCTAGGTTAAAATGTAGATAATTATTAAAGTAGATAAGTTTAAAAATTGTTTAAAAAAAGTTTAAAAAAGTAGATTCATAAAATTGTTTCGTTTTTTATTTTGTTTCCTATTATTGTATTATATAGCTATACTGTTAGGGTTAGGATAACATTAAATTTAGAGTTAAGGTTTAAGCTATTTATGTTTTTATATTAGTGTTTATATTTTGAAGAATTGGGATTTTTTATTTTAAATTAATATTATTTGCTCATGCGCATATTAAGATTTATTTGAAAAGAAGGAACCTCTAAAACAGGCATTGCCTTAGGAGGTCCTAGTATTTTCTTGAAATATGTAATTTATGAAAGGTTTTGTTCTAGTAGTATAAGTTTTATTTTGTTAACAGAGAATTAAGAAGAAACCTTTTTATGTTTGAATGTAATTATATATATTTTATGTATATATTTCGAGAAAATAAATATATTCTTATTCTATTCTTAAAAAAAAGTTTATTAGTTTAAGAACGTAGTTTTAAAACATGTTTGTGTAGATGTAATTTAGTTTTTAACACTTGAAAAAGGTTTGGGTTTTACCAAATCGAAACGTCGTGATTGTTACTTTTCACATACGGTAACGATGACAAATGTCCAACTACCTTTGTCTCCCTCATAAAAATAATACTTTAAAAGATACATCTGGGCTTAATGCAATATAGGTCATCTTACAGGTCAGGTAAGATCAAAACACATAAATGTATAGCAGTAGTAGACATAAAAAAAATTACTAACTAATCCCAAATTTGTAGCTGACATTTTTAATAATTTTTTCTCAAACATAGCCTCAGCAGTTGAACATAACTCAAATAAAAGTGAATGTACAAATAAATATACACTTTAATTTATAAATAATTTTAGATTTCTCTGCAAGTACCTAGAATTTAATCCAATTGTAACCTATATATAATCACTTTAAGAACTGAGTTTGCATGATTACTCAGCACCTGCTTAACTAATTTAACTTTTAGAAGTATGACCTAGCCAATTATACAATTTGTATTCAAAGGCATAATAAAGATTCTTGATTAAAAATAATACATATGAGGGAGACAAAGGTAGTTGGACATTTGCCATCATTACTTGAAAATTACCAATCACGACGTTTCGATTTGGTAAAACACAAACATTTTTCAAGTGCTAAAAACTAAATCACATCTACACAAACATGTTATAAAACTACGTTCTTAAACTAATAAACTTATCTACTTTAATAATTATCTACATTTTTACCTAGATCCTAGAATGGGGTACAACAAAATCAACTTATACTAAATATAAAATGTTAACAGGGTTAAATTAATATAACCAATTATGCGCTGTCAAGGTCACGATATCAACAAAAAAATTTTAAAACACAATTAAAATTAATATTCAAATCAGACTGAAATAAGATTATATTAACTAATCATAAATATATGGTACCTGAAAAACACTATTAATTTAAAATAACATTCAACATGCACAAAAATGATATATATGACTCAGAGGGGCTGAGACTACTATTACAATTACATTTTACTATTACAATTACATTTTAACCTGAAAAGACAACAATTATTAGGAATAAAACAATACAATAATCAAATATTACAAAAATTATGAAATCTTACGACCCGCAGTTTATCAACTTTTTGTAAGGAAACGGTAGAATGTACCACTAAAAATGTCGAAATAATGTATAATGTTATGCCCACCCACCCGACCATACACGTACGTTGGTATTGACCCACCACCCACCCATACACGTACAATGGCATTGACCCACCCACCCGCCCATACATGTACAATGGTAGTGACTCACCCGCCCAACCACACACATACAATGGTAGTGGCCCACCCATACACGTACAATGGTGGTGTACGGTGGTATTGACCCATCCACCCACCCACGTAAGGTGGTATTGGCGCACCTGCCCATCCATACACGGTCAGTGGTATTAATAAGTTCTGATTTATAACAAGACATGATAACAGTTCGTTGTGAAATATAGGTTGGTTAAAGAGCACTAGGCCAGGAATTAGTATATTGGAAAGATAGAACATCAGCAAACTTACCTTAGAAAACAAGCCCACTAACACCAGAGTAGTAGTAGTAAACAAATACAAAAGAATCACATTAACACAAATTTTCTGTACCACTGGTATTTTCTTCCGGTAAGTAGAGAGAGGAGTACACTGTACGTGTATTAGGTGCCGCCCACCCATACACGGACAGTGGTATTGACCCACCCGTTCACCCATACACAGACAGTGGTATTGACCCACCCGCCCACCCATACACGGACAGTGGTACTGACCCACCCGTCCACCCATACAAGGACAGTGGTATTGATCCACCCGTTCACCCATACACGGACAGTGGTATTGACCCACCCACTCACCCATACACGGACAGTGGTATTGACCCACCCACCCACCCATACACGGACAATGGTATTGACCCGCCCATACATGGGCAGTGATATTGATCAATGCCACTGTACGTGTATGGGTATCAATGCCACTGTACGTGTATGGGTGGGCGGGTGGGTCAATCCAATGGTAAGCCATAGGAGAAACCTCTGTTAGAATTTTAGTTGTAGCCTACATTTCATTTATTTTTATTTTACCGTTTTTTAAGCTGGGTTTCTTCATTTATTCCTTAATGGAATTTAGACAAAGAAATTTTTAATTTGAAATAAGCAGTTTTAGCCAGTTATGGAATCATCAAGTATGTTTTAAATTATTGTATTTTAAATTATTGTCCCAGGCATGAAGTGAGGATGATACAATCCAAATGCAGTGTCTACGAAGTTCCCTCCAAGGTGATAAAACACGGGGACAAGACAAACAGTGTGTATGTTTGTCTTGTCCCCGTGTTTTATCACCTTGGAGGGAACTTCGTAGATACTGCATTTGGATTGTATCATCCTCACTTCGTGCCTGGGACGTCTAGACGCCATCGTCACTGCGGGTCGTAAGATTTCATAATTTTTGTAATATTTGATTATTGTATTGTTTTATTCCTAATAATTGTTGTCTTTTCAGGTTAAAATGTAATTGTAATAGTAAAATGTAATTGTAATAGTAGTCTCAGCCCCTCCGAGTCATATATATATATATAATTTTTGTGCATGTTGAATGTTATTTTAAATTAATAGTGTTTTTCAGGTACCATATATTTATGATTAGTTAATGTAATCTTATTTCAGTCTGATTTGAATATTAATTTTAATTGTGTTTTAACATTTTTTTGTTGATATCGTGACCTTGACAGCGCCTAATTGGTTATATTAATTTAACCCTGTTAACATTTTATATTGGCGGCACGTCTACCCGGCACCAAATCTGACCACCGCTCTAAGGTTAATCAGGCGTTACTAATGTCACAACTTAACCCGGCACCGAGACAGTTTGAAGGTAGGGGAGCTGGGTTCCCCCTCCACAACACCAAACATACGCCCCTCATTCTCTTCTTTCCCTCCCTCGAACCCTAGGCATCTCATCGCCCTAACTCCTTTAACCTAACCTAACCTAACCTAACCTAACCTATTGAACAAAGCGTTGCCTTCATTTTACAAAGCTCACCCCCATTCATTTTAAAACCATCACACACCTTCGTTTAGTAAAGCTCGGTCCCCGGACATGGACAGCGCGAACCTACGGCACCTTACGAAAAGGGGAGGTGATTAGGGGAGGGGAAAGAGAAAGGAGGGGTTGGGAGGGGGTAGTGTAGGGGTGGCTGGTGCCGGGTTGACATACTGTCATGGCGGCTAGTGAAAGGTCCAGTGCCGGGTTGACGTGTTTTTTTATAACATATAAAGCTTGGTGCCGGGTTGATGAACTCCCTTTATATTTAGTATAAGTTGATTTTGTTGTACCCCATTCTAGGATCTAGGTAAAAATGTAGATAATTATTAAATTAGATTAGTTTAGTAGTTTAAGAACGTAGTTTTATAACATGTTTGTGTAGATGTAATTTAGTTTTTAGCACTTGAAAAAGGTTTGTGTTTTACCAAATCGAAACGTCGTGATTGGTAATTTTCACGTAATGATGGCAAATGTCCAACTACCTTTATCTCCCTCATATGATACTCCATCATTAACAAATTTCAAAAATAAAAAATAATAATACAGTAATTACTCCAGGAAATTCAAAGCATAACAGATAATTTCTAATTAAAAAAATATCTTAAACCGTTTCTACTTCATCACTGCTTCTACAGCCTATAGGCATTTTGTTACATGCACCCCTACCCCAATTCCCATTAGGGCCTAAGTTAATAACCAACTAGCCTACCTATCCTAACCTGTGACCCCCTCCATAGGGCACACCAACGTGACCGTTAACTGCACCTGCAGCTACGTGAAGAGGACATAAGTATAAGCATATACCTGCTATTATACCTATAGGTATAATAGAAGGTCTATGGTATAAGTAAGTAAGCTAAGTAGGCGGTAATGATCAATACGGTACATGATACAGTAAAGCTAGAATAATCAAACATAATTGTCCTTTATTATTTAAAAAAAATTGTTAAAATGTACTTTGACAACAGTTCTAAACTTTGAGAAAAAAAATTATATTGTTACTATTTCAAATTTAATGCCATTGTCTTCAATTCGATTAATTATTTATTACTCTATGTTGTAATGAATATAATACAGCGAAATCTAGGTTAAAGACAAACAACTGATGAGAACGGTAATCAATTCGCATGTAAAGTAATGTGAGTTTTAGTTTTCGTTGTTTGTAAAAATTGAGAAGGAACAGAACCAGGCAGACGGTCTCATACGTTACAGCAATCAGCTCAACTAAATTCAATTGGCATTATCTACAGGATTCGCTTAGCTAGTGTCTACGCGCATCTGGTTGTTATCTCGTGTTGCGCAGGCCGGTGGGGTGCGACGAGAGTGGTAGTTGCTCGGAGGGGGGAGAGCAGTGCGGGAATCGATATAAGCAGACGACAACTCTGAGCTGTCAAATTCTGATAAAGTTTTTCTAGCTATGAAATTTTATTTCTGTTTATATTGTGTTTTAATCATTCTAGATTTATACTTAGTATCTTTTACGTTAGAAGAAGAGATAAGGCCAGAAATGTAAGTGTTTTGTATAAGTATTTTAATTATCACACCACTGTGAAAAATGATCACTCAAAACTCGTTTTTACAATGTGTGACTTAACATTTTGTACTACAGTTAATTAAGGAAAGTTGTTCTTGTAAAATATACAACCCATGAGCAAACTGTATCTAATTGTAATAAAATAAATATTGTCAGACTAATTAAAAGTAATATTTTTTAGTTAATTACATTTTAACCATTTAACAACATTTTTCTATGTAAAATGTAATGAGAATGATTAGACAGTATAGAGGCTTTTTTAACCAACAAGCTTACTTTTAAATAATCAAATCAATATTTTAGTTTTGTTATAAAACAATTTGATTATTATTATTATTTTTTTTTTTCATGTTCAGGCTCACACTATTATGCAGCTAAACCTTGCATAAAGCTTATATTTGCCTCCGGCTGCATTTTTAAGTCATTGGTAAATTACTAGAGGTAATATGAGATAAATGGGAAGAACAGTAGTAAAATGATCTAAATAAAATATAATTTTCATAAATTAGGCTGAAATGAAAAAAATATTTTCTGAAAAATAGAAAATCCCATTTAAAACAGAGTTTTTATTTTAAACATAAACAAATCATATTTTAATTTTCACCCTAACATTTTATTTACCGTAGTTATTAGGGAATGCCTGTATGAAAGGTTTTATAATTTGGTGTATTCTGAATATGAAAATACATCTACGGTAGATTTTAAGGAAAATACAGGTAGATAAACAGTAAATCACTTTTTTACTATTTATATGGGTGAAAATCAAGTGTCATTTTTATAGTTGTTGTATTAAAGAGACACTATTAAAATTAATTGTAATTCTCTATATAAATACTACACAGAAGGCCAATTGTTTTTATATAATACAACAGTGAAGCAGTTTATTTATTTTTATTATGTAATACAACTCTTAGCAGTTTATTAATTTTTGAATCCTTTTTGTTTTTAGAATACTGGCACATTAATTCTATTCTGTATTAGTACTAGAAACTATAGGCATATATTTAAAACATGCAGACTTATTACATTTAGGCCAAATACATTGCATCTAATCTGAAAAATTAAGGTGTTCCTTATTTCCATGTTAAGTAGTAAAAAACAACAGTAATGCTATTAACTATTAAAACTATTAAATGGTATATTATTATCATTGAATGATATTACGTAATGAATTAAGATGATAATGCAAGAATAGGACCGTACTGGGTGAATTTATGCTGACTGGAAAAGTATACCATTGTACGCATATGGGAGGGTGGGTCAATACCATCGTATGAGTGGTCATTAACATACAGGTACCGTCGTACGTGTACGGGAGGGTGGGCCACATTTATAATTTATTACCAATTTAAATGTATAAATATATTTAATAGTTGTTATTAATAAAAATAAATTAATAGCTGTTGTTAATAATAAACATTTGTACATGAAGGTGAGTGATTTAAAAGGCACACAACATTTTTGTTTTGACATAAATGTTAATGTATTTCTCATAGTTTCACACAATACTATTCACTTAATCACTCATATATGCTAATACGCCATATTACACTTTATTTAAAGCTATTAGTAGGAAACCTACAGAAATATTTACATAATTTGACTTTATTTACTAAAAAACATGAGAAGTCTACCTTAAATATGAGATTTCAAATTCAAAATTATGGAAGCATTTCATAACTGGTAAAGTTAATTTCATTTCTTTATCAAGCCATCATCAAGCATAATTAAACATTTGTGCTCAAATTATTTCTGATTAAAATAAAATTCAATTGTCAGTTCCATTTTTACTATATATACATTATCTTTACTAAACCCCTAAACATATATATATTTTTATATTTCATATTTAGTTTATACGTTGAAAAATCGTAATGAAAAAATATATGTACATTTTAGAACTTAGGCTTAAGCGGCCGGTGTCATAACTAGAATCTACAGTTTCCGGTGACAACCGCGTCAAGGTGCTATCTACAATATTTACAAGATGACCAGACGTTTCGCCCATACTGTGATGTGGCATCCTCAGTCTCAGAGAAACCACTGAGGATGCCACATCACAGTATGGGCGAAACGTCTGGTCATCTTGTAAATATTGTAGATAGTACCTTGACGCGGTTGTCACCGGAAACTGTAGATTCTAGTTATATGTACATTTTGTTTTTGATGCCTCGGCACAGGGAATAAACATAATATCTGTTCTATTCTTTGTGTGTTGATGTATTATGAATTCAAAATAACATGAAATATTATTCAGGAAACATAACATTTTCTTTTTTTTAAACATAATCCTGACTAACTAAGTAATCAATTTATTATCATTCAATAATGATAATAGTTGTCTATCTTATGAAAATTAGTTAAGCATTACCGTATTAGTTTTGTATTAGCATTAATAGTTCAATTTCTTTTGCGAGTTTAACTGGCTTTAACTTAAAGATTTGAATAGTAATTTACCACCCAATATAATTATTCAAAATGGGTTTATATTCTGAAATCCAAGGAGACAAAACTTGACATATAACACCACAATAATTTGTATAGGTTCTTTGATTATATTCTATGCAATCAGGAGAAAATTCCTTTAGATATATAATGGGATTGCACTATTATCTATCACATACATGTCCATACACGTCATACGTGATGTATAATATACGCTCATTGCAAATTGTAATTGAGAAAATTAAATTAGGATATTATTCCTTTAAAAAAATGTTTAATGCTATATGTTCAAACATTTTTAAAGTTTTAGCGAATATGGTACTTAAAAAGTACAATAAAATAAACGCAATCAAGTTTTTTACTGTAATATTATATAAGTAAATAAATATTCAGCACGCAGAATTATTTGTGTTCATTGTTTCATATACATGTTGCCTGAAGATTGGTTTTTTTTTTTTACCTAGACAGTTGTTACGATGAATTTATAAACTTATTAAAAACAACACGTTGTCCATTTGAATTCAAACCAGGATACAATATCAAAAGTGAAACAATATTCGATATTTACGAAATCTTATGTTTTTGAAAAAAGTTCCTATCAGTTTCGTGAGAAATTCGGTAGCCATGCTGATTGGGTGTTTGACATGTACGATTCCTGGCAATTCGTAATAAAGATTTAAACTGATATGTATGTAACTGCATTTTTCCATAGTAATGTCGTGTGTATATTAGCTTATCGAATATCTTGAATAAAATAAAAATGTCCTTTAAAAAAAACCAATAAGTTTTTATACTTGTCATAAATATAAAATTCTGAAAGTGCAAAATATTTAATAGAATGTATTTGACTCTGTATAAAAATTGTGTTGTTATCGTTATTATTATTATTGTATTGTTAAATGGTTAATACATAAAGCTGACACATTGATAAAAACATGAAACACCAGTTTCTTCAGCTGTCCAAATAACATTTTTGTGAAGTAGGCAGTTTCAGGGGGAGGGGCTACTTTTCCAGGGGCTACTTTTCCGCTACCCCCATTCATCCAGTATATGATAAAACTATTTAATTTGTATTGAAGACATTATAAATAATTAAAAAACATTTTTGGATTTAGAATAATAATGTCTATTATATATAATTGACATAAAATAAGCTTCTATGTATGAAGCTTTTTACATATATTATAACAATGGTGTTATTGTTGGACACAATAAATAAATTTTATGTTTTTCCAGAGTTCAAGGATGGGCAGAGAAATTAGGTGCAGAACTTTGGCATTTGGGTGACTATGTTACAAGAAGAGATGATGTTATAGAAGTAAGTTATGTCTTTCAATTTAGGAAATATTTTATAACATTCATGTATTAAGGCAATAATGGATGTGTTTATACATTCTCTATGAATGTAAAATAATACCAGTACCGGTAAGTAAAATAAAACATTTTCGAAACTAAGACAAAGCTTTAAAAATTGGAAAGAGTTATGAGGTTTGATTCAGAATAAGAAAGAGTTTGTACTTTTATTATTACTACAATATTTAAATTGAAACCAGCAGTGGATACATGTAGAGGGAAGCAAAACAAGTCTACTTACAAAATTAGGTAATCTCAGCCTCATGCAAAACAAAAATTCCCGTCTGGTCTCCTAGTCAATATTTTTTCCACAGGAACAATAATACTGAATTTGTTTGAATGGATAGCAACAAATATCCATTTTTAAGAAGTGATAAAAGATAGGAATTTAGTCAGCCTACCTGCTCGCAGATAAAATTAGCTTAAGAATGCTGGCCGGGATTCTCTGCCTAGTGAGATTCTTTCTCCCAAAACAATACCCTTGTACACTCTTTCTCTCTTTTATTCTGATGGAGGTTCTGTTCCACACCAATGTACTGTACAACAAGTCCAATCTAGTGGTAGGAGAAATCAAATTCTGAAAATATTATTTTCTATATAAAAAGGTTTCTTGTTAATTCCATTGTTGTACCAGATATGAAGTAATCACTGACATTCCCTTTTATTTGCATATTTTAAGTGGAGGACCTCACCTATGTGGATTTTCAAGTCATCAAACACGTTTTCAATTTCAATAGTGATTGATAGGTGCAGGAAATAGTACAAATTCTGATTACTAAGCGAAGCACTGCATAACAATTCATAGAACTTAAGTTACATACGGCGAACCAGTGGCTGAGCGGTCTAAGGTGTCAGGACTTTCAAGCTTGGGCTAGAGATAGCGCTGGTTCGAATCCGGCCTAGACTGGAAGATTTATCAGTAATATTCACCTTATACTGTACTGGTTCGCCCCCTTACTCTGTCCGAATAAGTTCCTCGCACAGATCAAGAGTCTATGAGGAATGGGCAGAGTAAGGTTAAGCAGGAGATCGGCCTATCTTTTTTGAAAAAAAATTCTATGTCCAAATTGAAACTACAAGACGTACTATGCTAGACCTTAACATTGTAAATTATATAAGATGCTCTGCCTTTATTTATCTTTGGTTGTACCATTGACTATAGATATAAGGAGACTGTGCACTCATATCGCTCCTGTGTCCCTGTTTTCCTGTTCGGTGAAATTAGTTCAAGTTTGGTTTTCACAGTCATCACCAGCGGTCTCCCTCTCCCTGACTCTCTTCATCCCTCTTGTCTATCTCTCCAGCATATGCTGAAGTAACTGCTCCAGTAATAGCTGAGCTTATTAGTACACTAAATAGTGGCCCAAGCACTTATTGAAACCTATCACTATCGATAGCTGCATCTACATCAAATTTATTGCCTGGGACAGTCTGTTTCTTTCTTTAGTCAATGTTTGTACTTTTTCAATTAAAGTACATGCATACATTATATATGCAGAAATACTTATGATTTAAACAAAACAAAACATGTAATTATATCACTAGAACAGTTGCAAATTAAAAAAGTATGCAGTCAGTTTGGAACGTAAGAAAGTTATATTAAGTCTGTTGCTTTCATCAAATTTTCACTTCTGTAGGATTTTGATCATTATAATAAGATAACATTAATTTATCTATTGTTGCAGAGCTTTAAAGATGCCAAAGTTGAATCCAGAGAGGGAGCAAAGATTGTAAATGAACTTGCAAAGGAAATGGAAAACATGATGAACCACAAAATTGCAGCAGTGAAGGTAAGAGTAATATTAAAATATAAGATGTATTATTATTATCAACACTGTATTCAAATCACATAAATATAATGTGTACAATAATAAAACTCAAGATAATGACAGCTTTAAAACATTTTTAACGTAGAAAAAAGTGTACATTCATCTCAATCATAACTTCTGAATAAAGTGATGAAATTATATCCTTTAGGTAGTTTGGCAATGTGAATGTATTTTGTGGAATTTTGACAAAGTTCAATTTGTTGAATAGGAAACTTGTACAACATAACAATAAAAAGAATTTTAATGAAATATTTTACTCCATGATTTATTGGAGGAAAAATAGAGAAAGGTGTGGTGAGTGAAAAGTTATGTTTTTAAATAATTTGTTAGTATAATCATCAGACAAATTTTGTTAGTGTTATTTTTACATTCTGTTAACAGTAATAGTGAACGTTTTGTTTTAATATATAACATTATTTGTATGTCACAAACATATATTATTTGTTCTAAATTACAATTTCCAAAGTAAAATATCTTAAAGGCTTATTGCTTTAATCTAGTAGATATTGCTGCATGATCAAAGCTTATATCATTCTTAACATGATATATGATTCAGCCACGTTTAAGACTAGAACTGTTTCAAATGCATTCTAAGCTGTAGATTCCTTAGTTGTCCTGATCATTGGAGTATTAAGAAAATTCGTTAACTTTAGTTTGTAACAAAGACTACTCTTGTTTATCTACATGTATTACTATCATTCGTAAACCATTTTCACTCATAAATAAAAAATAATAATTGTATTATTAACCTTGCCTATTTATAATGAAATTGAAATATAGGTTCTATAAGTTCTGAGTAAAAATAATTTTATAAATATTTATTTGTAATAGAAACATTATTTATTTGACTACAATATAATTATTCTACAAAAAATAATGAAAACAAATACAATAATTCAGGAATATATAAAATTACATGTTCAACTTGTCCTAAATATTACATTGGCCAAACAGAAAGAAGTTTTAATAAAAGATTTAAAGAACATATACCAAAAAACAAACTTCAAAATTTATCAACGTTTGCTGAACATTTAATTCAAGAAAACCATAATATTTCAATAGAAGAAAATTTATAAATTATCCATATTGGACCTAAAAGTAAAAAACTAGATGCTATTGAACAATTTTACATGTACAAAAACACAAAAGAAAATCAGTCATTATTACTCAAGGACCAAATAAAATTTCACTCAAATATTACGTTTGATTCTATTATGAAGATGCAAAATTATAAAGTTTAACAAAATCTGCAACTTTTCCATCTTAATTTTTATTTAAATTTGTATAGTATCAGCTGAATCAATTATTCTACAATTAAGTATTTTTATAACCTTGCTTATATATATATATATATATATATATATATATATATATATATATATATATATATATATATATATATATAAGAAATCGATCTTAATAAACATAAAAAAGATTGCTAAGTGTTGTCTTTATATATAATACATTATTCATTGTTTCAATACACAAAAATGTACGTAGTGGAAAAAATATGTAAACACTGATATTTTTTAAGCAAGATGACACAGACACATGAAATTTGTTAACAATATTTCATCACACTTTTAATTCATTTTTATCACTTAGGGTATGTGTCATCCAGGGGTTGGTTGATATTCTTCAATAGAAGCATAGATTGAGTTTGATATAAAATTAAAGGTCTATTAAAGAGATATTAAACACCACAAACCAGATCTCATAATTTATTCTGTCCATAGTTATGGCCATTTGCAGGAATGCATACCGCAATCAGCACATAAAAAGGTTGATCCAGTACAAAATGGCAGATGTTCAAAGATTACACCAATACTTCTGCAGTACAAAACAACCATATAATTTAGATAGACTTGTGAACTCTTCTGAACTGATCAGCTGTTTTTATTTTACTGAATGAAAAATCAATATTGCTTAGATTTTACTAAATTATTAGCGTACAGCATTTTCTGCTACAGTCAGATTCTGATTTTAATACTTGGTTTTCATTTCAGATTATAAGTCGATGTTTCATCTTATTTTAGTGCAGTGATAAATTAATATTAGCATCTTTTGCGGTTAGAAAAAAATATTATTAGTCTATCAGTTTGATATTAAAAACAATCGGTTATCCTACCACGAATCAGTTGATAGCCCCCTCCACACTCACATTAATGTGATATTTTCTTATTACATATCTTTGGTCCATAGCTTTTACCTTCTCTGCTGTCTATACAGTTTTATTAATAACAAATATTGCCTTTTTGGAAAAATAAAACTGAAGTGTTGTATGCCAATGGTCTGTCACACTGGCCCCTCACTGAAAGAGTGAAGAGGCATTGCAAGAGCACTTTCGAATGCAGATTACCATTAGATGTTACTGAAAGTGAGGTACATAATTTAACATTTTCTGGAGAGTATGTTTAAAATAAAGATAACCTCACACACTAATAATAAATTATACTAAAACTACTGTAAGTGTAAGATCGGGAGATTGTGTAAATATCACTGTACGTATATAGGTGAGTGAGTGCATATATAGCACTGTACTTGTATGAGTGGGTCATTAGCACCCTACATCTATAAGTGGGCGGATGGCTACGAATTGGCCAGAACATGAATTCTCATGACTATGGCTGTTTAAATCTTATTCTAGTTTTATTGATTAATTTATATTAATATTTCTACAGAGAATAGTAGACACTGCAGAGAATGCAGCTGTAGATTCAAATCCTGACGAAGAAATCGGAAAGGAGTTTCAATATTACAATGCAAAGTTGTTGACACCTCCAGGCACGTTGAATATGAGCAGTTTGGATCCTGAGAAGGGTATCAGAGAGCTTTTGCTTACACCAAATTCTCACTTCTACAATATTCCTGTCAACACAAGTGTCAGTTCCGTTCATGTGCCAACAAATGTTTATGATAGAGGTAGGTTGTAATTATTTTCCTATGCAATGTATTTAAGATTTGTAAAGAGTAATCAAAAACTACTTATTACGTATTAGATTTATATGTATATTTATTATTTTTTCAAATTAAAAAATCATATTTATTTCTAAAACATTATAGATAATTAATTAAGTTTACAGTAGCAAACATAAAATTAACTATTCAAAAAGCAAATAAAAATCAAATACACTAAAAAATATGACTAAAAGTTAAAGCTCGATTAGTAGGAAATAAAGAGCCTACATGGGCAGGTAGCCTGTGCGTAGTCTCTAGTTATCTTAGAAATAAAGAGCCTACATGGGCAGGTAGCCTGTGCGTAGTCTCTAGTTATCTTAGAAATAAAGAGCCTACATGGGCAGGTAGCCTGTGCGTAGGTTCTAATTGTCTTAATAAGTAAAGTAATTAGCTCAAATGATTTCATTTGCGAAACATGTTCTTTTTTTGTTAGTTCAGATTAAATGATTAATATTAAATAATATTAATGAAATTGTAATGGAGTAGGATTTATATGAAATTTTTTTAATATAAAAAAGACAAAAAAAACTTGACAAACTTAACAACTGACATTTACATTGCTTACATGCTCATCAATGCGATATTGAGTATAAATTGCTTTATCTATTTCTCATGTAATAGAGTCAGGAGGCAAGGGGCCTGAGCTAATGGAAGCTGATATATGGAGGGTTGAAGTTGACATTTGTCATTGTTGTGCTAAAAAACCCATATTGTGATTTTATTTAGTTTAACCTAGGGACAATTAAGCAATGCTTGATTTCCACCAATAAGGTGAGGGAAGAGTCTATAATCATATATAAACTAATCCTATAAGTCTATAGTGATATATAAATTAATCATGTAGTCTATAGTAATGTAAACTAAACAAATACGATGAGGGGAATTTTATCTATATCTAACATTTTATGAATTCAATTCAAGAAACATGCATATTTTTAGATATTTACCTTAATTTAAAAAAACGTGGTTTGAAAAGAATTTATAAATGACAACATCTTAATTCATAGGCTTATCTTAAACAATCGGTGTAATTAATAAAATCTACAGCTTCTGAATTAGATACCACTGAGGATGCCACATCACAACATGGGCGAAACGTAACCAAACCTAACCTGTAACTTACAGTATACTGTAAGTAACAACTTTACGTGGTCATTACCAGAAGCTTTAGTTTTTTGTAATAAATGAAAAAGTCTATTGCACAGAAAAATTCACATAACTGTGAATGTTTTCTTATTTTGTGTGAGCTTCTTCTCATCCCTTACTTATAGTTTTGTGGGAAGCCTTATATCACAAAAATATAAATGAAATGAAAATTGTCTTTATTAGGGGTGAAGTTAGGACTAAAAAGTCCTCTCTTCCACTTAACCCCAAAAGTGGAATCCCAAACATGTACTGGATCTTTCTGTAGACCTCAGATATCCATACACTATCTTCAACCCTGCTATGATGAAAAATATACCTGGTTTCATAAAATAATCATAATATTGTAATGGTTTTCAGTACCGTAACTTAGCCCAATTCATTTTGGGAATTCGCCTGGCATTTTGAAACGTTTGAAAGTTATTTTTATTTTAATGATTGCATTTGAGTTTTCAAATCTATATAAAATTTGTTGTCAAACTGTGAACGGGTTGAATATTTATAAGTTTTTACTAAAATGAATGTTTTTATCTTGCCAATGTGATTATGCCTGTCCTTCTCAGTCATTTATAAAGTTACATTTACCAACAAAAAATATTTTATTTGTTTAGCTAGAGACGTAATTCATGCAATAAAGTGGTCTGAGCGATTGGAGTTCACTTTCAGAGACAATTACAAGAGTGACCCGAGTTTATCTTGGCAATACTTTGGAAGTTCAACTGGATTCATGCGTCAGTTCCCAGGTATGTATGATAGATAAATTGATAAGCCAGAGTAATGTAAAAAGACTTTACTGTATTTATTAACTAACATTAAAAAGGTATAATAAATTTTTTTATCAGCATCCAATCAGCATTGGATGGTCAGAAATGAATGAACTGAAATAAAAAGATTCTTTATTGGTCATTAAAATTATGATGCAAATGAGTAGGTTAGGGCTGTTGAGCCCTCTCTTACACTAAACCAAGTAATTGTGGACTCTCTCAAGAACTTATTACTTGCACAGACCCCCACAGCACAATGTCACAAACCAGATGGGGATATAGTAATCCATAATACCTACTATGGTATTGACTCACTGCCCAACCATACATGTCCTGTCCACCCATATACACGTGGTGGTATTGGATACGGGTTGATTGTTTGAGCAAGTAAGTAGCTTAAGATACTCTTTTCCCTGTACTGTTTATTGTTGTGAATGGTGTGGCTGGGAAATGTGGAGAACTAAGGAGGTTAAGGAGATTTATAAAAGTTCAATTAATGCAACATTTTTACCGCGAATACAAAACTTCATGCTCTTGGAGTTTTTGCAATTTTACCTTATTTTATTATTATTTATTTTTAAACATGCATATTTTGTTTCTTACAAGTACTATAAACAATGTTTGAGCAATATTTTTGGGTTATTTATTATATTTCTGCCAATAAAATATTGTTTTTAGCCGAAAATGATAACAATTTATTTATATTTTAAATTTAAAATATGAAAAATTTATTTACTAAGTGAGGAAATTTTTTTCTAATTTTAGGGCAAATGCTTATAATGATCACACAGAATAATTGTTTTATCGTAAATTTGGGAAACTTACCATTAGGTTTGAAAATCTCCAATTTGTTATATATGCAAATGATCTATCTAAGATTCAATAGTGTCAACTATTCACTAGACTAACTTTTCTTATTTTTTTTTTAAACAGTTGTTTCAAGTTTATAAACTAACTTTAGAATGTTAACTATTTTTGAACCATACTCACAAATAAAAATAAGAACACAATAAAGACTTATAGTAATGATAAAAGTGGTAAGAAATTGCCTATTAACACATTGTGTGCGGGTCTAACGCATGCGGGGGATAGCAGTGCTTGCGCGCGCAGCGGATCGGTCGCCGGCTGTGGACGGATCAATACTGGCTTGTAGGCTTCAGTGTCGCCTAGCCCTTTGGCTTAGAAGGGTCGGATTTGCGCCGCATTATAGCCTGTTTCTCGCGTCATGTTTCCTTGTTCTTCGTTCGTGGATCGTGCCATTTTGAGCCAGTTGGCGGGGGTTAGCGTGCCTGCGCGCGCAGCGGATCTGTTGCCGGCGGTTGACGGAGCAATGCTGGTTTGTGGAATTCAGTGTGGTCTAGCCACTTGCCTTATAACGGTCGGATTTGCACTGTTCTAATTGCGATTCCAATGGCAGGCGTCTCGCGGCGCGCATGGGTTTCGTTGCAATGTGCAACGATCGGGCTCGGTCACCGGCGGACGTTCACTTCGGAAGCCCTGATCTACCAGAATTGAGGCCATAAACTGGATTTGGTGTATCAACTCTGTTTCCTGACTATATAAGGTATTGTTTTGGTACAAAATATTATTTTAGTAACTGACATGTTTTTAACTTATTTTTTCAGCATTGAATGTGTTAACACTAAAAACATGATTGTCAAATTTAATCTTTGACTTATCTACATTAGTAAATTTAGTTATGTTGCCCAAAATAATGTCAGAGCCTATTTAAACTTGATTCTACATCAAATAATTGTTTTGGTTAGAAACAAAAGTTCTAGTTCTATCATCCACAACTGTAACATCTGTATCACTTTCCAAACATTACTTGTGGCCCCTGGGTCATCTACTTCGAAATCTGAACTATCATTATATATATATCCAGATACATACGGTATTTATTTCATTACACTTATTATCTCAACATGTGATATTTTTATAAAGCCCAGGAAGGTTACAACAGGTTATGAAATAGTGAACAAACTATTAGCCTGTGTACTTACCTAAAAGTTGATAAAATGCACCCCAATATAACACTCAACTAACTTAAAAAATAACTTAAATCTACATTTAGCAAAATAATAAATAAAAACACAATTACAAATAAGAATAATTAATAGTAGACACAGTGAAAACAAGATCAAAACGTAAACAAATATGCACCGGCAGATGACTGGAGCCTACAACAAACAAACACGCCATGTGACTTGCGTTAGTTCAAAAATTCGTCACATGGCTGCAGAAGTAACCAGACACAAAGAACACTGTTTTTACTCACTTGGGACTATTGTCGACTTACTCAGGCAACGCAGAAGTTTTTCTGCCACCGTGGACTAAAGTTGATTTACCGCTCAGCGCTATAGACGACGAATCGACTGTATTCAACTTGCGCGGCGAAAAGGTTAATGCATGAATTGAAAATATAAAAAAGTACCAGATGAGTTCAGTGCAAAAACATTTGGTCACAGTCGTAAAAAAATAGACATGTAGTGTGGTGGTATTACTTTTTGACGGGAGTGTGGTGGTGACTTTTGAAGTATTCAAGTATCTTGTTGGGGAGAAAGGAAGCTTAATGAACGAGGAACTCAGGCTGGAAACTTAAAAAAGGGTTTAGCGCTAATGGGAATGTAAGACTCTTTAAATAAGTAGAGACTCTTTCATCATGTCATCCCTTAGTAGAGGCAAGCAAGTTGACAGCGCTTACATTGATTTTTCAAAGGAGTTTGACATCGTGAATCACAACCATCTTATTGCTAAGCTGGAAGCCTTGGGCATTGCTGGTGGTCTTCTAAATTGGTTTTGTTCTTACATAAAATACCGCAGACTCTGTGTTAAGTTCATGGGTGCCACCTCAGGATACTTCCCATCTGGTTCCCATCTGGGCCCTTTCTTGTTCATGGTTTTTCTCAACGACTTGGCAAGTATTTTGGAGGACATCGACTGCTTGTTCTTTGCAGATGATAAAAAGATATTTCGCACTATATCTTCCATCGAGGATTGTTGTCAGATGCAGCGGAGCTTGAAGAAGATTATGGAATGGTGTATAAAAAATGATATGAGGCTGAATATTGACAAGTGTGCCATTGTATCCTTCTGTCGGACCTCCATGCCATTACTTTTTGACTATTATCTGTGCAATTCCACGCTCAGCCGCAAGTCATCCGTACGTGATCTGGGAGTCATCTTTTCCTCGAATATGAGTCCTGAACTTCATATTGATGCTATTGTTGGGAGAGCCTTCAGAATGCTTGGTTCCATCGTCAGAGTTTCAAGGAGTGGACTGAGTGTTACAGCGACGAGGATGGCTTATACTGCACTAGTCAGATCAATCTTGGAGTATGCTTGCATCGTATGGGCTCCTTACCAGCTGGGTCATATTCAGCACCTTCAGAGCATTCAGGACCGTTTTGTCAGGATTGTTGGCTTGATATTGGGCTTTAACTACCATGATGTGCCCCTGGATGCGGTCGAGAAGGACTTGGGATTGGCTCCTCTTGTCGTGCGAAGACTTGTTATTTTTGAAGAAGATTTTGACTGGTGGAGTGGACTCTCCTGGCCCTCTTCCTCTCATTGAAATTAAAGTCCCCGGATGCACTCGATCTTTGGATTTGTTTAGACACGCCCAGTGCTCTACGAACTATGAGTTTCACAGCGTCATCCCAAGACTGCATCAACTTGGAAATGTGGTGGCACCTCATCATGACTTGTTCTCTGATAGCTTGGCGTCACTGAGGAGGTCTTTCCTGGCTCTTAACTGGCTTGAGACTGTTTGAATATCAGTTACTTGCTGAAATTGTATGTCTTATTATGTGTGTTTTTTGGTGCACTAGTTATCTTCTTATATTGTTCTTTAAGTTGTGGTTTTGTTATGGTTGTATCTATTATTGCATTCATTTTTGTTTATCTTGTAAATTAATTAAGGTTACTTTATTATTTTTTTTTTGGATTAATAGGTTGGCATGTTAATATCTCAACTATTTATTTTATAGATTATAATTGAATGTGTTTGCTCCTTGTTTTATTGACTAATTATCTTGTGGTATTTATTTGTCTAGTTGTATTACTGTTTCATATTGTATTCTAATTTACTATTATTACTGTTGTTATTAATATTATTATTATTGTTGTTATTAATATTGTTATTGCCATGTCACAATATTAGAACACTATTGCCTGTTAACAATTATACAGTACGATGTTTGTTAGATATATAGTAATCATGTTTATTGCATCAAACCTCAAATGAGGTATTACAATATATAATACTAGTAGATTATAATATAACTAGCTGTACCCGCCCGCTTCGCTGGTCATAATATTGAATTCGAAGGCTTGCAATCAAAATATAAGTAACAATTATAACAAATTCAAGAACAATAAAAAATAACTTGAAGTAAATCAAACTAAATACTTTGAAAAAACGATTAATAAATCTAATATCCAATTAGAACAGCTGATATTATGTTTAATTTACTACTAACTGTACTCAATTATTTTTAAATTTAAAAGTTTAGCCTACCACAATTTTATTTGATTTGTTTTTATTTACCAGCTGTTATTCAAATAAATCAGTCAATTAATATAGCTCTACGAGTATTTACAATGCTTAATGCAATAGGAGATGGTAAGGCATCATTAAACATACCAGAGGAAATAGCCCACAAACACATACAACAGAAACATAAGTTATTACCGAGGAAAAAAGGTTAACACCAAGTACAGATCACCTGATCAAGTAAAAGTAGTGTGTGCTACACTCTCAAGGTGAAATGTAGAACTACAATAAATCAAAACATATACAGTACTGTTGTTGTGAGAACTTCAATCTGCTTATGGCATGTGAAACTACATTAAACCACACAGTCATATGTTTTTTGTAAACAATTCAGATTCTCCATTTGAATAACATGGGATCTTTAGGAGCCCGTGGGGCGGGACCCTGTGAACGAATCTGCATCAAACTTTATAGAAACCATCTTGGGAGTGTACAGGACAACATCTTAAAGTTTCATGGCGATCGGTTGGATGGTTTGGCAGCGCATAAACTTCAAACATATATATATATATACATATATACAAACATCCTCTTTTATAAATATAGATAATAAATATAATAAAAATTGAGTTAAATCTACATATAAATTACAGTTGAATTTAAAAAATCTTCAATGTTGTACAAACATTCTTCTAATAAATAGTTGCATATAATTTATTATATGCAACTATTTATATATATTATATGCTATATAATATATATATAGCCATCTTTAATTTTTTATTGTAAAATATAAAAATGGTGTAAACCGTGTAAATGAATAAATAAATGAAAAATGAAAGTTAGGAAATCATAGGATCTAGTATATAATTAATTTTGACATATTAGTTAAATCATCTTTATTTATTAATGTAAAAAATGCATACAATAAATTGTTTAAATTTTAATCTTATTAATTAAAGCTTATTACTAACTTCGTTATAAGGGGCTGTACTGACTGAACAATTAGTCTGTGCCGTGCGCTTCTTTCCAACCCAACAATAAAAATGTTTGTTTTACTTCATTAAAATGTTGTTATGTGATTCAATTGATACTTAATTAAATGTCAGTATGTACTGTACTACTGTATTTTAATTGTTTTATTTTTAAACTTAAACTCATAGTAAAGCCTAATTTAGGGCTCAGTTTTGTTTCAGCTGGACATAGGTGAAAAGTGGAGAGAGGGCTCTTTTATGAAAACATTAGCGTACTCAAACAGTACGTTTAACTCTTGAAGAAGGGTTAAGTATCTATTATTACTATCAGCTGATGTTTATTATTATAATATTTGTTATTAATATGGTTAGTAGCAACACTGCCACGCGCACAGACTAATTGTTTGATCAGTATCTTTAAGGTAATTTCATACTATTTAATAACTAACTCATTTGAAAATGATGTGTTTCAGCAATGGAGTGGGCAACAGATCCAGTGGACTTGTATGATTGCCGCACTCGTTCATGGTACATTGAAGCCGCTACCAGCCCTAAGGATGTGCTGATACTGGTTGACAATTCTGGATCAATGATGGGTCAGAGAAAAGAGATTGCGAGGCATGTTGTTAACAGCATCCTGGATACTCTGGGCAACAATGATTTTGTCAATATCATATCATTTGTTAATGAAACTAAAGAAGTCGTTGAATGCTATAAAGACATGCTGGTTCAGGTTAGTGTAGTTTTTGTAATAAGGACTTTAATTTTACACTTAAATAGGATGTTTATAAAACAGCATTTCCAAATACAAACGTTATTTAGTATATTTAATGTACTGTACTATTATTTTTTTTTATGAAGCCAGTATATAAACAGTAGTGGTATATAATACTTAAGAAACAAGTTACAGTGCACATTGGAAGTTATTTGCTGGTGTCGGACTGTTTTCATGATTATTTCCAATGCTTCAAGGGTTTAAAGAAAACAACATTCAACAGATAGTAAAACTCCTGTTTTCCTTAGAAGTATTTATAGTAGACTCACGATTATCCATGGTAATGAGTGGCTGACCCTTTGTGGATAATCAAAATTATGGATAGTCTAAAAATAGCCTAAAATTGCCTGGCAATGACTAAAATCAACTCTGAAACAAAACTGAGCCCTAAATTAGGCCTTACTATGAGTTTAGGTTTAAAAATAAAACAATTAAAATACAGTAGTACAGTACATATTGAGATTTAATTAAGTATTACTTGAATCCATAATAACATTTTAATAAAGTAAAACAAACAATTCTATTGTTGGGCTGGAAAGAAGTCTTTTATAGATTTTTATTCTTAGCGCTAGACTCTTTTCTTACAATGCTTGCACGAATTTTTCGTAACACCAAAATATCACACGCTGTTGTGTCTTGTTCCCACTCTAGGAAGCCTAGTAGTCCCTCCACATAGATCGTGCAGTTGCGAAGGTTACTTTAGGATCGAGAGTAGTTTTTCTTCCTCTTCACTTTCGCTTTCACTATCGATTCCTTGCGCACACCTCAATATTTCCTCATCACTAACTACCTGAAATGCCGACAATAATAAATCAACATTCATCTAATCATTAATGTTATCAACATCAACATTTTCTCCACCTGGTACAGTCTTAGCTAATGCAGCTAAGTCAGCTTGGTCGTCTGCCTCAAACAATAAAGTTCTCTCCTTGTTCAATATCTGGAAGAATTTTTCTCCCAAGACTTGGTTAGCGTGGATGATTTAAAATTTTCCCAGGCATCAACACACTCATAAATCACATCCAAGATAGTGAAATTAGTTTTCAAAAATGATTTTAAGGCATTTCCCTCATCGATGAGTTTTTCACTACACTTGAACAGTAGTGACGTTTGAGGTTAGCGATCACGCCCTGATCCATAGACTGTATTAGAACCGTTACATTTGGTGGTAGGTACTTGACGGTGATTTTCCCATCTTCTGACTGCAAAAGTTTCTGGCTTGGATGAGAAGGTGCGTTATCTACAGTAAGGACAGCTGTTTCAGAAAGTTGTTTTGATTTTAAAAACGCACGGACCTCAGGAAAAAATTTGCTATGAAACCAATCATGAAAAATGATCTTATTCATCCATCCTTTTTTCTGTCCATACTAATGAACTGGCAAGTTTACTGCTCGTATTTCTTTAATAGATTGTGGTTTGTCGGCTTTTCCTATAACTAGAAGCTTAAGCTTATGCGTAACAGTGGCAGGAGAGCAACATGTCACTGTTAATCTTTCCTTGCTTGCTTTGTGACCAGGGGCACTTTGTTCGTGTTCCGCAGCCAGCATTTTTGACAGGAGACATTTCCAATATAATCCAGACTCCTCGACATTGTATATTTGTTCTGGTAACAAATTGTTGTCTTCTACATATTTTTGAAAATTTGCACTAAATTTGTCTGCTGCCTCTTTGTTGCCACTTAATATTTCTCCTTGAATATCCAGTTCTCTTATTCCTTGCCTTTTTTAAAACATGTCAACCAACCACTTGATGCGTCAAACTGGCCCTCTAGAAATGAAAAAATCCTTTGCTTTTGCGTCACAAATGGGGCCATTACAGGATTTCCTATTGCTCCCTGGTTGTTGAACCGTGCTAATAACGCCTTATCTAGGTTGTCGTAAGTTGATTTTTTCATTGTTTATCGTTTCTTCATAGAAGATGATGAGTCTGGTGAACACGCAAACTTTAACAAAGCTTCCTTTTGCTTTATACTACCGCGCACTGTCGCTTCGTGAACATTGTACTCAACGGTAATTGCTTTAATCGTATACCCTTTTTGAAACTTAAAAACAATCTCTAGCTTCTTCTCAATAGGTAACACTACTCTTTTCTATTTATCCATCTTGTAAATCAGTCGATAAGCACTTCCACACTGCACTGACTACTGTACACAACTGACTCACAGTGGCAGACGGCAGTGAACTCAAAACAATAGAGCGTGCCACTGCCACGCCTGACGTGACTTATCAGTGACAGGTGAAGTACATTGTAAACAACTACCCTATATGTTTTGAAAATAACGTTGAAGAGCGGAAATAATGAGAATAATTTGATTAATAATAATTTCAAATTGTGTATATCATATATTACATATCAAGAGACATTTTGATCATCTAGTGATCATTATCAATATGTAATTATAAGTTAAATTATGAATACAAATCAAATTATTATCATAATAACATCATTGCACAAACTAAGTACTATTATGTGCTTTAATTTTTTTTTTTCACGATCGTGGTTGATCCGCAACGTGGTTAATCCACTCGTGGATAATCGGGATTCTACTGTACTACCTTAACCTACATTTAAACTAAAACTAGATATCCAAGAGTAATTAACCATTTTAATATAGTAAAAATCTTCACTGAACTACTATAAATCTAGTTTAATTCTTTAAAAAGTAGTGTCTTCTTCTTACAAATGATCACAAATACAGCAATTAAAACAATAAAACAAGAACATGTTATCAATTTTTTCCAATTCCGACCTATTTATGCCCATCACACTGTTGCCCGCATATTCCAAATCTGCTTTTATGTAACTTGATTTATGAAGAAATTTGTAGATCTTGCACTTAATATTTCAATGAATTCACTCATAGTAAATTGCTACCATAGTTTTTCTTTTAATACCAGTTTTCCCTTTGTTTGAGTCCTTACTGATCTCATGATGTTCAATAATTTAATTCTGAAATATTTTCAGGCAAATTTGGAAAACATTAGAGAACTAAAGTTAGGAATGAAGCAGTTGGAAGAAGCTAAATATATTGCCAACTTCAGCACAGCTCTGATCACTGCGTTTGATATTCTTCAGCAAGTAAGTGGAGCAAAAATATATGGGATACTATTTTATAAATGTGATTGCTTATTTATTTTCTTTTGTTTAAGATATCTAACTAAAGTGCATGACTTGATTACCACTGTATGTGTATGGGTGGGTGGAAGGGCCATTACTAGTATTATGGGGCCTTCAGAAGCTGAATTTTAGTATTATTTAGAGGAAAATTAAATAAATTTGCCAAAAAAAATATAAAATAATGTTTAGTAATGATACTGGATGTATACAAGAGTTAGGTGGGTGGTAAATATCGAGTGTAAGTCACTCAGTTGAGTCAACAAGAGTCGGTTTGGAGTAGAATGTTGACGGAATGATCCGACGAGATAACTCGGCTCATTACTGACAATGCCATAACATACGTCCATTGTTTAATTTAGATTACACCCCTTTGACTGGTAGGGTTCATTTGAAAATAAGTAGCTTTTTATTGTCGGCAAGGTGGCTCAGTAGCTAAGGCTAGAGACTGGACAGCAAGGCCCAAGGTTCGGCTAACAGTCGGTACTTCACTTGTTGAATTTATTTATTCATTTAATACGGTTACACCATTTTACATTAATTCATAGATAATACAGTTTGAATTAATTAAAGTGATACAAATAATTTCTTTTATAATTAATTATTAAATGACGCATATAGTTCATTAACAAAAAAAGAGTTCCTTTTTAAAAGTAACCTCAGACATGGTGAAGAAATTAACATGATCAGGTATGCTATTTCCCAGGCAATGGAGACGAATTAAAGTTAAGTCACAGGTGTGCAGGTCCATTTGAACTAGCAAGTGAAATTTATATAAAAAAGTTATTTTTAATAACTGCAAGAAGACTAATAATAACAATAAACATATAATTTTCTTTTTATAACAAATATTTACTTTATACAGTAATATTATTTTTCAACATTATCATAATTTTAAATTCCTTAAGCTTAGTGTGGTCTGTGAACCCACCAATGCATATAACTGCTACATCGAGCAAAACCATTTACAAAGTCATTATCAACATAGATTCCGCATCAGTCTTAGTGTTGGATACTGCCTGCATTAGAAGTAAAACAAATAGGGATCAAGAAATAGATACGCTTATTAAACTCAACTCCTGCATCCAGTGCTTCTCTGAAACCTCCTTCAAGCAAACAGCTCAAAAACAAACTATCTTAATTTTTGCCTTCGACAACAAGATGTTGGGCTTTAGCCTACTGTGATGTTAAATGACACTCTCATAGAGGAAGTTGAGTCTACTAAGTTTTTAGGAATTTACCTTGATAGACTTGGAACACTCATGTCGATCATATCTGTTCAAAGGTTATTTCAAGCTTTTATGCATTGCCTAATCTCGTAAATTCTTGTTCCCTAAGAGTACTAAAGATGGCCTATTTTGACTTGTTATACCACATCTTACCTATAGACTGATGCTATGGGGAGGCTATGCAAAATTTAAATTTGAAAGAATTTTTAGGCTTCAAAAGAAAGCTATTATAATTATTACAAAAAAGAAACCAAGAGAGTCATGCCATGATGCTTTCAGGGACTTCTGACTGCTGACCTTGCCCTGTCTCTACATTCTCCAAGTGGCTGTGTTCTGTTGGTTTCGTTGCAATTTAACACGAGGTGGAAATGTTCACAGTTATGACAGCTTGAGACAGATTGTGTTTTCAAGCTCATAGAACAAGGGCTTTTGAGCAACTCCCCTCTCAGGCTGGGGTTAAAATAATTAATTCCCTGCAGACATAAAAAATTTGGAAAGCCCAACTCAATTTAAAGCTCGATTAAAATAGCTTTTAGTGTGTAAAGTGCTCTACTCTGTTGATGAGTTCCTAACTCACCACTGGGGCCACTAAATTTCATGCATTAAAACTGACACTAGTTCTCAAGAGTGAATGGATGAATGTACAGTATGTTGAACTGATGTAAGTTGAAAGTTGAATGAATGAGAGTGCAACTCATGTAATACTCATGCAATACAATGTAAATACTGTCTACTGCAATAAAGATGATTATTATTATCATACAAAAATTAATATGCATTGATAAATATGTATCAATTTATGTTGATTTGTACTTATGTATGTATATATTTCATAATGTGACTTGACAAACTTTCACTCCCTAGGAAATATAATTTGGAAAACATATATGTCTATATACATATGAAAAAAACTGTACAGTTTTTTTAACATATCAAAATAACATAAATAACAACCACTAAAACATTACTGAAGGAACTTTAGAAGAACACAACTGCAACTTAACAGAAACCATTGCAACTTCATGAAGTATTAGTAAACATCTCTGCTCTGCAATTGTAAAAAAGACTGCAATCTTGCGGTAACAACAGGAATGACAGAGATTGACTAAACATTTCTGGTAGATCACAAAAATGTGTTCATATCAAAAAACATATGTGACAACACATTGTTGGGAATACTGCTCAATTTCTCAGTTGCAACTGTATCATCTTCAAGACTACCACAATTTTAAGTCATCTGTTATTTCTGATAAACTTTTGTGGTAAATATTACAATTCATTTTGTGTTTAGACCCCGAAATGCAGTAAAAGATATTAACGTAATTTCCTGATAAACAGATTCCAAATTGTTCTTGCAATATGTTTTTTAATAAGGATTCCATCTTTTCAGATAAGAAATTAAAAATAGCTCTGAAATGGTGAATAAGACACTTTAGAAAAGTCATATAAGTGATACCCTTACAACAGTGTATACGGACTTCTTCATAAAGAAGACATTCTTGTTAAAAAAAACCTGATAACATACAGAACAGATAATTTTTAGTCTTTCATTGGGAGCATTCAAATATGAGGTGTGTTTTTAAAGTAAGTACCGTTTTGGAATCCCGCCGTTGTAGCGCTGCTGTCGGTGTTCAGCACATGAATGTTGGTTACTACTATCTGTTGGCAAGCCACAGCCGCCATTATGGATCCATTCGACTGTATTTAAGCCCGCTTATAACTGTTTAAAGTTCCTCCTCCGATTAAATGCCACCGAGTAAAGTACATGTTGTGGTAAGTTTTCGTAACGCTAAAAGTATGAAAGCAGCAGACATTCATAGAGAGATTTGTGAAGTTTATTGAGAAAACAAAATGAATGATTGGGTGGTATGGAAATGAGTAAGAGCTTTTAACGTGGCCGTGCAATGTGCACGATGAGGAATGAAGTGAGAAACCTTCATTCATTAAGACTTGGTGCAAAACATTGATTAAAAAACTCAGAGAAAACAGACGCTTTACAACTGCATTGTTATGTACCATGTCTTCAAGTGTCAAGAAGTGTGATTTATGAAATTGTGACAGAACATTTGAAGTACCGAAAGTGATGCTTACGTCAAGTTCCCAAAATGCTAACTCACAAAAACAAATGTTTAACCAGTTCTCCACATTCCTAGAGCCTTAGAATCGTGATGATTAAGATTTTTAAAACCAAATTATCATGGTATCAGACTCACGATGAAAGTCAGCTGCTTTCACGCCCTTAGCGTTATGAAAAGACGTGAAGGGACAAATCGCATAATTCACAGTCGGCGGCATTTTTAACTGTAGGAGGAATTTTAACCAGTCATAAGCGACCTTAAATACAGGCACATGGATCCGTAATGGCGGCTGTGGCTTGCTAACAGATAGAAGTACCCAGCATGCATGCGCTGAATGCCGACTACAGCGCTACAGAAGTGGGAATCTAAAACGCTATTTACTTTCAAAACACACCTCGTATTTGCAAAATGACCTTTCTTCATCTTTTATATTTGGTTAATTTATTCTTGTATCAAGACATTTATCAATTCAACATTCTTTTGAGAGAGCCACATTAACTTCCATTCCAATATAACAATGGGTGGATTTGGAAATATGTTGTGTAAAAGCACTTTAAGTCAGGTTTACACTGGACCTGACAACCAGGAGTTGCCAACCTTTTTGTGTGATTCGGTTTAAACGCAACGGCAACTCACTAGGTTGCCAACCAATTTTAGAAGTTGATAACCAACATTTCGGTTGCCAACCAATTTTTGTTCCCGTGAGGAGTCGGTAAAGATCAAAGGAAGTTGCTACACATTAAAAGAGTTACCAACTAGTTCTACGCTTCCCCTCCCGCCACATAGAGTGATATGCACTGGTTCTTGTGCTATTGAATTGTACATTGATCTTGCCTAGAATGAAGGTCTCACCCAATATCTTCTGGATGATTGGTGACGGTTAGCTATAATCACGCACGCCCCCAGGGCAAGAATAGCGTCATCCACTCTGCAGATCAATATTTTATGGAGAGCTGAATGAGAATATATTATTGACTTTAAATATTATATTATTACACTTCATTGAAAAGAAATTATATTATTGTATTTTTTATAAAAGGTTGGCAACCAATATTTAAGACGAATTAGTGTTTGATTGTCAACTATGGGATATCTGGTTGCCAACTGCAATCCACCCTCATACTATCAAAACATTGCTGGACCCATCGAGGGTGGGTGCGAAGACACCGGACTCAAGAGGACGACACAGAACAAAAAACACAAGTTGAATGGCAAAAATATTGTTTAATATATGAAAAATAAAAAAAACCTTAAATTCAAAAGTATTAAACAAAATTAGGTGACAGGGAAAAAAGTAAATATTTATGAACAAAATGGTCTGTTGACCGTTTGTAAAAAGTTGCAATATTTATCAAAAGTTACAGACATTTATAAATATATTAGATGGCCTTGAGGCAATAAAAAAGACAACAAGATTATAAAAAATCAACAATAGAAAATCAAGTTTCAATCTAAACATGTATTAAAAAGAATTAGATCTAATGACATTTTATCAAAAATATGTACAGGGTGTCTTAAAAGTCCCACCCCCCCCTATTAACTTTCTTATGAAAACAGATAAAGTGATTTACTTCTGGGAATGTTTATATGACCAACTAAGGAGTTTTTTATGTATACAAATTTTTTACACCCCCTCTCAAAAGGGGATAGTTTGGGGGTAAGTCAAAAATTTTAAATAGAAACCCCTATCAAATGACACATCATTTTAAAGGTAATATTAAAAGAAAAAGAATGGCGGAAACTAGAGGTCTCTAACATTAGTCTATCGAATTTGGTGGCAGTTTAAAGTTGGAATTATTTCATAAAACCCCCTAAGTAATTTTAGAACGGGAAATATGGTCAAAATGCTGAACTCCCACCTCAATTTCACTCAGATGAGATACTCGAAATGGCTGCCATGAACTTCTTGACAGTAAAAAAGCCTGGATTGAAAACCACGTCTCACATTTTGTAAGATTTCAGGCGTGATAAGGTGGCAGGCCTCTTCGATTCTTGTCCTTAATTCATCGAGGTTTATGGGCTTTGTGTCGTAAACTTTACTTTTGAGAAAACCCCAAAAGAAAAAAATCCAGAGGTGAAAGGTCAGGTGAAAGGCCACTCTACCAAAGTGCCACGTCAACCTATCCATCTATCGGGAAACGTTTGGTCTAGGAATGTCCGGACAAGCATATTGTAATGTGGAGGAGCACCATCTTGCTGAAATACAGGCTCATAAGTACCTTGTACTACCTCATTTATTGCTGGGACAATGCCGTTCCGTAACATGTCCAAGTATTTAATGCCAGTTAAATTACCATCAATAAAGAATGGCCCAATAACAGAGTTTCCCAAAATTCCAGCCCATACATTTAATTTTTGTGGCTGTTGCGTATGGGCTTCAACCATCCAGTGGGGGTTACTGTTTGCCCAATAACGGCAGTTGTGCCGATTGACTGTCCCAAGCAAAGAGAATGATGCTTCATCACTAAAACATATCTGTGATATTAAATTATTATTCTCTTCAATCTTCTGCAACATTTGCTCACAAAACTGAAGTCTTCGGTCAGGGTCGTCTTCATTTAATTCTTGATTTAACTGTACTTTGTACGGGTGGAAGTTGTGACGCTTTAACACTTTGTGAACAGTATCTTTTGAAATTCCAACATCAAGGGCAGTGGACCGCAGAGATTCATGTGGGTTTGCAGCATAATTTGCTAAAACTTGAATTTGGATCTCTTCTGTCGCAATGGCAGGGCGCCCTGATCGTGGTGCATCTTTGACACTAAAGTTTGTTGAGAATTTGTTTACTTAACGTCTAATGTATGCCCTGTCAACTGGTCTATCCGGGTAGGCAGCATTAAATAAACGAACTGCTTCATGAACATTTCTCCTAGCTTCCCCATATAACAATATCATCTCTACTTTATCTTCATTTGACCGAGCCATTTTTATTAAATACGAATAAAAAGAAATTTAACACAGTAACTGAACTGAAAGTGTTACACGTACTAACTAGTAACCTAATAAGAGATAAGGAAGGAGCCACTGGTATTCCCAGGTTGCCCTACTGGACTTTGGTCAGACAAACCAAAACCAAATAAATGCTATGTTATTTGTGGTTTTTGGTGTTTGTTGATTCTTGTAATAACTTGTTTTACGATTAAGTGTCATCAGTTTTCAAAACTAACTGGTGGGTGAATGTTTTGTCTGCCTTACAACAATTTTAAATGTAACATAAGCTGCGGGGGTTTTATGAAATAATTCCAACTTTAAACTGCCACCAAATTCGATAGACTAATGTTAGAGACCTCTAGTTTCCACCATTCTTTTTCTTTTAATATTACCTTTAAAATGATGTGTCATTTGATAGGGATTTCTATTTAAACATTTTGACTTACCCCAAACTACCCCCTTTTGAGAGGGGGTGTAAAAAATTTGCATACATAAAAAAACTCCTTAGTTGGTCATATAAACATTCCCAGAAGTAAATCACTTTATCTGTATTCATAAGAAAGTTAATAGGGGGGGGGGGGGGACTTTTAAGACACCCTGTATAAATAGATCTCTGAAAAATATAACAATAATAAATAAATAATAACAATGAACACATACTGTACAAGAATAATTAAATAACAGAATACATGAATGAATACACTACAACAAGAAACAATAACTACAATTAAATTAAATACATAACAACTACATATAACAAAAGAACAAACATTAAATTGGCAGCTGAAATTTAAATGGCAGTTTTAGCCAATTTGGAGAAGTTAAAAACAAATTAAACATAAGAATTGAATTAATAATCCAGCAGGCTAAACTGTGTGACTCCTAATGGGAACAACAAAGTGAAGAATTACCCGAGAACCCCATTCTTTAAAAGAAAATTACTAGAAATAGCCTTCTGAAAAAATATAAACCAAGCGACATAAAAATAAAATCTAAATATTTATCTCACAAAAAGGTAAACTTTTTGAACCACAAACAAGTCTTTCACAAGTAGACGTTCTTCTAAACAAGGACATAGTGTAGGCCAGAATGGCCGGAAAATAAACTAAGTTTGGGTCACCTGCATGTTGATGTTTTCATCCTGGAGGCAGATGGATGAACAGAATGGAAAGGGGGAAAACGTGGCAGCCCCTCTGGGACGAATAGTAGAGGCTTGGCCCAGCCCGTAGGTACCATGCTGTGCCTCCAGGAAAACGCCGTCAGTATCCATGCAGGTCTCCGAAAACGCCCGTCGACCCTGGAGCCAGGGCTAAAGTTTCTAGCCGCAAAACATGTTGTGTTGGCAGCAAAGCTAGAGTGGGGAGCTTGCCATCGACGCAAAGAAACACAGAAATCAAAATCATGGAACACAGAAAATGAACGCAAAGACACAGAAAGTAAATGAAACAGAGAGGAAGTCTGAGCTGTCCGAAGGAGACGATCGTAATGTGCAAACGGCACACAACTCAGGTTGTTAACCAAAAGTTGGCAACTTTTGGTTGTCAACTCCGGTGTTAACCCGGCTTTAGAAACAGTTTTGACAAATCATAAACTACTAAAGTTTATTTGTACAATACGAAATACAAGGAATAAAGCCTTTTGAGTAAAATACATTTTTTCTGTAGGATTTTTAAATACACGAAGTACGATATAAATTTTATTTTCCCCATTGTTAAATTGACAAATGCCTGATATTGAATTAAATGAATATTAATTAATGTGTGTTTGGATTTAAAACTAACAAATTAAGAATTTTCTATTTTTCAGAGATAGATTAATGAATAATAGATCACAATTTGGAACGATGCAAGTGTCTCTAACCAGTTTGAAAATGCCGTATGCAGTAAAATATTGTCCATTCAATTCCCATAAAAGTGATTACAAGTGTTTATTTTTAAGTGCCTTAGGTGCCATTTTGTAGATGAAAAGTTATCAATTTATTAATTATTTTAAAGTCATCAAAATGTTATTTATAAAACAATTTTAATTTTTTTATCCAAATTTTAAAATTTAAATATTTTTTACTATTCATGTTCAAGGTATAATTGCATCATTTATGGTTTGCTCAATTACAAAATATTCAACTTTGCTACAGTATCGGGAAAGTCGTATTGGAGCTGCTTGTAACCAAGCCATCATGCTCATCACAGATGGGGTGCCTTATAACTTTAAGGAAATATTTGAGCTGTACAATTGGAAGAATTTACCATTCATGCCAGTGAGAGTATTTACGTATCTATTGGGAAAGGAGGTAGCCGATGTTCGGGAAGTGAAATGGATGGCTTGTGCCAATAGAGGTGAGTCTAAGACAAGCCTAATAGAATGTTTAATGATAATTACAATTAAAATCAAAATCGTACAATTTGAATAAGTTTTATTATTTAGTAAAATTCTTAATGTTACTTTCAAGATGTGACAAATAACTGAATTTGCCTTGTTTCAAATGGCTGATTGGCTTTACTATAAGAAGAAAAAGTCTATATTTATCACTATTGTAATGGTTGGACATCAGTCTTGAATTTCTGAAGTTATTATATCAAATTTGTAACAAAATTGATTGTAATCCAAAATATTAGTTGTAGCTGTAAGAGAACTAAACATCACTAATTCAACTCTTGCCAGTATAAAGAATCAAATCATTTTTCTATAAAAGAACAAAGGGTAATTGAAAATTGAATATATATAATTTTAGTTTAACCCATTTCGGATCGCGTGGCGCGCGCCGGACCTAACGGCACAAATTAAATTCGCAACACGGCGCTACACCTGCCCTGACGGCCTAATGCACTTGCAATTTCTACACATTTTGTTGTTATTTATATTATATAAACATTACACTGACCATATTAGTAGTCTATCTAATTCGGACAATCACAATTAGTCCCCCATTTTATTGGAAATCACAAACACGACAAAATGATAAGACCGAATTCAAGGACTAAATTCTCCAAACTAACATCAAGAAGTCAAGACAACAGTGATAGGAAACAAGAACAAAGATGAGGCTCCTTGGCAAGGCCAATAGGCAGTGACGCTGACCGGTTGACCTACCGGGAGTAGCAAAGAAATTATAGACGAGAGGTGCGTAGATCCTCCAGGAAATCCTGGAGAGATTTTTGTACCTCTATAGAGAAGACCTCAGTGATGTCTAGGCTTCACAAAGTGCTGGATAAGTACCCTGGGAGAAGACTGGGATCCCTCATTAAAGACAATGGGGAGTGGCCCAGATCTGGAAAAGAGACTGCAACTTCTATTTGAGACTCATTTTCCAGGATCAGTCGAGGAACCGGTGGCGAGCTCCCCCATTTCGGTGAGGCGGGCTTGCACTGGGGCCTTGCACATGGACTGGAATGAGGCAAAGAAGGTTGTCACAGAACAAAAGATCAAGTGGGCAGTTGAGTGCTTCGCCCCCTTCAAGAGTGCGGGGCCGGATGGCATCATGCCTGTACTCATTCAGAGGGGCCTGGAGTCGCTCCTACCTCATCTGACCCTAATATGTAAGGGCTTCCCTTGCCTTGGGTTTCATTCCAAGGCTGTGGAGGACCGCAAAAGTGGGCTACATCCTGGAAGGGGTACGCATTCCAGACCTAAAGATTTTAGACCGATCAGCCTCATGTCTTTTCTACTAAAGAAACTGGAGAGGTTGGTTGACAGGAGCTAGCCATGGGTGTTCAACAATGTCTCCCTGCAGTCTATGATTGTTGCTGACGCTAGGACGGGTGCCAGTGGTACCATTACCAGGTGGATCGAGGCCTACATATGCAGCAGAATGGTTAAGGCTGTAGTCGGTAGCGGTTGTCCCCAAGGGGGTGTCCTTTCCCCTCTCCTGTGGTCCCTAGTGGTCGATGAACTTCTAAGGGTGTTTAATGGGATGGGGGTATATGCTCAGGCATACGCAGATGATGTGTGCATACTGGGCATTGGTAAGTTTGCCAGCACAGTGTCGGACATTGTCCAGTCTGCCTTGAGATTCTTAGAAAGGTGGTGTAGAGACAAGGGGCTCTCTGTTAATCCTAACAAGACAGAACTTATACTCTTCACTACGAGGAAGAGGCTGGATGGCCTATACATGCCCACTATGGGAAATATGGAGCTGAGAAATACAGGGTCGGTTAAGTAACTGGGAGTCATCCTGGATGCTAAACTGGCTCAAGCAACTACAGGAAAAAGCCAGAAAATTCAGAATGGCTTTTTGGGCTTCTCGTAGGGCCATTGGGACAATGTGGGGCCTTAAACCAAAGATGGTTTATTGGCTATACACGAGTGTACTTCGGCCCTCTTTATGTTATGCGGCAGTTGTCCGGTGGTCGGCCATGGCACAAAACAGTGCAAGGCTAACATTAGATAGATGCCAGAGAATGGCGTGTCTAGGAATTACAGGCACAATTAGAACAACCCCATTGGTGGCGATAGAGGTCATCACTGGGCTCCGCCCTATGGACTTGTTTGTAAAGGGGGAGGCTTGTAAAGCAGCCTTTAGAATAAGGACGACTGGTGGCTGGCTGCCTGGCCAACCAGGACTTCATGGCGGAATACTATTTAGGGACATTGGTCTGGACATGTTGCTTGCGATGGGAACAGACTCAATGACACTGAGGTACAGATTTTACAGGCAAGTCAGGGTTTTCCTTCCAAGCAGAGATAAGTGGATGGGGAATACCGAGTCTGCACAAGTCAAAGGAAGCGTCTGTTTACGGACGGCTCACTTATAGAAGGTGTGGGTGCTGGGGTGTAAGGGAGGGGGAAAGTTCTGTCTGTACCTCTCGGAGCCCATGCTACCGTCTTCCAAGCAGAGGTGATGGCAATCATGACAGCCGCTCAGGAAGAAATGCGTCTCCATCTGCTCAGATAGTCAGGTGGCAATAAAGGTGATCATGGTGCCACATACCAGCTGTAAGTTGGTATGGGAGTGCCAGGTGATCCTAGAGACCCTTTGTCAGCGTAAACAGGTGAGACTCATATGGGTCCCCGGGCATGCTAGCATTGATGGAAATGAGAGGGCTGATGCACTGGCTAGGAGAAGGGCAAAGTGCCCTCTTCTGGGAATGGAGCCAGCCCTTGGCATTCCTTTCCAAAAGGTTAAGAGAAGAATGGATTGGTGGACCTCTGAGGAAAATCTACCACCTACCAGAGGTGGACACCACACGCTGGTAGATGGAGGACCGAGTCCAGGCTCAGGTAATCTCGTGCACTCATCCGAGGACCGGATCGCAGTTACAGTTTGCTGAGCTGCGACCGGGCCAAGGTGAGGGCTATTACGGGACTGCTGACCGGACATAATCTCCTTCATAGACACATGAAGATTATGAGCCTAACAGAGGACTCTACATATAGGCTCTGTGAAGAGGATGAGGAGAGCTCCATACATATCTTGTGTCATTATGGAGCGCTCTCATCTCTTAGGTACAGGAGTCTGGGTGCCAATTTTCAGGAACAGAGGACTTCAGACAGGCTACACTTTGGGAGACCCTGTCCTTCATAAGGGGGACTGGTCTCTTGTGACAGTGTCGCCAGGCTTGGGGCGCAAAGGGCCACTGAGTCTAGGCTCGGAGGGCTTGGTGACAGGACCACAACCCGGTGTATCCAACTAACTAACTAACTAACAAAGATAAGGTAAGGAGACAGACAGATAAGCGCCTCAAAACAAATGGGTGAATTTTAACAGTGATAACACTGTCTCTGAGGGCCGAGTGACGGAACAGTAAACAACCAGTGTCACAATGTCAATGTCACGTCTTTGAGCTAGCGGTCCATTCGGCACAGAATGTGAATGCCACGTCTTTGATCCTTAATGGGTTAAATACAAAGTTGTAAAATATTCAGAACTAGCCTTTAAGGGTTTTTGCTTGTTTTCAACAAAGTTAAGAGCGTTAATATGTTTTATAGAATAAAATTTGTTATTATTATCTTGATAACTCCATTTATGAAAGTGCTTTTATTTTATAAAAAATTTGTTTTTTTACAGCTGGAAAGGACTTCATAAGTTTTATTCAATGTAATATGAATAGTATCATAAAATATTGAGATAATTCCAACTGATGATAAAATTAACATTTAAAACTCTAAATAGGAAATTAAAGGAAAGAGCATGACAAATGAACTATTCCTCATGCCCTTTTAGTATTTAATGTATACAGTCGAACTTGGATAATTCAAACGTTTATAATTTGAAATCGTGGTAAATTCAAAGTTTTTCCGTGTCCCTTGAATTTTGTATTAAACTAATGTAAAAAATCGTATTTAATTCAAAATATTCTTTGGTTAATTCGAAGTTTATTACAACAAAATACATTTATTTGTTACAGTACAACATAAATTTCTCAATGTCATAAGCGAAAACTGAAGTGACACTAAGACTAATAAAACCCCCAAGAACTACAGTATGCAATGACAGATGTAGACTGTGGTGTACGTATCTTGGTGCGAGTATTGGAGAGGGGAAGGGTGAATAGTGGGGGTGGAGAGAGGGCGACGGCTTCCGACATAGCGCTGCTTGGTGTTGGCGCATACGTACAGTGACCTTCAGTCTGCCACGTCAACTATCAGACGACAGTACACAAGGAATCATGTCACATGTTACATCATTGTTTGTGTGTTCTGTACAGTACTGCAGTGTTACATTTACATACTGTATTTTTCAGAGTAAGCAAAACATGTCGTTGAGTAAACTACGTACTCAATACAAAACGTTGTTACTGCAGGAAAAATTCGCCACTATACGTGAAGTAGAAAAAGGTACAAAAAAGGAATCGCAAATTACAAAATAATATGGAATACCCCCAAACACAGTATTGACCTACCTAAAAAACTAGGATAAAATTATGTGCATTGTTTTGAATCTTAAAGCTCGTAAACGAGTAAGGGATCCGGCCTATCCTGATGTTGATGAGTGTACAATTATTAAACACGTTAGCTGTTACTAATTCGTGTTTGTTTTGGTTATAACCTCAACAACTACAGTATGTACAGCATAACATAACGTTGAATGGTTGTGCGATACTACTGGCAGTAGTAATTGCGGCGTTGAATGGCCGGGGCCTTATACTAGAGACGGCCTTGACGATGTATAAAACGTCATTCATAAAATATTGTGAAGAGGCACTGTATTGAAGTGAAACAACATATAGTGTAATTCAAATTATTGGGATAGTTCAAATTATTTCATTTGTCCCTTGAGATTCAAATTATCCAAGTTCTACTGTATTTATTTACATGTGCTATATATATATATATATATATATATATATATATATATATATATATATATATATATATATGTATATATACTTGTTTAGGGACCGTGAGAGAATGAGACTTTATCACATTAATTATAGATTACACAACAAATACATAGGGAGCGAAGGACCACTTAATATATACCGATTAAGACGGTGAGGGGAGGAGATAAGACGGTAAATATATATAGAGATAGAAAGCAGACAGTACCTTGAGCTGATGTAAGGTGAAAATATAACCCACTTGGCTGGTTGTCGGTTGGGTATTCCACCGCTGTGTGATGACCCCGGGGCGAGCACGATGAGAAGAGAGAAGTTCTGGTAGGAGTGATTCCGAAGAAACAAGGATAGTCACACACACACTATTTGGCACACTACGCACATCACAATAGCACGTGCATGGGTCGAGCGTTAGGAAAGCACTGACTGTGTCGTGTCTTTCGCGGCAAGGGAAGAGGGGGTTTTGGCGCGGTTTACAATAAGAGAGAGGGGGAAACCTTCTAACCTCCATGCCATATTGTCGAAGTAGTACCAACATACAGAGAATATAACATACATTGAAGACAATTAAAAATAATAGATATATATATACTTATGCTAACTTAAGAATACTAAACATTCCGGCCCCCTTGAAGCATTGCAGGCTTCAACAAAACATTGAACACACAAGAGAAAAAATATAGTACATGGGGGCGGACACTCAGTCACTTATTTCAGGGGCAGAGGGAAGATCTTGACGACTGGACGCGTGAGATGTCCGGTGGCCGTCTTGAGGTCCACGACACGGACGATGCCGTCCTTGCCAGGGTGAGTACCCGTCACTCGAGCAAGAGGCCAAGTGAGGGGTGCAGAGGGGGCGTGCACAAGCACGAGGTCACCAATCTCGATGTTATTTTTGGAGCTGGTCCATTTTGAGCGCTGTTGTAGCATGTGGATATATTCCAGGCTCCAACGTTGCCAAATCCGCTGGTGCAAAGATTGCGTCAGTTGCCAATGTTTCAGGCGGTTGAGGGGCACTTCACTGACGTTGCGTTCAGGGACAGCTGCCAGGGTGGTGCCGATCAAAAAATGACCGGGAGTCAAAGCGGTCAGATCAGAGGGATCGCTTGAGAGAGGCGTGAGAGGCCTAGAGTTAAGCATCGCCTCCACTTGAGTTGACAGAGTTATAAACTCGGGAAGGGTTAAAATGGTGTCTCCCATCACACGTTTTAAATGGTATTTTGCTGACTTCACTGCACTTTCCCATAATCCACCGTGATGGGGAGCAGCGGGGGGGTTAAAATGGAAGCTGATTCCACGAGGGGCGGTGAAGCGATGTATCACTTCTTGTGCAGAGGTAGAGTTGACTTGAGTGTCGATGAGGCGACGAAGCGTGGCATCGGCACCGATGAAGTTTGTACCACAGTCGCTGTAGAGATCTGTACACAGACCGCGGCGAGAAACAAAACGGGTTAGGGCGGCTATGAAACCGTCTGTAGTGAGGTCCGTGACAACTTCGAGGTGTACGGCCTTGGTCACCATACAAACAAAAATACACAAATACACTTTTACGTGCTTGATAGAGCGAAGGGTCAACATCTTGTTCATAAAGGGTCCACAGTAGTCCATGCCGGTAGACGAAAATGGTCGAGCAGGGGTCACTCTGGAGGGGGGTAGGTCACCCATCAGGGGTGTTACGTTGCGAGGTTTGTTTTTAAAACAGGTCACACATTTAAAAATTCGTGAACGAATCACACTTCGGGCACATAAAATCCAAACAGACTGAGAGAGGAGAGCTTGTGTGAGCTGAGGTCCAGAGTGAAGGTGAGTAGTGTGGCAATGATCCACGAGTCGGTCCACAATATGGTGTTTCTTAGGCAGAAGCACAGGGTGACGGACGTCAGAGGAGAGTGAGGTGCGGCTAAGTCGGCCGCCTACGCGCAGAAGTCCATCAGTGTCGAGAAAAGGCTTTAGGCGTTGGAGTCTGGTAGTGCAGTCCCGCTGACGTTGAAGAGAAGAGATGTCCTCAGCAAACGAAGAGTCCTGGACGAGTTTAAAAATCTTGAGTCGAGCTCTATTGAGCTCGGAGGGAGAGAGAGGACCGTGGTGGGCCGATTTACGACAATTGCCAATGAAGCGCAGCAAGAGTGCTACGATGCGCACGAGTTTATTCCATGAGGAATAGGCGGACAGGAGATCCCATTCAGCTTGGTGAGCGGAGGTGAGGACAACCAAGGGAGTGGTCTTCATCTCTTCTGAGGCTGAGATATCCGTGTCAGTATCGGGGTGAAGAGTGGCGTCAGGCCAATGAGAAGGTGGCATGGAGAGCCATGGTGGTCCAGTCCACCAGAGAGGGTGTTCCACCAGTTCCGAGGCGAGGATTCCTCGCGAGGCACAATCTGCTGGGTTTTCCTTGCTGGGAATATAACGCCAGCTTGAAGGAGGTATGAGTTCTTGAGTCTGAGCAACACGATTTGCCACATAGGTTTTTAGCCTATACGAGGGAGTCTGCAGCCAGCTCAGAGCTACCGTTGAGTCGCACCAGAGAAAACATTTTTGGAGGGAGAGATGTTCTTCAAAAATAGTACAGCAGTGGGCAGTCAGCTGTGCTAGGAGATGAGCAGCACACAACTCAAGACGAGGAAGGGTCACTCGCTTAAGTGGCGCTACACGCGTCTTGGCGAAGACTTGACGTACTAGAATTTCATCGTTGGCGAGCTGGCAGCGGAGATATAGGACGGCGGCAAACCCAGCTTCGGAGGCGTCGCAGAAACCGTGTACTTCGATACTGAGAGCGGCAGAGAGCCGGAGAGCCCGGGGTATGGAGACCGAAGAGAGAGAGGAGAGAGTGGACACGAAGGTGGCCCACTTCGCTTGGAGATCAGGAGTCAGGGGTTCGTCCCACTGCAAACCTTGAGTCCAGAGTAGTTGCATGTAGCATTTTGCTAGCATGGTGCAAGGTGCGAGGTGACCACAAGGGTCGTAGATTCTGGCAATGGTGCTGAGCACGTGCCGTTTCGTAGGGAGAGATGGGGGGACATTAAAGTCATAAGTGAAGGCATCCGTCTCCGGTGACCAGCGAAGACCCAGGATGGTGAGGTGAGGTTCATTGTGGTTTTCCAAGAAGACAGGGGTGTCCCGATGATCCTCGGGCAGTGCCTGAAGCAGTTCGGGGGAGTTGGAGGTCCATTTTCGGAGCTCAAAATGTCCAAGTTTCAAAAGCTTGATGAGATCCTCTTGAAGCTTCTTGGCTTCGTCCAAGGTGTCTGCTCCCGACACTATGTCGTCAATATAGGTATCGGTGGCCAGAACCTGGGCGGCCTCAGGGAAGGGGCGGCCTTCGTCCTTAGCCAGTTGATGCAAGGTCCGAATGGCCAAAAAAGGCGAGCAATTGACTCCGAAAGTGACTCGGGTCAGCTTGAAAATAGAGAGAGGGTCTGAGGGCTGTTCCCGCCATAAAACTAGCTGAAACAGCTGATCCGAAGGTTGGACTAAAATTTGCAGATACATCTGACGAATATCGCACGTGAACACAATGTTGTGTGTCCGGAATTTCAGCAAAACGTCGCTGATGTTGGTTTGCAATTTGGGTCCTACTAATAGAGTGTCATTGAGGGAGTGGCCACTGCTCGTTTTGCAGCTGGCATCGTAGACAACTCGCAGTTTTGAGGTGTCACCTTTGGTCTTAAGTATACCATGGTGTGGTAGAAAGTTGTGAGGGAGATTTTCTTCAAAGTCATGAACTTTAGTCATGTGGCCAGCGGCTTCGCCATCTCTCATGTATTGTACATAGAGATCACGTAGTTGAGGTTGGAGCTGGAATTTCCTTTCCAGGGAAGACAGTCGCTTCGTGGCTATTTCACGTGAGTGACCAATAGGAGGGTGGTCAGACTTGAATGGCAGTTGGACAACATATCTTCCGTCTTCAGTCCGGCTGTGAGTGGCTGCGAAGTGTTGATCACAAGCTTCTTCTTCTTGAGACTTCCGAGTAGAGTTAGGGAGTTCTTCCTGTGTCCAGAAGCGTTGTAATGAGGAGTGAAGGTCCGCTGAGTCACATGCCGAATGAAGCGTCACGAGGTGTGAAGCGGGATAAGCAGAGGCGTCACAAGGTGCGGAGCCCATGACAACATATCCAAAGTGAGTTCCGAAGAGGTGAGGTAGGCCGGGTCCGAGTTCATGACTCTCATGAGTGAATAGTCTTGGGAATAAGGCACCACCCAGGACGACATCAACACTGCCTGGCAGGTGGAAGGTAGGGTCGGCGAGGACGTAGCCTCTGGTGAGACGAAAGACCTCCGGGGCGATGGGAACTCGAGGGAGATCCGTGGTCAGGTGATCCAGGATCAGCATGGGGTGTTGTGAAGCGATGGACAGGCCGGAGAGTGTCTCAATGTTGAGAAGAGTTTGACCTTTATTTTTGGTAATGTGGTTACCAAGCCCTGTGAGTTGAACTTCGGATTTAAACCGACGTGCGCCTAAAAGCTGTACGGCTCGTTCTGTGATCAAATCCGTCATTGAACCGCAGTCGATCAGAGCCCGGAACACATGAGTTGTACCATGAGAAGAGGTGAGTTTTATTAAGGCTGTGCCTAATAAGACGGTAGAGTGCCACATATGCGAGTTGGTGTGACCCTGAGCAGTCATTGTCACCGAGGTGTGAGGTGTTGCTTCATGAGTGGCTATCTCCTTAATTGGAACGGCGAGTTGAAGAGGCTTATTGCTTTGAGGAGGGGTGCTATAATTAGCATGTTTGCCCTGAGAAGTGGGAAAATGTAATAAAGTGTGATGCCTTTTATTACAAGTTTGACAGGCGCCTTGAGAGCGGCATTCCTTTATGTCATGGTTTCCCAAACAGGAAATACAACGCCTATGGTCTTTTACCATGCGCTGACGATCATGAGGAGATTTTTCACGGAAAGCTGCACAAGAGTAAATTTTATGTCCGCTTGAGTTACAAGCAAAACATAATGCCAAGGTGGGCTTGCCTTGAGAAGCGGCAGAGGGAGGTTGAGAGGGGTTAGAATGTGCAGTGACCATACTGACATCACTAGCGCGGAAGGGCACCTTTTTAGGCGCGAAGGCCTTGAGGTTTGAGTGCGCGGGCTTTGAGTGAGAGGTGCTGTGAAGGTTAGCATCCTCCGTTTGCGAACATTCCAAATTCAGAAATTTGATAATATCTGTTACGCCAGGTAACGAGCGTGAAGAGGCTTCTTCATCGGAATAGGTGCGAAACCCTTCAAGTTTTTTGCGCAGATCATTATCCATCTTGCGCAACAGGAGTGCAGATAAAAGTGGATTGTCATCGGTGACGTTGCATTCCAAGGCATTTAAAGCTTGGGAATGTTCCGTAAAGAGATTCACAAATGAGCGCAATCCCTTGAGAGAGGTGGCGGTTATGTTGGGTAAATCCAACAGCTGGTTGAGGTGGAGAGATTGCAGTCTTCTCGAGTTGTGGTAACGTTCTCTCAGCAGGTTATATGCTACCAGGTAGTTGGCCGCTGTGAGATTTAGGCTTTTCACTAGATTAAGCGGCTCGTTACTTAGCACGCTTAGAAGGTATTGGAATTTCATCACGCTCGAAAGGGAAGCGTTTCTGTGTATTGTAGTGTCAAATAAATTGATGAAACTGGTCCACGTGAGGGGATCACCAGAAAATTTCTGCAAATCGAGTTGGGGCAGGCGGACATGAGAAACAGGGGGTTGAGAGGCGGCTGAAGCATCACTAAGAGCAGAGGGTGTGTTAGGCACTTCGGGAGGTAATAATACTTCAATGGTTGCGGAGATGAAAGAGAACAAAGACTCTATGTCGTCCTGATCACGTGACAAAGTATCATCAGGGATAGGATCATTTTCGATAAACAAAGCCCTTTGGAGGTGGTTTTCAAACTCAGCCTTTTTTTTCCTGATTTCATTTGCATAGGCAGCAAGTTGCTTTAGTTGGACGGGAGTAAGCGGCTTGTCAGTCTGGGCTAGCTCATCAACAGCGGTCTTCAGTTTAGTAAACCGAGTTTTGGTCAATAACGTGGACCGGGTGTAGATAGCAGAGGTAAATTCTCCAACTTTGGGAGCCATCTTCAGAGATGTAAAACACTGAGTTACTTTAAATCAATAAAAGACAAATTACAATCCACAGAGTGAGAGAAGTCCACAAAATAGTATTGAGGTCACTGAGGCGTAGGGGTCATATAACCAACGAACATAGAGTAGGCCTATGGTATCATATGTAAACACAGTGCAAAACCTAAAATTAAGAATAAAAAAAATACAATAAAATATTTTTATGCAACAACAAAAGACAATGGCGTCGGGAGACGTGATGTGTGAATAATAATTAAAAATATTCACCGGAGGACAAGTTGACTGTGATTACACAGACTATAATACAACAATAAAAATAAATTACACTGGTCATGTAGCAATTTACAATCACTTGAGGTGTCAAAATAATGAACTATTACGACAAGAGGTGTCAATTGTAATGGCACAAAACAAAATTAGCCTACTGCCAAAAAATGAGGAGTGTAAAACAATAAGTTTTAATTTAAATCCTAATATAAGAAAAATATCTACAGTATTATTAACTTGTTAGCTTTGAGTGTTAACAATGTATACAACCAGAGGGAGAGAGCAGTAAATCTATAACTATACAAAACACAGCTTATTGAAGGGCCCTATGTCATTATGTAAACAAAAGATTTCAAACAAAATACAAGTTTTGTTTCAGCTAAATTTTGTTAAAATAAACAAAAACTCCTTTTTATTACAGTGATAGAAAGTGTTAAGTATTTCATATAATTATTTTAATATGTTTAATAATATTTGAAAACAAGAGAATCCAAAAAACCTAATATATAAACAAGTGTCGCAAAAGGTACAAGTTTTTACGTTAACTTTCGTTAAAATAAAGAAATCAATTTAAACACAATAAAATACATTATAACATTCTTAAATAATCATAGAAAGTCTAAGCTAGCTGAGTTAAACATCAAACAATCAAATGTAAATAATTCACATAAACAATAACAATGGGAAATGACAGTTGTCGTTTGACAGATGTCAGCTGTGCTGCCTAATGCAGCCTTGATCGTAATGGCACTGGCAGTGGAGGCTAGAAAGGTGGGGAGGTGAATCACGCGGGAATATCACAATGGGAAACACCACGTGCAGCCAAATTCGCGGGCAATTAACAAATATAGACAAATATCGAGTTTGAGAGTTATTGAGGCAAAGTTCACGCATAAACCTTTATGAGAGAGTTTTTTTAAAAGATTGTTGAGAGGTTGTGAGATCGATTTGAACTGTTTTGTCCACAGAACGGTGTCAATTCATCCGGCTCGTAAGGACCATGTTTAGGGACCGTGAGAGAATGAGACTTTATCACATTAATTATAGATTACACAACAAATACATAGGGAGCGAAGGACCACTTAATATATACCGATTAAGACGGTGAGGGGAGGAGATAAGACGGTAAATATATATAGAGATAGAAAGCAGACAGTACCTTGAGCTGATGTAAGGTGAAAATATAACCCACTTGGCTGGTTGTCGGTTGGGTATTCCACCGCTGTGTGATGACCCCGGGGCGAGCACGATGAGAAGAGAGAAGTTCTGGTAGGAGTGATTCCGAAGAAACAAGGATAGTCACACACACACTATTTGGCACACTACGCACATCACAATAGCACGTGCATGGGTCGAGCGTTAGGAAAGCACTGACTGTGTCGTGTCTTTCGCGGCAAGGGAAGAGGGGGTTTTGGCGCGGTTTACAATAAGAGAGAGGGGGAAACCTTCTAACCTCCATGCCATATTGTCGAAGTAGTACCAACATACAGAGAATATAACATACATTGAAGACAATTAAAAATAATAGATATATATATACTTATGCTAACTTAAGAATACTAAACAATACTACTAGGGAACACCCTTGCACCCTTGTTGTGCCAACCCCAACTCTCGCTGCACTTGATACATCTCGGCCTTCGACCTCGGCATGTGACTCTTAACTACAAATAATAGTAGATCAACTATATAACATATTAGTTCTCACAATATTAAACTTATTCACAGTATCTCACGCACACTTGCGTTACTACCTATTTATTAGTTTAAATAGTATTAATTAGCCTATTTCAAATATGTTTGTTTTATTTGTTTTTGTTTAACAGCTGAAGATTAAATTCTTAATGCATCAGTAGGATAGTGTGAAACATACAAAATAAACATGTTTATTTATTTACAAAACAGCTGCTATTAATTTACAAAAATCAACCCAATATTATTCTTATGGAAAAAAGGAAATTTGAGGGGCTGTTTGTACACCTTAGGAATGGAATTTTGAAAAATCCTGTCTTAGTGAGTCCTTTTGATAATAAAGCTAACTTCCTTTAAAATTTCGTGTAAATCTGTATGGTGGTTTTTGAGATTTTGTGATGAGTGAGTCAGTGGTATTTGGCTTTAATATATATATTATATTTACATGTCATATATCAGTTATTTCACTTATATTATGTCCTATTTTTGTCCTATTATTACAAAATTCAAAAGACATAAAAAAATGTATACTTTTCTATAGTTAACAGTTGCTAAACAGGTGTTCTGTTCAAATGTAATAGAAACACTGTTCCCGTAGCATTTCTCCACATACTGAATGATGTTTATTTAAGATGGCCTTATAAAGTCCAGTGTCTTGTGCAGTTGCATCACAGTATTGCTCAGCAGTTTTACTTGCAACCAATTGCTAGCAAACCTAGTGGTGGTGTAGCAAACAAACAATTTGATTTTAATATTTACACAAATTAATTGTAAGGCAACATACTTATTACTTAAACTGCCATGCCATCTAGCAGAGAAATTCTGTGGCTCGCGAGATGACCACTAGGATTCCTTGTGTTGAGGAGTTGGCATTTTTCTCAAGAATAAGCTTCGCTACTGTGTGTTTATATAATACTTTGGTTGCATGGTAAAAGTATCAGCTGCAGATGGAGTCGAACTCACAATCCTTGACGTTGCACCTGGCCACAATTAAATGCCTGTGACCACTCATCTGTTTCAGCACTGACAGTATAGTGCATTTCTTCACTGTGCTTTCTCCATGCCATACTCCTCTGGTTCCATAGTGATAATTGAATGTTTTTCGGATCACAGGTTACTACGTTCACCTAAGTACGATGGCGGAGGTTAGAGAACAAGTGCTGCAATATGTGCCGGTGATGGCTCGGCCTATGGTTCTTCACAAGGACCAGCATCCAGTTATCTGGACGCCAATATATGCTGACATTACAGTGAGTTCAGTATTAGGCCTAAGTACAGTACAACCTCGATTATCCGGCCTCGCTTTATCTGGCAGTCCGTGTCATCCGGTCCGGCAAGTAGATAACAATAACAATTATTTACAAGATAAAATTACAATTAATCATAAGCGCCTTTTAGTTTTGAAACGCAAATGTTGTACACGAGTATTTCGTTGTTGCATTTCGTTAATTACAGGCACACTATTGACTAGTCACCCTCTCTCGACAAGCGGTCGCTTGTTACTGCATATTAATTTAATAATGCGCCTAAAGATCCAAGCTGGCAATGTTGTTTACTTTTGGTCAGTGTGGCTGGCTGGAAGAGTCCATTTAGCGAGTGGTGGAAGTGGAACAGTTCATTTTACGTACAGTCACACACCAAGCAGCGTAGAGTAAACCAAAGTTGGCAATCGTGATAAACATAATTTGTTTTATTACAATTGCTGCAGAACGTGTTGCGTCACATGCAATAGTAGGCGCTCCGCTTAAGCCTGCTGTCTGTTATGAGATACTAAACGTTTATCTCCAATAAAACCAAGTTATTTATGACTTTTATGTTTTATCTGGCTTGATCTTCGCCACATTAAGATCAACCTGGGGATAACCCAGGTTGTACTGTACTTCTAGCAACTGTGTCAGCACCTACAGTAAGACTTCTCTATATGATATATTTAAAACAAATTACAATAGGTAATACACTACATTTTTTACAACACTAGACCTCATCGAATGATTGAGAATCTTAGATTAGAACATTTTTTAAAGAAAACTACTATCAATGGAAACCAATTTTTTTGACTGTTTGCCATTAGAGAAACGCCTGAAAAATGTTAAGCTTGTTGAAACACCTTTCAATTCAATGTAATCCATGAATTTTATCTGTAATACCACTAAACCAAGTATTTGTAGGGACCACATTTTAATAAGGTATAAATTTTAACCTCAATTTTAATAGACCTCACACCAATAAACAATTACTTTTTTCAAATTAACTATATGGTAGTTTAATGTACAGTATCGTATAGTAGTATAACTAACTATGACAGAATTACATGTGTTTTGATTTACATTTTGTATAAAAAAGAAATTTTGGTTGAGTGGACTTATCTATGAAAAGTCATGATAGAACATGAATTTGGTGTAATATTTATTTTAGATTTACCCCATTTGTGCACATTTACTTCTCACAAACCTAGGGTAAAATAGTTGTACCTGAGAATCATTTGACCACATTGTCTATCAATTTATTAAAAGGCATCATTAAATCTATTGCTGTCTAAAAAAATTATGTAGTACAAAAACGTATTTGAAAATTGAAAAATTTTGTTATTGGGCTTATAGGTTTTCAAATCGTAACAAAAATCAGCTGGTCAACTGACCAAGTTTTATCTATCTAATAATAATGAAAGCAAAATATTTTAAGCAGCTTATTTCAGATATAATTTTAATTGAGTATACAGGGTGATCAACTCAAGGTGGCCACAATTGGAATCTTAAGTTAAGGATATCAAAATAATACCAAGAGTAAAAAATTCTTAGAATCACTAGTAAAACCTAAAACCATCATAAAAAATATAAGTTCTTATAACAATTTCAAAGTTGACCGCCTTATTGGAAAATGGTGACAGAAATTTTAAATTTGACCTGCGTAATTGTGATTAACATAAAACATAATGTAAATTTCCCCATCTAAAGTTTGCTGTAAAATCAATACTTTTTGAGATCCCCATTGTGGCCACCTTGAGTTGATCACCCTGTAAACCAGGAAATCAAATAAGTTTTAAAAAAAGTTAACTTAATTACCTAGTTACTTGGCCTTGAAACTGAGTGATATAATTGGTAAACTTTATGCTTAGTTCAATTACCTGATATGTTACTGCAGCATATTTATAAAAATTAATTGCAAAAAAAATTTCTTTAGTATGGTTTGGTCCTAATGGTTGTGTGTTTAAGGATCCTACTATGACAGACTGGCTCTGGGAACAGGAGGAATGTAAGGAGCAGAGGCAGAGGTCGATGAGTTTTCGTAAAGATCGTCAGAAGTTTATGGAACCAGAGGAGCTTGAGAAAAGGAACATTCGAAAGCTGCGAAGGGTATACATTTTATTTCCAATATATTAATCATATATAAAAAAAGGATAAGTGGGTCTTTAGACAGCTGTCTACGGCAGCAAATATACGGAGATGATCGAAAGGAAGAATTAAAAATACAGTCTACTATTTACTTTTCTTGTTGTGTAGTATTAATTTGATTGTTAAAAATTTTGTTTAACATTTTAATTTATTTCGCCCTTTATTATAATATTTTCTTATACTAAGTTTATTGGTACATGTGCAATAAATACCTTTTTAATATTTCATTAGTATCAAATGAACAGGTAGGCCTACTTGTAATCATGGTGACTGCTGTCTTACCATTTAACTGTACTTTACCTGCATAGCTGTCTTACCATTTAACTGTACTTTACCTGCATAGCTGTCTTACCATTTAACTGTACTTTACCTGCATAGCTGTCTTATATTAAAAGAATTTATTACTAAAATACTTATCTTTAATTCACTCAAACTACAAAACAATGCTTGTTTTGTCTGTAACACGGTCTACCAATAAATATAAAAAGTTATTGATTATCAAATTATAGTTACGTGACCCTTACTTTTACAGGTTAAATAAACTATACTGTATAAGCATAAATTAGTTGAAAATGGGCTCCAGTTGTATATTATTACAAATATATTGATTTATTTTATACTTTATATTATTTTGATGCTAGATATTTTCTGTAACTTCTTTACTGGGCTCTGATTTCTGTAAATGTTAATACATTGATGTTTTATTATTTGATTTTACTTCAGTTTATATTTTTGTTTGTAAGAATTTACACACATAAAAATGATAATTTAGTTTATTTTATAAAATGAATAAAATATACAACAATTTTCTCAAATTTTAATTCCAAAATATAAAAATTAGTATTGGTGGGATGTGAGAAACAATAAGACCTAGACAGATTATGAATGACACAGAGAGTAGATAAATAAAATATGACCACAAATTATAGTTTTAATAGTAAGCCTATTTATTTCTCAATAATTATGAATAATTTTAAAAATAAAACTGAGTTAATTTACAAATAGGCGTTTGCTATTAATTTTAATAGAAGGGCTTAGGTCAACAGGGAAACTTACCTGAGTTCTTGATTGGAGATAGGCAATAACAAGTCTTGAATGGTTTGGGAAAGGCAATACCCCAATCTGCAGGAAACCATGATACTTGCTGTTTTAAAAATAAAGTTAAAGTTAAAGATCGTCTTATTTTACCATTTGAAGTTAGGGCTAAGAAGCCCTTTCTAACACTTAACCTGGTGACCAACAGCTTAAGGGTGACGTCCTAACCACCACCAGAGTGACCAGACAGACGGGCTGCGTGCAAGGACGGGTTCGCTTAGACGGTCACCCATCCAAGGGACAGCCATGCTCGATGTTGCTTGATGCCGTTATCTTGAGATAACGTCGGAACCCTCTGGTCAAGGCCACTGGCTACAGTCGCCTACAAATGTAATTGTTTTTGCCATACACGCCCTGAAAATAAATTGTCATGTCTTTCTAACGTTCAAAACCAATTTCTTACGCTCTTTTCATGAGTCAATGCAAGCACACTCTCATTCTGTTTGCTGCCACTCTCCTCAGCTGTAATCAGTTAAAAAAACTCAATATTATTTTTAAACTTAAATACTTTCTCATTATATTAAGAACAGCACCACTTAGAAAGAGATATAAATAAATAAATATTAATGCCTATAATTTATTTAAATTAATAACTAAATGTATTTTTATAGTAAATATGATATTAAAATATAAATATGCCTTTTTCAGATTCAAGATGAGTCTGCTGGAGACACGAAAAAATATAGGTTTATGACGTCCGTTTCAATGCCAGTCTTTGATAAAAGGGAATATGCAGTGAGTACTAAATATTTTATCTATAAATAATAAGATATAAATTATCACATCTTCTTTATGAGGGTTACACTTAAATAACAGAAGTCTGTGCTATAAACATAATCAAATGTCACACTCTGTTTTAATTTGATCTAATGTAATTTATCATTGGTTAAAACTAAAATATGAACTTTGTATTTTGTTTTTGAAATGATCTTAGAGGATTTAAGGTTTTTTGTATTATTGAATCGAATCAAGAATTAATATTATTTCATGTTATTTGTAAACAAAAAATGAAGTTCAAAAGAATAAATAGATTAATTGTAATAAAAATATTACAAATTAATTGTATAATTGGTAACAGTATTACAGTATAAGTAAACGTCACACAACACAAATTTATTACAATATAAGCACAAAATGCACAAATATACTACAATACAAGCACAAAATGCACAAATATTATGGTGATCGATTTCGGTGAACCACGCTCACCTTCCTCAGACCAGAGGGATTCACAAAAGAATGATTCTTTTGTGAATCCCTCTGGTCTGAGGAAGGTGAGCGTGGTTCACCGAAATCGATCACCATAATATTTGTGCATTTTGTGCTTGTATTGTAGTATATTTGTGCATTTTGTGCTTATATTGTAATAAATTTGTGTTGTGTGACGTTTACTTGTACTGTATATGTACCAACACGTATTATGCTAATTAAAAAACTATTTAACAGTATTACTACATACTGGAACAAGACTTTTATAACACTTCTTCAGGCTTCAGGGAAACATTTTAAATTACTAAAAATTTAATTGATATGCATGTAAATACGTTATTTTGATACATTAACACATAGCTACCTTTCCTAAAATAAATTAACTCCCCAATTCCTGGCTCTAGTTGAAAATACATATTTGCTGCATAACTCAATGTTGTGGTCTTATATAACACCTCAAATATGTAGTAGATATTTACATTTTTTATACTGATAAAAAAATAAATGGCTCGCTTTATTTCTTCCACAGTGAAAATTACTATAATTATTTAAACGCTTATCCTTTAGGAGCTTTTGTTTTTTCTTGGGAATTATGAATTGCATACTATTCTTGAAATATAATGCCATATAAAAATAGAAAAGATAAACTTTTTCATGTCAATGGAAAAAGTTGTCAAAATAGCTTTAACTACATCTTTTATTCGTATTTACAAAGGTGTAAAAAGTACTCATGAACTCACCATTAATCGAAAGTATCTACTAATGTGATTCCTGTATTGTGAAGTCAATTTCATTCTCATTTAAAATCAGTAAAATATTGTTAAAACAACAATTAATTACTTATTTGCAATAATAATGGCAAGTTAAGAACCAGAACAACGGAAAATACAGGACAACACATTTATGTACAGGAATTGAATTTTTGATACCAGTTAGGAAATGATCAGGTTTACTTATAACGCAGTTAAAATATAAAAAAGTAAAGTTTAATATCATTAACCATCAAATAATTGGCCAGAGACCCGTTTCATGAAAAGAAAAACAACAAATCCCTTAAACACTGATATTTGCATCTAATACTTAAAATAAAGCATGATCTCACATATGAGAAAAAAACGCAACGGATAAATGTAACCTTAAAAATTGTTGAATAATCATGTTTATTATTGTGACGTTGTAAGTAAAACTATGTTTCTTAATTTTTGTATAATTGATTGCAATGCATTTGGTCAGATTGGATACAAGAAAATCCTAAATAGTCATTGCTTCAACGATGTAGAAAAATATTGTAACTAACATTTAATTTTAGACTCTACAGGTATTTTTTCACAGTTTGTAGTTTATAAATATCAAGAAACTCATACGGCCATTGATGTATACTACTTTACTGACGGAACAATTAGTCTGTGCACGATGCAATGCTGCTACCAACCATATTACTAACAAACATTGCAATAATAAACATCAGCTGATAGTAATGATAGACATTTAACGCTTCTTCAAGAGAACTGTTTGTGTAGACCAATGTTTTCATAAAAGAGCCCCCTCTCCACTCCTCAACTGTCCAGCTGTCAATGGCCGTGAACACAGACTAATTGTTCAGTCAGTAACTGGATCACACACTCTGTTCTGTGGATGCGAGCTGGCTAGCTGCTCTACCCCCACCACAGTTCAGTATGGGACCCAGCGCTGTCCAACTGAGTAAGTCTTCAATGCAACGCTGGAACTGTTTCAAATTTTAAGTTTAACTGTTTTCCCTAATATAACTACGTCAGTATTAAGTGTGCAGTTTAAGTAACCTCTCAGAACAATTTAATTAATCCATAAACAATTAATTACAGAGCCCCCAAAGAAGGAATTGCATAACTAAATTTTCAGTGTATATGTTACTGATTTTCACAACACAAAGCTTTTTTAAACAGTTTCATAAAATAAAATTTGTTAGTCTTATAAAATACATTTATTTTTACATTTAAATATATTACTTGTACTGAAATGAACAGTAAAGTATGTTGGCCTAAAATTCCTCCTTTTTTGTAGCATTTGTCCACAATTATTGTTGTAGTTTTGTGGGAATCTGAAAAACCAAACTGTTTAATATAATCCTTGACCATACAATCAAATGATTTCATTTCATATGTTTCACTAAAAGACTATTATTTTAATCCTTCCTAATGAGCTATTAGTAATTTCAAAACTGGTTATAAACCTAAATACTTGGATAAAGTGTTAAATCTTTTTGGAAATACTATTAACTCTAGGAATTTCTGGTAACCCACAAAATTAACTAAAAATATTATTATTCTGGTATCAGATTATTAACTAAAAATTCTGAAAAGACGTGCTTTGCATTGTATCAATCTTAATCCAAAATAATACAATGTAATGGTGTTATCTCACAATAAATTCATTAAATTTAATAATAATAAAAAATTATAATTGTATTTAATTTGGAATAAAAATGATTTGTGATTAAAACTAAACAAACTATAAAAATAAGTTATCAAATTAAAAAATTTAAATTCAAAATTATAAAAACAAAACAATTGACTCAAAATTAGGAGTTAATGAAACACTTCTCACTCTTGAACTACGGTTCAAATTCGTTCTGCACGGTGTGATGTGAAAACCACGAGGGGCAGGTATAATCTGTCAGGCGTGGTGCTGTAACTATAATATTCACTTAGAACGTTAAATAACATACATCAATAATAGACAGGTCCAAGAATTGCAAGTGACAAACATATGTTGAGTACACCTAACTGAGACGAAGTAATGCATCCTTTTTATTATTATGGCAACATTTAAAAAATTAGTGTAGACTTAGTCAGTATATAAATATCAATAATTAGTAAAATCTAATTTTACCAATTAAAATAATGTCTCCACTGTAACCAAGTTTTGATTTTATTGAACCTTAAATTGCTGAAATCTTTACCAGATTTACCCGTCAACACCCTGTCCTGGTAATACAAAAGATAATACAAAACACTTTAAATTTGTTTTTATAAATTATATTAATTTACATATAATTTGATGAATAATCTTCTTAAAATAATTCTTAAAGATTCTTAAGGGGAGTGGGAAGGCTGAAAAATATTTTTTTGACGATATTCTGTTTTTAATGCAGTTTTATAGAACGAAATGTCCTGTTTAAGGATCTGGTCTTAGAATTTATGTACGACGACTTTAAGTGTCCTTTTTTTAAATTTAACAACATAGTATGTCTCAAGTTTTTTCGTCTATAGTAGTGTCAGAGTAGTCTTCACTTTGTATAGTACTACTTACTCAAATCAGTTTAGGTTATTTTATTATGTTGGTAACACTATCCAGTAATGTCCAATACAGTACTTTAACAGTTCACTGTTACAGCTGTGTTGTTTTTCTGATTTATTTGTTTACAAACATAAACAATAGTGATTCCGAGTTTGTTTCGTTGTAATTTATCACTTGTTTTCCGATAATTGATTTATTTTTTCAAAGGTACACTTATCTCAGGAACTATAAAAGATACAGATTTTAAATTTTGTATGCTTGTACATATACATAATACCAAGCTACAGCTGTAAAACTATTGCAGTTCATTATGTTGTTGGTAAGGAAAAAATATTTTATTTAAAAATTATTAGTAAAAAATAACAGTATGAAAAAATTTTTGTTTGTTCGCAAATTAATAAAGATATCACAATTATTTTTCAGCTGTAGCTTCATATTTCATAGGAGTATATTTATATAAAGTTTCAACTCCATAACTTTTATAGGTCCTGAGAAAAGTGTACCTAAATGTCATAAATTTAACATGGCGGGAATAGGGCCTTCCCACTCCCCTTAAAATAATCCAACAAATTCTTAAAATCTTAACAATGGTTCAACAATTAAGCTTTAGTTTAAGTTTGTAGACAACTTGTAATTTACTCGTACTTTGCTTTGGGATAAATATTAAATAGTAATGTTTCATCTTCTTTTAAAATAATTGTTCAATTGGGGGACTCCCTGCACTCTTCCCCTGCCAACCATTAGTTTTATAATTTGCTGTCAAATGAGATTCTTTCTCATGAACACCAACAAATAAATAACAATACATAACATAAAATTAAACTAAATTAAAAATCTAAAATAAACCTATAGGCCTACTAATTAAAACATTAAAAACAAATAAATTTTGTATTTAAAATGTTTCAACAAAAATAAAATCATCAATCACCTATGTTCTCAATAAAATCTATAGAAGTGAAGGCCCTACTCTAAATGGTTTTAAGAATGCTCTGATTTTAACCCCGCATAAATCAAAATGGTTTGTTGTCTCACTATAACCAGACAATATGAAGGTATATTCGTTATTTTGTGGACTTGTAAGTTATCAATAAATTCATGAAACTAAGGAATAAAGAAGGGAAGTCTATAGGAACACCATGCAAGACAGTGCCGCGAGGTGCTGTGACTACTTAACTGTGGTGGGGGAACTTTCCCCTTACCCCTGAGACCGTTTTGCCCTAGATTTTGCCCGCTCCGTGAGCGATCCAGTTAAAGTAGTCTACATCGATGCATACAGCTCATCCGGAAAAAAATAATTGTTTACATTTTAAGAAGAGATTAATGTAACAATTAAAATCATCTATGAAATAAGATTTCTAAACTCCAAAATAAACACAAATTATGTGAAATAAACCGGAACTTAGCTTGATTCCTAAAATTGCAACAAACTCCTTATTGTATTTTGGATCAATAACAGTTAGTTAATATTGATACGTTCCAAATAGATTTAATTCACTAATATGTAGAAGTTATATTGATATTATGGACTTGATTGATATTTATTAAGGAAGATAGTGGCTGTTATACTGTATTCTAAAATATTTATTTACCATAATTCTAATAATACCGTACTTTCTACAGAACATAACTGAACGTGTTCTGATAAATGAAGCATTCTGGGTACTGAGAACTCGAGAGGTACTTTAAAACACATTGAACTGGTTTACTAGACGTAAACGTAGCTATAGCGGGATTGAAAGAGAACAACACTTTTATAGTCTGTGTATAGATTGTCCTCAATTCTTTATAGATTAGATTTTTTACTGTTAGGTAGCGTCAGCTTTGAATATATTGTATCCATCCCCTTTAATTGTATGTCATTATCATTGTTTATACTACCAGTTTCTGTATATGGTCTATAAATATAGTGCAGACACATTCTATGTCATATTGTAGGTATAGATCTAGTATTAGATAGTTCCTATGTTTATGTGTGTGGTTGCTTAGTTAGTCAAATAGTTAGACATTTTATTTAACCTTTTCCTATTTGCTAAGGATAGGATTTTATAATAATTTCAATTACATAGTCAATTTGGTTTTCAAAGCAATTCCTAATGTTCCAAATCAGTTTACATTATTGGTAATTAGAATGGTTTGGGCAATGTAGAATAAGTATTTGAGGCGTAAGAGGAGAGGAAGGTAAAATTAAATGTTTTATAGGAGATAGAAGTTTAAGGCTATGCCACACTAAACGTAGTGTGGTGTCCATCCATTGAATTAATTTTGAAAAATAGCTCTCCATGTATCAAATCAGCTAGGTCACACCGTCCGTGGTGATCTTTTTGAAATGTGTCCGGTATGGTTACCCGTGCACATCTGTAAAAATCGCTTTTGGTGATATTCTTTCAGTCTGATGCAAATTCTGATAAGATGGAATGGGGCCACCGTGTGACTTGGTGTGACGTAGGTAGTGTCCGTTCATCAGTGAATGGATGGAGACTATGTTTGGAATGGGATGGCCCTTAACATTCCGAACTATGGCTGCCTGAAGACAAGCTATAGTTGATTTGATATGATAGTCTGTATTTTATTTTTTATCTGGTAATCTATAAATACGGTATATGAAGTACACATAAATACTATTAATATGTAAACACCACTTTTACTAATTATTGTTACCAAATTCCAAATCTAATTTATAACTAATTAGAATAGTTTAAAAATTAATTTATAATTGAAATCTTGCAAAAATATCTGAGTAAACACATATTTTTGTGACTTGAAATAATCTGTAATTAATTGAAAAATGCTATTAAGGGACGAATAGGTAGTCTAAGTAACCCAGCATTGCCTGGAATGAGAACTATGGTAACATCTCACTTATTACAATATGATTGTTGCCACATCGTTCAGATTTTACAACTGAATATATATTATGTTGTTCCAAGTCAAGTGAGGCCTAAGGAACTGACATCCCAATGAAAATGTATTTTGTTACTAGGTATCTTTTTAAAACATGTATTTGACTAAATAGGATTGTGTTGAGTTAATAATGGTTTCAATTTGGATCTATTATGAGACACTTCTAACGATTTCTTTTGTTAGAATGGGAGATTATGCACTATACAATTAAATAATTGTTAAAAATACCATACTTATTTTCTTATAAAATTGTCCTATATTTTTAAATGTTATTTTAAGAATGTTTGTGATACCCAAAAATATGCATTCTTTACTCATAATTAATGAATATCAAAAGGCAAATTTATAATAAAATAAATGATTTTATTTGCTAATTTGAGGGACTTCAACAAAATTCTGTTTAAATATTTACAAATATTAATTTTAGTAGAGAAATTCATTACTATTGTTAAAACTCAATGAGAATTAATGGTAAATATTCTTATTTTAATTCATCGCAGTTTTTCCATTAATGATCTGAGGAATGACATTTGAGTTTTACTTACCAGTTGATATGAACTATCAGCAGATCTTTTGGTTTTACTTTGTGATTGAACTTTGGCTAGCAGTCATTAAGTGGTTGATGAGTCAGATTATGCCAATAATCTATACAGATTAAAAAAACTGCTTATATAACAAATAAACATACAAATCTATTGATAGCCAATAAAGAAAAGTTATTGTCAATCAATAATTTTTATGTTTATTGGTTTTTTTAAGTTTGTTTCAATTTAGCCTATTTGAACTCTGTGTATTGGAAAAGCTGTGCACAACCAAAATAAATTGTTGAACAAATTACAATCAGTAAACAGGTTTATTAGTTGACAAATTTGACATAATTAAATAACCAGGCAAAAGATGTGGTCAAATAATATGTAATAATCAATTACATTATCCTGTCCATAATTGATAACAGACAGCATAGGTATGTGGTGTTTTAGGATGACTTAGGCAAGACCAAATGTCCACTTAACCAATACAGAGTTACTAGATCATACAGACAAAAAGTGAAAATATCTATTTATAACTCAGCAGACAAAACAAAATATACTAAATTACTTGTAGCAGAAACTTGGATATGGTTTGTGGGTAAAATTTGGGCCTCTTGTTAGCCTAGTGATTAGCACGTCTGCTTCATATGCAGAGGGTCAAGGGTTTAAATCCCGCGAGGTCCACTTAGATATTTGCTTGATGGGTTTGGATCGTTGTTCCTTAACAACATATGTATACGACGTAAAAATGTCACTGGCGTAGATAGAATAAAAATGGAAAAAAAATGGTTTCTTATAAAATATATTACTTATAAATATGGAGTAACTCTTTATTTTTCTTTTAAGCTTATTTATGAAACTTAATTTAGTTTTAATTTTGAGAATGCCACACCATTACTTATCCATTTAATAATAATCTTACTTAAGTTCATAACAATTTATTCAGTTTATACCATAATGTAAAGGCGTTTACAATATTAATTATGAATGTGCATTGTTATTATTAATATAACTTTTCAAAACAATAAATTTAATCCTAAAATAAGATTTTAAACATTACATGATAGCCACAAATCATATATAATGAACACTTATCATTAAAAATGTGTAGTAATAAGAATCTCAGCTCAGTTGGACGCCCACTTCAGCGAACACCTCTTCTATCATAACATAACATAATTACAGATTTTATTTTTAGAATGTTAAAATTGGCAGAGATTGCAGTGACATGGATCCTACATGTCCGAAGCCCACAAAGGTAACTAACTGGATGGTCTGAATGTGCGTATTTCCAACAATATGGCCGCAGCAATAAGCGTACGCTTAGCTAACAAGCTTGTTATTGGACTGCATACTGAGCACATGGCTACCTATGCACACTTCTCATCTACTACTCTCCTCTGGTCAAACTATTACTGTACTTATTTCACATCACAGTACAAAATGTATTCTTAATTATTGCATCATCCTTTATGGGAAAAGCCTACAGTGGCTTTTATCAACCTTTATCCTTATCCTTTCCACTACTTTTCTTTTCTTGCTTGAAATAAGTCTACGCATGATAAAATGAGGAGGTTAAAATGAGCATTTCCAAGGAAACTAAACAACTTAATTAAAATATAAACAGGTTTTTTTTGAAAAAGTTTTGTTTAGATGTTAGGAATTGACAGACAGGTTCACTAATGATAAACTAAATTGTTATTCAAATTATGCTGATAGTATAGAATTTTTTTGTATTTTCACAAAAAAGGAAATAAATAATTTGTTCGTTCACCTTCTTTTAAATAATTATAGTCTAATCTGATTTTCTGTTCTATTATTTTTTGTCTCTGTCTAAATGTTAAGTCCTTTGAACCCCCCTCTCCCCATAGCTGGTATAGAGATTTTTAGCTGAACAATTAGTATCATGCCTTTTTAAAAATTTACTACGTTTGAAACTCTGTATTATAATTTACTATAGCGAGGGAAAGCCTGTAGCCAGAGAGGGCCAGGTCAGGCAATCCTGGAAACTGACAAAATTACATACCAACAATTACGATAACAGGCCATTATAAACATACAAACTATATTTATAACCTTTATTGTCAGCATTTTTGAAAATATAATGAAGAATTATGGTACTAAATGCATCTATTTTGGCCAACATCACAAGTTAACATTTTTATTGAATGAGGACATCCCCCATGAATTTAACAAAATATTTTTTAGAAGAATGTATCTGTATATCCAATATAATTTCTATCTAAATTCAGATTCTATCATTTCTTGCATAACTGCTAATTATGGTATATATGAAATAGCTTAACATTTAAAACATAAATTAATATTGTCTTATTAAATTATTAAATTATTAAATAAATTAAACTTAAAACATAAATTAATATTGTCTATTGTGCTGATAAATAAATGGCTTTTCGAATAACAACATTGTGGAGGTCACTTATGTTGGATTTAATATTTTTCTTTAGAAATGTATTCAGTATCTCGATGACAAGTCCCTAACTATTGATTTTATAACCACACAAATAGATTTCTCATCCAATTTTAAATTTATCCAATGTGTCTCCAATTATCAACTGTTTTTGAGGTCCATTGTGGATCACTAGTGTACTGTCCGCGCAGAAATTATGGATACTCGAGTTCACGATACCATATCTCCGAAACGGTCCGTTCGATTTTAACGAAAGACCTATCAAATTAAAGGAAATATTGTCAATTTTTATACTACGAAGTTTCGATTTTTTACGTAGCTTTTTATAATTTATAAGACGGAAAAAGTGGAAAATATCGGCATTTTTCACAATCTTTTTGGAAATCTCAACTTAAGGCAATTATTACAAAATATCTATTTAACGTATCAGCTTCAAATTTTAATAGCTTATATGAAGGTTACTTACAAACACTTTTGTAGAGTTTCATAATTTTAACGTTATTATTTTTTATGTTATTGTAAATTTTGTAAACCTTTGTTAACTTTGTTATCTTGGGTTTAAAATTCCCGCTCAAAACAGTGTTTTGACTATCAATTGATTGTATGAACGAAAAATATAGTGTCTACAGAATATGATGTAGTAGTGATTTGTGATGAATTTATATCTGTTAAACGTTTTTATTCCCGCGCGAGGGGCTGGTACGCAGGGAAACGCGCCGGGGATGGATCGGGTTCTCCCACAAAACGAGTGCGATGTTGCCGTTCGGTGCACACAGAGGTTAATGAAAGGGTGAAGTTTGCTAGTTTAAGGGAAGGTTGGTCTGAGTCACCAACCCGTTCTATAGCATTCCGGCAACATCGCACTCATTTTGTGGGAGAACCCGAGCCATCCCCGGCGCGTTTCCCTGCGTACCAGCCCCTCGCGCGGGAATAAAAATGTTTAACAAATATAAATTCATCACAAATCACTATTACATCATATTCTGTAGACACTATATTTTTCGTTCATACAATCAATTGATAGTCAAAACACTGTTTTGAGCGGGAATTTTAAACCCAAGATAACAAAGTTAACAAAGGTTTACAAAATTTACAAGAACATAAAAAATAATAACGTTAAAATTATGAAACTCTACAAAAGTGTTTGTAAGTAACCTTCATATAAGCTATTAAAATTTGAAGCTGATACGTTTAATAGATATTTTGTAATAATTGCCTTAAGTTGAGATTTCCAAAAAGATTGTGAAAAATGCCGATATTTTCCACTTTTTCCGTCTTATAAATTATAAAAAGCCACGTAAAAAATCGAAACTTCGTAGTATAAAAATTGACAATATTTCCTTTAATTTGATAGGTCTTTCGTTAAAATCGAACGGACCGTTTCGGAGATATGGTATCGTGAACTCGAGTATCCATAATTTCTGCGCGGACAGTAGTCCCATGTATATGTACAGCAGTTTAAACCAGCTGTAGTGACAGAACTCACTAACTAACCAAATTACTGGCACATCCTATTACATGAGATATCTATTTGTAATAAATAATATAAAGGCCCAAACCTACCAATTTATTGCTTATTGTTAAACTTTTTCCAGTTAAGGATCACCTTTTCACAGGGTAAAAGTGAAAAAAATATTTACTGCTCCAAAATAAAAAAAAGTCCAATACCTCTGAGTCAAGGGAGTGTTATATACCAAGGAAATGTATTAACATTAGCTAATTTATAGTAGCTTCATTCAGAATCGTACACCAACATGGATATATGCTCTGGTTACAGGCCTGATACAGGTGGAGGAATACAATAGATTAAATTAAACAAATATTTTTAAATTTCAAAATCATCCGAGGTAATGTGAATTTTGGCGACAAAATCGTAAAAATTAACATTATAAGCATAATTATAAATAAGCAGCATAAACATGTCTGCTTCAAAAATATAATCTAAGAAACCTACAATGTGAATAACTTCAAAACAATTTTCCTATCCTAAATTAAATGTGCGGGTGGCTAATAAAATAAACTATCTGCACTGTAAAAAAATTATGGTTTTAAAATTAGTATTAAAACGTTAAATTGTAATAATTTATAAAGCAAAACCATTAAAATCAGATTAGCTTAAGTTCATATTAAATCTAATGATCTATGTTTAACATAACATATTGTCCAAAATCCTATTGCATGCTAACTACAGTAATCAGATTCCAAAAAGTTGAACTAGAAAAAAATGTTTAGTTAATTTCTTTTCCGACTTATCATGGCCATGTTTATAGACTGTGAAATGCAAGGTCCAATGTTCCTCTAGATTCTAATATGTGCTGGGCCTGTAACTGAGTAAAGTGAAAAATGCAAACATTTTCATAGTTACCCTGTTTTGATTATCTGTTTAGTGAGGCTTATGTATATTTGTCAAAATTAAAAACTAGAAGTGCAGTCGAACCTTGATAACTCAAACTGAGGTACAACAAAACTTATTAAATATTTTGAGCAAGCAAAATTCAAGTTGCCATAGGTGATAATCGCCCACTTTGAGTTATAGAGGGCCTAGAGATTTCTTAACTTGTGTAGTTTGTGTTGCTAAGCATTAAACTTGTGTAAGTTTTTTTTTTTTGAACAGCATATGTGTGTGATGGTGTCAGGGCTCTGTGTGGTGGATAGATAATAAATGCAAATCTATTCAATTAGAAAAATGGTTTATTATTACACATTATTAATTGATAGGAACAAGTTGTTAGAAAAACGTTGTACAATGAGGGACTAGACAAGCATATGTTATGTTAACATATTGCCAACAGCTCGTTTCAATAATAAAAACATTATAAGGCTATTAGATAGAGATAATACAGTTGGGGAGATTCTTAACACAACATGAACAATGAACTAAATTAAAAAATGTTTGGCCAGCTTATTAGTACAGTTGCTGAACTTTGATTTATTGAAGTTTCAAACTTTGAATTTTATGAGCAAGTTGATTGGAACTTTTACTTGGAGAGGTTCTCATACCTGCAAAGGGTTAATGTCAGACAATGGAAAAAATCACCTTACTAACCTTTTCCACACTAGGTATTTTTCAGTGCGATATTCCAAAATTGCCAAGGTGCTTTTGTACAAAATATAGCTTTTAGTTAAATTGTTTCAACTTTTTTATTTTTAAAATATTGCTTGTCAATGATTTTGAGTCACAAATTGATGAGTTATCAAGATTCAACTGAATTAAATTGAATTTAAGAACAATTTTTTACTTAGTGGGTATTGTGAAAAGTATCCTATGATTGTTGAAGGGCCGGAAATAGGATGGTAAATAAGACCCACTAGTGGAATTCACACTTGCATAGTATCTAGGATATATGCATATAAGCTCTCTCTCAAATAATAAAGTTCAAGTTTAGAAATAACTGAGCTAAAAGCCAGTAAGTTCTTTGTTTGATTGGTACAAATTATTTACAAACTACAAGCAAAAAAAAAAAAAAAAAAAAAAAAAAAAAAAAACATTTATTTTGCCCTTATGTAGTTGTTAAAATTTACTAAAATTATTTTACTTTTGATATGTTCTTTTCAGTATTATTAAATATATTTTTATATACATTTCAAAGGTTTTGTTTTGTGACTTGGTTGAAATTGAATGGTAAAATGGTTGGTTTATTTGTCGTACGTAAAAGTTATGCTTTTAAACTCTGAATACAGTATTTGCTTTTTAGCTTTCTTGCCAGATAAAATTGTAATTAGCTTTCCTACAGCAATTTAATGTAAATAATTGTTTAATTCTTGATTTCTCACCATAGCTAAATATGTCAAACCTATGCATTATGCTAAATAAAGTTGTTGCTTGTATAAAACAGTAATATTTGAAGCGTTATTTTGTTTTAATTTTTGTCTTTAAAACTTATTATCCAGCTAGCTCTATAAATTAATTTCAAAAGTTCTGAAGCAATAAATAAGAACGTTTATTTTAATAAGATTTGCAAGTTTTTGGCTATGAAACAATTTTGACTTTTACTTGTGTGCCTGAGCTTCCAAAAAAAAAAAAACTTTTATTTTTACTATGTTCCCTAAGTTCGATGCAATGTTTCACCCACAGCTTCCAACCCTATCCGTTTGTGTGTTTTTATGTGTATTTGGTATTTTGTGTGCCATGTGTTTGTGTGCATTTGTATTCAAATAATATTATACATTCACATATTTTACTTTTGTAAACAATTTTTTGGAACACTAATAACTCGGAATGTTATAAGATATTATCAACAACATTGCACTTGGTATAAAAAAAACTGGATCCTGAGCACTTTCATAAAGTTTTATTTGTATATTTGGTTGCTTCCCTTTGAAATCTTAAACCTATAATAAAATATTATTTGAAATCTTTAAGTTTTGGAACGAGCTGGATTCAGTGTTCATTTTGTAAATGTTTGTTATAATACCATTACTGTTGTCCTTTTATTCTTATCTTGAGCTTGTGGTAAACATAATTGTAGCTCTTCTTAATCCATGAAGGAATATTATTTTTTTATTTTGAGTTAATCTCTCTTCAGAGTGACCTTGAAAGAGATTCTTTATTCTATTAATTCCTTATATCCAAAGAGGTAACATCTGGAAAAATAAATGAAAAACATTATTTTTAAGTTTGAACCATTTGCAGATGCTGTCATTAAGGCAACTGGAACACTTCAGAATTTTATGTTCTTAAACATTCCATGGACATGAGTGTCATATGCCCCAGTACATTTATTGTTACAAATCGTATTTCAGTTACTAATTTGAGCAGCCAGGAAGGATTGTAGAACTATGCCGCTAAAATTAATTTATACATCATTCAAATATGAAAAATTGACAAATTATGATTTTTCTTTAGTAAAAAACTATAATTTTAACTAAGCTAAAGAGGTCTAACATTTTTAATATCTTAGAAAATAGGTGATGCTTAGTAATATTGTTACTGACAGATATAAAATTTTGTAGCCAATGAAATTAAATAAAACAGGAGCTCATACAAAGCAGACTATAACCAACAATTTGTATTTTATAAAGTACAAAAACTCAAATAATAATACAGAACTATTTATTTGTATTGCTTAAAAAATAACAACTGCTAATGTCAGCTACAACAGCTTTGATGCCAGCTTGAAATACAAACAAATTAAGCATTTGTGCCAACATACCTTATACTGTTTCAATAAGAGACGATAAAATATAGAAACTACAACTGTAATAAACTTTGTATTAATGAATAGATTTTGTATTTATCACTACAACAAGTAAAATAAGGGTTATACAATATTGTGGTTTGTTTATTATTCCTTGGAAATTATAGATATGAAATATCTATAATGTCATGTACTATGTAGACATAATCATTTAGTGTCCTTTAAAGCTTTTAGTACAAAGAAAAGAAAAATCACATAGAAATACATGAAATAACTGGAATATCCCCACCATTTTTATTAACTCCAACACATATTATTTCAACTCATTTTAAATCATATTTGCTTATGTGTACTCCCAGTTCAAACAAAACAATATGCCTATTGCAAAGTTACAGTAGTGGGTAAATTATTTGAGGTTCATTCAAAACTAACATTTTGAAGGTATTTGTCACAGAAGTCATTGTTTATTGTTAAATATTTAGTAATAGAGTAAAAATAATTTAAAGATCGTTGGTTTGAAAAAATATTTGTTGTAGTTTTGATTGGACTTTAGTATTCAATGTAGATTTTAAATAACATTATTGTGTTTATAACGTATCTGTAATACTAATTTTGGACTCACATAATTAGTGTGTAGATATCTGAAAATAATTGTCTAATTTATTTTATTTTTTCTTATTGGTTATATACAAATCAGAGTGTTGCATGGGCTTTGTTTTAACTCTGTACTTTTGTGATTTGTAAATATAGGAATATTTTTAACATATCTTAAGTAAATATTTCTTGTCAAACATTTTTTCATATTTGTCTCCTAATTAATTAATAGATATGAAATACTGTACAAGTTAATATGAAATTGTAATATGATGTGGATAAAAATGTTATATACTTTGATCATTCAAATATTTTATGGCACAATTATTTTACCAACTTATATGAATACTTATGAGAAGTATTTGTTAATCATTATCCTACAAAAAATATCATATCACTATAACAATGAGGTATTCGTTTTAATAATCTTCTTTGCTATGTTTTCATAGATGAGAGTAGCGTATTTATTAGGGGTTGCCGGCACTGATGTACCACTTGAAGAAATAACACAACTTCTAAAACCCCATTGGGTAAGTTTTGTGCATAATGGTTTTTAATTTGGTTGTTCTAACTAAAATCAGTTTTGACAAAAACATTTCCTGTTCACTTCAACAATGTTTAAGTGTTTAAGTTTTACATGACCTTCAGAGTAAATATATAAATGCACTTATATCTATATAGATGAATATGCACTTTCAACCTACAGCTACGAAACTAGAAAGGTCACTAAAACTGAGCAGTTGTCTGTCAATTTGATTATAATGGAAGTTAAATTCTCAAATAAATAAATCAAAAGGCAAAGGTGTTGTTTTTCTATTATACAATGTGATAGGCAAAGGGCTAAAGGGGGTTGTGTTATGTGTACACACACTGTGGTATTGACCCACCTGCCCACTTATACAGGCTCAGTGGTACTGGCCTACCCGCCCACCTATACAGGCTCAGTGGTACTGGCCCACCCGCCCATTTATACAGGCTCAGTGGTACTGGCCCACCCGCCCATCCATACAGGCTTAGAGATACTGGCCCACCCGCCCACCTGTACAGGCTAAGTGGTACTGGCCCACCCGCCCACCCATATACAGTGGTATTGACCCACCCGCCCACCCATACACATACAGTGGTATTGACCCACCCGCCCACCCATACACCCGCCCGTACCCGCCCAATACCACAGTGCGTGTATGGGTGGGGTGGTAGGTCAATACCACTGTACGTGTACGGGTGGGGTGGTGGGTTAATACCACAGTGCGTATAGTGACCCACCCGCCCACCCATACACGTACAATGGTATTGACCCACCCGCCCACCCATACACGTACAATGGTATTGACCCACCCGCCCACCCATACACGTACAATGGTATTGACCCACCCGCCGACCCATACATGTACAATGGTATTGACCCACCCACCCATACACATACATTGTATGGGCGGGTGGGAGGGCCGTCACCCCTGTGCGTGTATGAGCGGGTGGGAGGGCCGTCACCTCCGTGCGTGTATGGACGGGTGGGAGGGCCGTCACCTCTGTGCATACGTGAAAATTCTTAGTTCTGGTGAATCTTTCGTTAAACCCTGGTGTTGCACTTTAAACACAATTTTAAGACTATTTTCCATTTGTGTTCAAAACTGCATATCCCACCCGCCCATACACGTTCAGTGGTATTGACCCACCCACCCGCCCATATACATACAGTGGCATTGACCCACCCGCCCGCCCATACGCGTTCAATGGTATTAACCCATCCACCCACCCATACACGTGCAGTGGTATTAACCCACCCACCCAGCCCTACACGTACAGTGGCATTGACCCACCCGCCCACCCATACACGTACAGTGGTATTGACCCACCCGCCTACACATACACGTACTGTGGTAATGACCCACCCGCCACCCATACACGTGCAGTGGTAATGACCCACCCGGCCACCCATACACGTGCAGTGGTAATGACCCACCTGCCCACCCATACATGTACAGTGATATTAACCCACCCACCCACCCATACACATACAGTTGTATTAAGGTCATAGTCCCAGTGATGATTTTATAAAAAATATTGTATCTTTATAAAGATAATACTTTTATATTGATTAGCCTAGGTTATATTATAGACAGGAACATGTTGTAAGTATAGAAACACCAACTATGTCAGTGAATACATACTGATCAAATCACTGCCCAGCGATAAATGAATTAAAGAAAGACGATTTATCAATAAATATTCCCTATTAGTTGTAACCATCATCAGTAAACTTCAAAACACAACCAAAGTGACTTAGCCTTCCATCTAGTGGCAATTAATTTTTACTGATAAAATTGACTGTAATAGCTCAAGCAAGACTTAAAAAGTATATTATCTAATTGTGTTTCAGGCAGTTTAGAGCATATTTTCCTATGGGGTATAAGTGTGCTAAATTGTTAAGTAAGTTGCTAAGTAGTAAATTGCTTATTGGTTAAGTTGCTAATTGTGTTTCAGGGCATGGGTATATTTGCCTATGGTGGCCAAAGGATCAAACATAATTTAGTTTATTTAATCTTAAAACCACTTTCTGCAAATATTTATTCTTTAAAGATGTAATAGAATATTGGCTAAGGTACCAAAAACCCATCAAGTCTAAATACAAAACAGTGACATGATAATAGTAATTTCATTCTTTAAGTGAGCGGAGTAAAAACCCCATTTCTGACCGGTACATTGGTATTTCACAAACTCAGTTTGTTGGGAAAGCTTTCTAATTTTCTATCTTACCCACTTCAATACTAAACCAAGATACCTAAAGTTTAACTTAATGTAGAGAGAAGACTTTTAGTGTTATTTGTAGAACTATTAGCTTGATAAAAAAACATATTACTGACAATACCTTGCATGTCTAGGATTTAAATTACATATCATAGTTTCTATCATTACTTTTTTGCAATATTATTACATGTGCTATAGTTAAATATTTAATATCAGGTCCGTTGTAATATATTGTATGTAGTCCATACAATATATTACAACGGATGACCTAAGTACTTGTCTTCATTCCTCCCCAAGATATGTCAGTTGTGTGGGTCGGGGCACATTAAATTCACGTTCAGTCATGTAATTCATACATGTTTTGGTCACAAATCTAGAGTATAACTGGTGAATTCATTCCCTCATTATTATATTATTTGAGAAGGAGAGGAGGGAGTATTTATGTATTAACATACAAAACTGACCTTGTTTATTTTAAGTTAAAGAACAAGATTTTATGCAGAATATATATGGAAGCTAACTGGAAAACAGTAGATAGAAAAAAATTCTAAGTAGAACAGTATACAAGATTTTATAATCAATTACTGTACTCGTATTAATGAACATTTAGCTATTATTCCTTTTATTTATTTTAATACCTAATCTTACCTGGAATGCCTGTTAAAGGTTTATATTTGAAAACACTCCATGGAGTTATAGCTTGTTTGTTTCAACTAATTTTTAACATTATTTATGGCTATATTTGTTTATTTTTATGTTTATAATATTGTTAAGCTTTGTTAGTCTTATTATACAATTTGGTTTGTTATCGTTATTATATAAGCCAACAATTAATTATTCAATTTAATGTTTTTTGTGTGTTAATTCTCTTATATTATTCGTTATTATATAGGTGGATCATTAATTTATATCTGATACACATCTTATTTTAGATATTGGTAATTTGAAATGTCTGTTTTTTTCATTTTTTACTCAATTATTTATATCTCCCATCAACAAAACATAAACAAAGTTACGATCAGAAAAAGAATATGATTGTAATATTAAAAAAAAATAAAAAAAAAGATTAGTATCAAGAAAATTACTGGTGAATTAGACATGATACAAATTTTAAACTTATTATATTTAATGTATTTGTAATCATACAATATTTTATTGTTGGTTGCTAAGCTTTTCTTTTTCGTCTAGCTAGAGGGATAAATAAGATAACTGTATGAGAAAAAGATATTGTAAATGCAAAGACATGAATAAATAAATAACAATAAAATGATTGTAATTTCAGCAAACTTACCTTGGAAGACAAGTCCACCAACATTAGAGTAGTAGTAACATATACAAAAGAATCACATAATCACACAACTTTTCAGTACCACTGGCACTTTCTTCAGGTGAGTAGAGTGAGTGAGTGAGTGAGGGAGAGAGAGGGAGGGTGGGAGGGAGAGGGAGAGGGACATAAAAAAAATAATACTAATAATCTATTGCTATTGAATGTCAGAAAATCAAGTACTTATTTAAATGTTTGTTTCAGCTTGGTGTGAATGCCTATGCATTTATAACTACCAACAATGGGTATATCTTGGTGCATCCAGATTTGCGGCCAGTGGTAAGTTGTGTTTACATCTATTATTTAAGAACTTTCTATATAAGAGTTGAAAACCAAAACTACAATAAATTGTTTAATAGAAGATTGTAACGAGATGTTCTTTACACATATAGGTCTAGAATACCTCACAATTAATACACCAAGGCTTTCCAGTTTTCTCACATTCTATCCATGGATCATGACTAGTTCTCCTGAACACGCTAACAATATAGAACCTCCTGTATTCCATCCAATCATATTATCCTGGGACGTTGATATTCCCTTTTCCAGCAAGCATCATATCCACTATCCTCCTTGGCCATCTGCCCTCACTTATCAACCACATTCTCTCTCATTTGTTTAAGTTTCCTACCTTAGAAAATGTCTACAATATTGGGTTCAGTAAACATTTGATCGAGCTTCATCTTATTTCCTCTTTACTTTCCATTACTAGACAGACTAAAATTGGTGATAAACTATCACCTTGCCTTAGCCCTTTTACATCGGGAAATCCTTGGATAGTTTTATTATGTACCTTAACTAATTAGATTCAGCATTCTTCAAAGAAAGTCCAATTAAATTATTTAATAAATTTGAGTATAATGAACTAAACTCAATAGATCCTCATGAGACCTATTATGAGGTTAGGTTATGGCTCTCTGAAGTCAAATGAATCCAAAGAGATCCATTAGCTCTTTTGAAGTCAAATGAAAAGTATGTGAGGTGAATGTCATTGTTGTACTCAAACATATGTTCACATAAAACATTGTAATTTCCTAGAACCAAACATCTCACACTGATTACTAACGTGTTTAAATTAATCCCTAATCAAATAAATCTGTTAATGTGTACATTTTTCTTCAGTTCCAAGGAATCCTGAAACCCAGTTACAATAGTATAGATGTAACTGATGTAGAAATGATGGATGATGGGAGAGAACCACAAGATTTCAACAAGAAAATCCTTGAGGTAATAATTCAAATTTCCTTTTATAATTTTTGTTTCTGAGATATAATTAGTTCAATATTATAACATCACTATTTTATTTTGACAGTGTATAGTATGCAATAATTTATTAGAAATACGAGGCGTATTTGTAAAGTAAGTATCATTTTGGAATCCTGTTGTTATAGCGCTGTGTTTAGCATTCAGCACATGCATGCTGGGTACTACTGTCTGTTAGCAAGCCACAGCCATCGTTACAGATCCATTCGACTGTATTTAAGGTCGATTATAACTGTTTAATATTCCTCCTACGATGAAAAATGCCGCCGACTGTATTCACAGTTGTGCGCTGTGTAAGTTCTCATAACGTTAAGGGCGTGAAAGTAGATGACATTCATCGTAAGTCTGTCATCGTGAAAATTTGGTTTTAAAAATCGTAACCATTATGATTCTAATACTTAAAGAATGTGAGAGAACTGGTTAAACATTTGTTTTTTTTATTTTCCGTCAACATTTTGGGAACCTAGAATAAGCAATACTCTTAGTACCTACTTCAAACATTCTGTCACAATTTGATAAATTGCACTTCTTGACATTTTAAGACACATTACATAACGGTGCAGTTGTAAAGCACTGTTTTCTCTGACTCTTTTTCATCAACGTTTTGCACCAAGTCATCAATAATGAGTGAAGGTTTCCCACTTTATTCCTCATCATGCACATTTTTGTACGGCCACCTTAAAAGCTCTCACCCATTTCCATACCATCCTATTACTTATTCTGTTTTCTCAATAAACTTTAAAGATCTCATGAATGTCAGCTCCTTTTATGCCTTTAGCGTTACAAAAACTTATCACAACATATACTTTACAGTTGGCGGCATTTTTAATCGGAGGAGGAATTTTAAACAGTCATAAATACCTTAATACAGTTGAATTGATCCGTAATGGCGGCTGTGACTTGCCAACAGATAGTAGTACACAGTGTGTATGTGCTGAATGCCGACTGCAGCGCTACAGCGGTGGGATTCCAAAATGGTACTTACTTTAAAAATATGCCTCGTATTTATATTGCACCTGTAATTCATAAATAGGAACTCCTTCCTCTTTAGTTGTATTGGAAAAATGTTGGGCATTTACTAACTTATCATAAACTATGCTAAAAAAAGGGTGGGTAGGTAGTCCAATAAGTTGAACACACACACACACACACACACTGTATCTACGAGTAAAATAACTATGAGCATCACTTTGGTTAGAAAGGCAGTGTAAGTTATTTTTAACCCGGCAGTACACACGTGACATTTTGTTACACCGGTGCATGCTTGCAGACTTTCAATCCGCTACCAAAAACCATTGGAGTGGCCTTGCGATTTCAGAACATGGAGTAACGTGTGCTATGAGTAATACCGACTCGCCCACCCATGCACGTATAGCGGTACTATACCCTTCAGAGTAACCACTTTAAGTAAATTTTATCACAGAGAAAAAAGAAACATAGGTCGGTTTTTTACGGCCACAGCGATCATCTCAATGACAGTTATAAATAAATTACAACTAATGTACATCTTTATACATCTGTAGTCATGGTTAGTACGTTTATCCTTTTGGATGTGTGGGGAATAAGGGAGGGACTGACAAGGTGCTGGCCCTGCCATCACATGGCAAACTGGAGAAATAACTACTTGACACACACTCAGCACACTATTGGATTTCATATATGTTCTCTGTGTCCTCATACATCAGTGCAGGCTTAGATCACTTGTTGGACCAATAGGTAAATTTAGATACCTAATCTATTATGAAAAGGAAATACTACTGTACGTGTATGGGCTGGCGGGTGGGTCAATGACACTGTACGTGTATGTATTAATGCCACTGTACGTGTAAGGGCAGGCGAGTAGGTCAATGACAATATACATGTATGGGTGAGAGGGGGATCAATGCCATTGTATGTTTTTTCGAGAGGGTCTACCTCTACCTACACATGTAAGGGTAGGTGGGTGTTCCAATACACTGCACATGTAAGGTTGGGTGGATGGGTCAGTACCACTTCATGTGTAAAGGTGGATGAGTGGGCCAATACACTGCACATGTAAGGGTGGGTGGGCCTATACACTGCATGTGTTTTATGCATATTTCTATAATTAATACAAACCAGTACTAACATGATAAGCATCACTGGTATCAACATGACTTTTTTAATGTTTACAGCTTTGCTTTTTCATTATTTCTAATGACAATAAAGTTTTTATTCAATTAATTAATATATGGCCATATAAATGTTTTTTAACGTGTGTTTTTATTTGTTAATACCTATATATTTACATACTTTAACAGTTATATAATTATTTATTTATATTCTGCTTTTCAAATTGTTTCAGTTTCGAGAAAAGCTTGTCAGTGGTAATATCACATCATCCACATCTCTTGTAATGAAACAGCACCTGGACAATCTGGTAAGCCTATAAACAAATTAAGTTGATTCATTTTTTAAAACATTTTTAAATAACAAGGAATGTTTAGAATTACTATAGAAATTAAATTACCCCAACTCTTGACATTTTGAATCAACTTCAGAATGTAAATAAACAATTATATAAGCAGTCTTATTGCACAGCTGTGTAGCAGAACAGGAAGGCTCAACATATCGCAGTTAGAACTATCACAAATAAATCTAATTAACTAAACTGTTTTTTTATGATACTCTCAAAGTTTATAAGTTATGCAAAGTTTATGGCCATATTTTCCTTAGGAGCAGTCCAATGCATTATTTAGTTCTTACAAGCCAATTATGTGACAGCTCTCATTAGATTGTGTCTCTGTGCTATACTCTATTTCACATGGAGAATGCAGTACGGTAAGCCCATAAGCAATGCTAATTAAATGGGAGTTTTTGGTGTACAGCACTGTATGAAAACGTTGGCTCACTAATAAAAAGTTATCATAAATTCAAATTTTCGCAAGGAAGTGGTTGGAAAATATCTATTTACTGTTATTAAAGGTATAAAATTAAAAAAATAAGTTAACATAAGTTATATATGCTTTAAAATCGTATATCCCATAGAGATTCAGTTTTGAAAAGTCAACATTCAATTACACAGCATTTTAAGTGAATAAATATTGATTGAACACTTTGAAATTTTGTGTAAACTTTATACATAAGTAGTGGATGCTTTCTGTGTTGAGTATGAATTGATTATGTAATAAAACTAATTTGTAATAATATAATAAATGTAAAAATTAGGTTATATATTTGAAAAAAGACATTGAAAATTTGACCTGTAAGGAAGTTTTGTATTTTTTTGGTCAGGGAAGTTTTTTCAGCAGGAAAGTTGTATATAAACACTGTTTCTTTATTTTTTATTTGAACCTTTTTTCACAAATATGCATAGTTTAGTCAGTAATAAGTGACAAAGAAATATGACTGTGCGGTGCGCACAGTGGTCATCATGTTGTATTGGTGAGTTGGCCTGAATCATCCACGATTCCATTGGTGCTAAAATATGAACCCAGGAGAAATATTATTTATTAGGGACACCCCTGCAAGCTTCGTGTGCCAACCCCGTCACTCGCTGTGCTCGTTACACCTTGACCTCGGCTGTAAATTTTCACTACAAACAATAGTAGGTTAACGTAAAATCATAATATTAAATTTAATTACAATATCTAACTCACTTTACTTGCGTTGCTACCTACTTATATATATAAATACCCAATGTTATTACTGAGCCTATTTCAAACATTTTAATTACACCCTTCCCTGGTTTATAATTATGACATATCTAACCTCCTCACTATAACAAACACAATTTTTACATTCAAACAGCTGTAAAAACTTTTACAGCCGTTTGAATAACATTGTAAATATCCCTGTTAAAACTTCAATATTTACATTTGAACATCTGTTCTGTTCATTTAAATCTCTCCTCATGTTATTCTTATGGCCAAAATATGTACTTTGAAGACTTCCCATGCCCTTCAGGATAAAAATATTGAAGAATTAAGACCTCATCACACAACTACGAACAGAGAAAAATTTTTTCTCCTCAACTGTTTAAATTGGTCAAGAAATAAGGGAGGTGTTTCATTGACAAAAAACGGCTTCACTTATATAAGGATTTTTATATAAAACCTATTCTACTAGAAATACGTTGCTTAAAGATGAATTAATAATGTTGGGCAATGAAAATAACAGGTATAAAGCCAATTATTATTTTTCGGTTATTTTAACAGAGCATCAAATCATTTACAATAGGTGTATTAACTACAGTATATAAGTATCACATTTATTTTTTAGTAACCCACCCGTTCCAAAAGTAAATTGCTTGCTGTTTACTTATTGCTGTTTATTAACACTCTTTGAAAATATTTATATATACAATTTTTTGTTTAATTTGCTCATTCAAGCATACAAGGAATTTGAAATCAATTATGTGTAATCACCCTATCTCCTCTGGAGGCAGTTTTTTTTTTAATTATGATAAAAAACATAGTCAAATTTAAGATAGAAATTGAACTGTTATTGTTTGTTTTATATTTTATTTCTCGAGGTATTTTTGTTGGCGTGATAATCTGTCTACAATCTCCTTCCCTTCTTAATTTTAATCCTAGTTCTTTCACTAATTAACGTAGCCTCACTGGTTTCTTTAATATAAAAAGTGATATTTTTATCCGGATAACACTTTTCAACATACTTATATACACTTAACACTGTTATCCTCTCACCACTTTTAATTATTTTCCCTTTGGCTTTCTTTTCAATTGTGAAAGTCTGTACTGAATCACTAAAATTATAATTATTGAATTCACTCTATAACTGTTTCAAGACACACTGGAAAATATGAACGCTTGTAATTTCTTCTTGGGGGATGTTTGTTTATTCCTTTGCATCAACAGAAAAGATGAAAAGAGCGAAAGGCCTAAACGAGTATCTAGTCGGCTTTTTGTAACTAACATACGATAACAAACATTATTGACATTGATGTAGATATCTATGGATTATCAGCTGGTTTGTGCTAAATATAAATACACAGTCAATATGTTGTATACAGTGTAAATAAAATTGTGTTGAATAAACTTTATTAAACTTTTTAACTTAGAGTGTTACGGTTAATTTTTTAAATTTTTGTGGTGAAAATTATTTTTTCTCACACACTCATAGGAATATTTGAATAATTGTTAGTATAGCAATTTACATACATTTTGACATAAATAGCCTAATTTAATAATGTGTGATGTTTTTATTAATTTGTGTTAAATTAGCTTTTTTATTACATTTTAGCACTTCTGGAATTAAAATATGTTGAAAAATACTGCAAATAGGCTACATACTTAAGCATTATATAGATTTTTGCTTAATATGCAATCCTCCTTAAAATTAAAAAATCAATGTTATTTATGAGTTTAATGTTATAAGATTAACAAATACTCCAGTAAATAAATTTTAATCGTGTAAGGCCTTTCGGTAACAAAGTTACCATCTTCAAACAACCAAACTATAACCAAACTAAATTTTACATTGTTTACATTTCATTGATTTAAAAAAAACACATGATAAAATAAAAATAAAACATAATTATGGAATAATTTAAATAAGAAAATAATGAAAATATATATAAAAACGGTATAGATTTAAAATAATAATGGTAATTTTCAAATGTTCCTGGTTTGTTATTAACTAGAATATCTTTGAAGTTACATATGGATCTTTTTCAAACATAATGAAAAAAAGTTTTAAGAAACACTCTAATGTAAATTAATCATTTAAATGTACATCAAAATTATATTTACTTGGAAATCCAAAGGACAAAATTAAAAATGAAGAAAAGTCTGGAATTTATGAAATTGAATGTGACAATTAATTGCAATAAAAAATATATTGGTCAAACTAAAAGAAAAATTTCAACAAGATTAAAAGAACACAAATATAATTTTAAAAATTATCAAGAGGAGAAATCAGCAATAGCAAAACACTGCATAAATTTCAACCATAATTTTACAAAATGTAATTTACTAAAAGAAGTTCAAAAAAAAAGAACAATTAGATGCTTATGAAAGCTTATATATAAAAAAATTAAAAAATATTCTAGTTAATAACGAAGCAGGAACATTTGAAAATTCACCATTATTATTTTAAATCTATACCATTTTTATATATATTTTTATTATTTTCTTATTTAAATTATTCCATATGTTTTATTTTTATTTTATCATGTGTATTTTTTTTAAATCAATGAAATGTAAACAATGTAAAATTTAGTTTGGTTATAGTTTGGTTGTCTGAAGATGGTAACTTTGTTACCGAAAGGCCTTACACAATTAAAATTTATTTACTGGAGTATTTGTTAATCTTATAACATTAAATTATATATCCATCCAGTAAGAATCGAGCGTGAAGCATTATTTATGAGTATTTCTAGCTAAAATTCACAGGAAACGTTCTTCATTAGTTGCTTTGCAATAAAAGTTAAGAGTTTTATGTTTATTTTTAAGCATTATTAATGTTATTGAATTTAAAAAATATAAAATTGTTACTTAATTTTGTTAGTTATTTTTATTTTCAACTCTTATTTAAATTACAACTTAACACTGTCTTCATATATCTATAGAAAATATCTTTACAAAAATAATGACACCAAAAACATTATTCTATCTTTAAAATTAGTGAAACTGCAAATATTTATTTGTACTTATGCAAAATCGGTTGAAAATGGCTTGGCGATTCTGTGTAACATACCGCCGAGTCTGCTTGGCACCTGGCGGTCCGCTAGCGCGATGGCCCAGCGGTTCTGAGATACAACATTAGTAATTTCTCGGCAGTCAAAAGAATTCTATCAGAGATACGCTGTACAAATTAATAGAAACCCTCTAGCACTGGGCAGGGAGTAACTTTGTAAAATCCTCTGGCATTAAAAGGGTTAAAACGCTTGATTTAATATCGCTTAATCTCTCTTGCATTGTAGGTAATCAATTATTATTTACACTTTGTTTCAGAAAAGAGTTATTAGGGGGGTCCGATACTATTACTACAAACCCATACCAGAGTCCCCTTTTACTGTGGTGGTCAGTTTACCAGAGCATTATGGCCGCTATCAGGTTGATGCTGTGGTTGAGACACATTTGCTAAAAAGTAGCAAAGGTAAGTAAATTGCTTGCTTAAAAATATATATGCCATATTCAACATACACATCTAATTGGGTTATAATGCAGTTTCTTGCTTCCCAACAAAATTTTAAAACTGCCAAAAATGGGTCAAGAATTGGCTATTTTCATGAGATGTGTTTTTTTTTCTACAGAAATCACAGATTTTAGTGAAAAATTTGTAAAAAAACAATGTCACAGCTTTTATTAAATCCCAGCTTCATGTGCTAAAGGTTCTCAGTTCGATCCCAATCAGAATCAATGCATTTTGAGAAGGATCAGCTGATAATAACCGGCTGTTCATTTGTCATTGGGCTATTAATTAATAACACTTCCTAAGAAATAGTCGGCCTTAGTTTGTAACAATGACTACATTCGCTCATCTACACTCATCACACTCATTCGAAATCCATATTCGCCCATGTCTTGACGATCGGCGTGTTATGAATAAATAGAATTTTTTAAATAATAATATTTTTGACATATTTCTTAGGTTAATTTCAAAAAGGTGGTAATTTAAAACAGTTCATTTAAAATAACTCAAAAAGTAATAATTTAAAAAAAAGTTATTGTGCTTTTTAACACGTTCACTGCGCATGCCGACTTTTGTCGTCACCAGGTTAATTAAAATGTATTTATTCAGAGTGAGCTTAGCTGTGGGCGGGGAACGTTGTTGCTCCGTGCCCCAGCTGGTTACATCCCGTACTTTACCATGTTAGAATCGTTGCCAGTTCAGGTGGCCTAGGCCGACGATGCTGGCGTAACCACGAGGCGTGTTGGCGTGTGAGACCAGTTGGCGGGCTTTAATGTGAGCTTACCCATGGAGGTTGGGGGTGTTTATTGCGTGTTTATTGTGCGTGTTACGTGTGTACTGCATGTTTAATGTGTTATGTTTGTGTACTGCGTGTTATTAGGGTATAGTTTAGTTGTGTGCGAGTGAACAATAATGGCAAGTACAACACTTGGGCGTCATGAGGACATAGTGATGGAGAATTTTTTACTAGCGAAGACGAGAGTTCTGATGAAAGTGACATTGACCTTGACGTAGAAGAAGACATAAGTGCTGCCAACCTGCCAACATGGTCCCCCCCATAAAACAGATCCCCTTTACCGGTAACGACGGTTTCCTTGTACCTATACCCAATGAAAATCAACCAGCTGAATTCTTTTCTTTGTTGTTGGATGATGTGTTTCTTGAACTAATTGTTCGTGAAACGAATAAATATGCTCTTGATTTCTTTTATGGCAACACTATATTGCCATACTCACGTATTTATAGGTGAAAGGAACTTACTGTTCCTGAACTGAGGGTGTTCCTAGCCATATTGTTTCATACTGGCCATATACACTAAGCCATTTGGAAGATTATTGACAAACTGATGACATGTATAACCTATCTTTTTTCCGCAAACACATGAGTAGGGATAGGTTTATGCTGATTTTCTGATGCCTACATTTCAACAGTCCTGGAGAAGAACTGACAGGCAACCGTCTAGCTAAAATCCAAAATGTTGTTGACTATTGCAATTACAAAATGAAAGCAGTGTACTACCCATGCAAATAACTAACTATAGATGAGGCTATGATTTTATGGAAGAGTAGGCTTCTTTTCAGGCAGTATATAAAAAATTAGCATAATAAGTATGGTATCAAGTTCTACTGCCTGAATGAACCTCAGGTCCTTACTGTCAACATGAAAATCTATGAGGTGCGAACGATCATACTAGTGGGAAAGGATACGCACTGAAAGTGGTTATGCACATGATGACTCCATATTTAGAAAAAGGCCATTCCTTATGTGTGGACAATTTTTAGAATGGATTGCCGTTAGCGTCCAAGTTGTTGTCCTTGAAAACATACGTTACTGGTACGCTGCGGAGCTACCATAAGTATTTACCAAATGAAGTAACCTCTGCTAAGCTGAAGACAGGAGAAATTGTACAAAGATACGCAGCAGGAGTACTTGTTGCTAAATGGAAGGACAAGAGAAGTGTACTGTACTTGAGCACAGAATTTAAAAACACGATGGCCATCAGCAGGAACAAGCGTGGTCAGCTACGAGAGAAGCCATTACCAATAATAAAGTACAACACACACATGAAGGGCGTTGACAGGGCTGACCAGATGTTATCATATTATCCTCGTGACAGAAAGACGCCACGGTGGTACAAGAAGATGTTTGTACTTATAATGCAAGTGATAATGGTAAATGCATGGTCAATGTATAAACTAGCACACGTTGACAAGAAAATCATGTTATACAATTATAGGCACATTGTGATCAAAGGCCTTTTACCGACCGCAATCGAAACGCCATCTTCCATCAGCACCAAGAAGAGACCTAACCACATCCTATCCAAAATTCTGCTTGACCAGACTGGAAAACATCAAAAGAAGAGATGCAGGGTTTGTTCTAAAGAAGGCAAGAGATCGGATGTTTTATACTTCTGCTCAGCTTGTCCTGAGGAACCAGGCCTCTGCGCTGTTCGATGCTTCAACAAATTTCATAATTCAATGTAAAAGTGAAACAGCAACAGTGTAAATATTTGTAAATATATAGTAAATAAGTGAAAAAGTGTATAATAAGAGTTAAATACTATGATTAATGTAAAAGTTCAACATGGAGGGACGGACCCAGTTGGCACATGCCGACAATAAGCGGTGGAAGAGATGACATCACAGGACCACCGGAAATGACCAATTATCTATCTATTTTCCAAAGAACAAGACAGAGCAGTATTTGATTGTGATTTTTACATAAAAAATTTTAGCCATAGGTGATTGTATAACATTTTAGTGTGAGCAGTGAACATGTTAAAGATTATTTTTAATCAAATTTATTAGTATAATAAGTTTTTACATCAAATGGAAAATAACTTAATTATTTCAGGATTCGTCCAACCACACATATCCGGAGTTTCTTCAGAATGAGCTAACAACAGACCAAATAAGAAATTATTAGAAATTAGTTAATTTTATTTACACTAAATATATGATGTATTATTTTTGAAATACTTCTTTCATTTACAAGAATTATGTATTATTAAAAATAAACAAACTATGGAAACTTATAAACCATAAGCAGGTTCTTAGTTAAAAAAATTTAAATAAGAAGTAATTTAATTTTATTAATTAATAAGACAAATATTTAAAATGTTTAAATTTAGTTTCATTTTCTCTGATTTTTTATGTGGTTTCAAATAATTTGCTTGCTGTCCATCGTTGATCTATTAGCTCATTCTGTAGAAACTCAGGAATACAATAATTCAATACTTTGGTATTCCATTTAAAAAATTATTATACCATTAAATTTTTTTAATCCTAGCGCTGTCGGTCGTCATAGTTTGTGACGATCGGATCGTTTTTGCAATATCGTCGTCATAGACCAAGAGGATGTGCATGTGCTGGCTATAAATGTTATAAATACCTTAAACCTAGGCATATATGTATTTAAATTGCATTTTATTTGAAAGCATATGAATCAACTCACATTTAGACACCTTTGGAATTCCCGCAATCTATTTTCAGATTACATAATAATGTTTTGTTTACAAAGTTTGTTTACTTCTATAGTTTCGTCAGCTGTATCGCTTGGATCGCTATTGTTGTTACTGTCGCTGTTTGTTTGTTTTAATGTAGAAAACCAAAGTTATGTGTAGTATAGTTTAGTTTTGTAATTATATAATATTACAATAGACAGAATACATACAAGATATTTGCTTCAACATAGGACTTATTTCAAAGGTATTTTTTGTAATCGCTATACGCATGCCTCCAGTATTTTTCGTTGCTAAGCAACGGTTTGAATTTTAAATTTTAAAAATATTGTACCTAAAATAGAATTTTATAACTATATATTTTTCTGTTCATTTAAACAATGTGCAAAATATACTTGCTTTAACATAAGATTTATTTCAAAGGTAATTTTTGTAACCACTATATTCATGCTTTCAGTACTTTCTGTTGCCAAGCAATGGTTTGGATTGTGAGATTTTAAAAATTTTGTATGTAAAATAAAATAATAGTACCAGGAGACCGAGCTTCACTCAGTTGAAATTTGCAAATTGAAGTGGTAGCATCCGTATCTCCCAGAGGATCTTGAGAATTGTTTGTTAATGCTCTACCTTGTAGGTTATTGATAAGATTTCGTTTCGGAGGTCTTCCGCGTTTACCTTTAGCCTCTTTGTGGAACTCTGCCTGCGGCCTCATGAGGGAGCTCGGCCTAAGGTCTCACCAGGATTCTTAAAAGCAGTATGACCATGAATTTTGGTTTTTGGAGAAGTGAAGCCCATATACATAGTCTTTTCTAAAATCTAATGAAATATTACTAAGTAAGAGAAGAATACCTTAATTTGATACCCCACTTGGGTTTTAGTTTAACATTACTTAATTTTGGGTTTTTTGTTAACCTTATTATACAAAAATGCAAAATAAATAACATTATAATGCTAAGTTACTCAATATACACGAAAACGCTAATTTATCTCCCATGATGTCACATGTGCTAAATGGCAAAAATGAATACAAAAATACTGTTCTAATTCCCGTAATCACAATTCCTGCTGATACATAACTTGCTTACTATTTAGCTGATGCTTCTATGCAATTGGTAGATTAAGTTACCAGTATTTAATAGAATAAACAAATCAGCTGATTTCGCCTATGTGACGTCACATTCTACTGCGCAGCCTAGTCGTGATACATGAGAAGTCTAGCAGCCTCTGGGGCAGAAATAAGAATTTTCCCAGGGTTGAGATCAGTGTCAATCGATTTGTTCGTGGTCGAAAACCCCTATACACATTTAAAATTAAAAATCTTTTGAGCCAACAAAAAATGTTTGTCCGGACGTGGCCTGTTTTTGATTATAAGATAACTATATATTTTTGTGTTCAATAAAGCATTGTACATAATATGGTTATCTCAGAATAATTCTGATAGCATATTAGAAATCACAAAAGTACCCCTAAATTTATTTGTATAAATGTACATAGTTTATTTATTTATTTTGAACTATATGTTTTTACCAAAACAATTTATTTATTTACTTCAATAATAAATAAATAAAATGTTTTTTAAACAATTTTTTTTAACCTTAGGTTTGTTTTAAAAATGCTTTACAAAGAAAATTATGTAAGTTCCATCATCATAGAGGAATTAACTATTTTTGTTTTGAATTTTCAAAACAAACTTTACAAAATCAGTGAAAACGGCCTGACATTATTACAGAAGTGACTGCAGATAGCGCTAGGGTTAAAATCTTCTAAAAAAGATGAACGTAACCTTTTTATGAAATTATTACTTTTTGAGTTATGCTAATTTAAATATTTTAAATAGAGGCCATTTTGAAGTCAATAAAGCAAACTTGGCCAAACTTTTTCCATTGATAGATCCAACTATAATAAAGGGTTTACTTAATTTTGGTTGAATTTGGTCTTCTAATTTGAAAAATATAATTTTTTAATTAAAAAACACATACAGACAGTAAACGAAAAGAGATAGACAATTACTTACACTTAGTTTTTAGCTTCTTTCGGTTCTAGGAATAATATCCCAAGTTTATAGCGAGAGTTTTGAAACACCCTGTATATTTTGCCATGTATGTTAAAATTTAAAATTATTTATTTGTTTGCAATTTTAAAGTAATTATATTTGATTTTGTATAAATTTTCACAAATCACCAATAAGAATACTTTTTTACAAGACCTTAAATAATATTGCCTGATGATGCCAGCATTGCTGATGAAAGGTTTTGTAAAAAAGTGTTTTTTATTGGTGATTTGTGAAAATTTATAACAAAATTAAGAATACCAATATCAAATCCATCTAAAAATTGACAATAATTATATTTGCTTTTTGTATAAAATATTTGTGAAGAGTCTCGTGATAATAGCATTGCTATCAAAAGGCCTCATGAATAGAGTTTTAAATATTGGTTTATAATTGTGTTAAATTTAACACTATGATACAAAAAATCAATATAAGCTCAATTTCAACATGAATACATACATAAATTCATTTTTACTTGTATGGATTTAAAAATGTCTCTTACTTTCTGGGTAGCCCTTGCAGATATGAAGCCATGGACGAAGGTGATGTATGAGGGAAGCACATTCGCTATTCTTATTAATAAATAATAAGTAGACCAAGACTATTAGTTAAGATAGGCTAATGAGCATAGCAAAATATTTCCTTATATCAGCCTAAGTTAGATGAGGAACACGCTCATATTGTTCTTCACAAGAATCTAGTTGTCATGTGCTACGATGCTAGTTTAAGATATTGATGCTAGTTTAAGATATTGATCCTAATACTTTAATTCCAAAAAACTGAATACATGTTCTGAATGTAGTAAATACTGCAATGTTCATTACTTACTGTACTGTAAATTGTTATTAAAACTAAATTTTACTTGTATTTTCAGGAAAGCTTGCATTTTTTGAAGGAAAGAATTGGAAAGTTCATCCTAATTGGTAAATTCTCAATATATAATCTTTGATTGTAACGATTCTTAATATAAATTAGTATTATTTAAAACTATAGTAGAATCTTTGTTATCCGAGACCCGATCAACCGAGCCTTTTGGTTAACCGAGCTAAAGTCACAAGATGGAAAATAAACATAAAGCTATTAATAAAAGGACAACTACTGCACAACACATAATATAATCGTTTGACAAGCAATCAGTGTCTCTATTGGCTGTTGGTGCAAGGCTGTAGGGCCGTCACATGACGTATCTATGATACTATACCCTACTACAAATTCTAGGAATAATTTTCCCACAAATGCATTCACTAATGGCACATCATCACCTGACACCATCGGCTTAGTCAATTCTGCACTCCTACTAAATGTGGTTGTTTTAGTGTGTTGACTTGTTGACGTTTGTTATTTTACAATACAATATTAGATATATTGAAGTAATTTATTGTTGTTGCTGTTATTGTTTACTAGTTCATTCCACTGTTTTGATATGAATGGTACATTGTTGTCAGTTGTTTATCTAATAACGACATTGAAATGATAAACCAATCAGTGTTTTCGTCGCCAATGTGTACGACAAATGTGATATTGATATGATTATTTTGTTCCATTAAAATGTTGAATAGTATTGTTTAACATTTGTGCATTCAACTGTGTTGTCTTTGTAAACTTATTTTATCTAACTTTTGGTTTGATCAAGTACACGGCATGTTTTAAAAATAAGTACCGTTTTGGAATTCTGTCGTTGTAGTGTTGAAGTTGATGTTCGGTGCATGTGTGCTGTATACCACTATCTGTTGGCAAGCCACAGCTGCCATCATAGATTCATTCAACAGTATTTAAGGTTGCTTATGGATGTTTCAAATGCCTCCCTGATTGAAAATGCCTCTAACTGTGAAGTGTGCACTGTGACAAGTTTTCTTAACACCTAAAGGCGTGAAAGCAGCTGACATTCATTGCGAGATCTGTCACAGTAAAAATTTTGTTTCAAAACCATCACGATTGTAATGATAGGAATGTGAGAGAACTGGCTGAAGATTTGTTTTTGTGATTCTTCGTCAGTATTTTGGAGCTCAGTGTAAGCATAACTTTTGGCACTTCAAACGTTCAACCAAAATTTCATTAATTATACTTCTTGATACTTTAGGACAGCGGTTCTCAACCTTTTAGCACTGGCGCCCCCCCCTTTGAACACTAAAGATAGCTCACGCCTCCCCTCCAGTCAATAATTGGTTGGTTCAAGTTAGAACAGTGAAATTATGAAACTGACGATGCTAACACTACGTTAGCAAAAGCTGGGATGCAAAATAAAAATCCAGATATATTTAAATAGGAAAGTTTATTTGATGGTTTTGAAAGTTTTTGTTTTTTAACTAAATATATATTTTTTAAATTTTTTTCTTTGTACCCTCACGCCTCCCCTGAAATTCTCTCACGCCCCCCCAGGGGGGCGTGCCCCCCAGGTTGAGAACCACTGCTTTAGGAAACTCACTAGATAACGATGCAATTATTAAGCGTTTGATCTCTCTGAATTTTACATCAACGTTTTGTAAGTCATTAGTAATGAGTGAAGGTTGTCCACTTCATTCTTACATTCTTACATTCTTACATATGAGACGCCGACACAACGTTGTGCGTATTTTAAGGCGAATATGAATGGTTTTATGAGTGTAGGATGAGTGTAGATGAGTGTAGTCTGGTTACTAACTGAGTTCAACTGTTCCTCAGAAAGGGCAATTTATTAATAGCCCAACAGCCAGGGCAACTAAGGGACCTACAGCTTTACGTGGAATCCGAACCACGTAGTGCTGGTCTGATTTTCAACTAATTGACAAGCCTGATGCTCAGTTATCTCCCCCACACAACATCCGCACAATGATTACCACCCAACATGGACACCCCAGACTTCTCTAGTAGTGTCCACGCCGATAGCAACCACCAAGCGGACGCCATGTCGGTATTAAGAGGACCGAGCATCCAACCTATCGCCTACAATCTCCCAAACACTTTGTCCCCATGTAGCTGGGTTACAGCACTGCGCCACCAGTGCCGACATGGTGGCGCATTCTGTTCCTGTATTCCTCATCATACACAATCGTATGGCCATCTGTAAAAGCTCTTACCCTTTTTCTTACTATCCCATCAGTCATTCTGTTCTCTCCATAAACTTCCCAGATCTCATGATGAATGTCAGCTACTTTCACGCCTTTAGTATTAAGAATAATTATCACAGAGCGTACTTCAGTCGGCAGCAATTTCAATTGGAGGAGGCATTTTAAACACTCATAATACTTGAATACAGTCGGATGGATCCGTAATGCTGGCTTTGGCTTCCCAACAGCGTGCACACGCTGAACGCCGACTGCATCACTTCAATGGCGGAATTCTAAAACGGTACTTGCTTTAAAAACAAGCCTCATATTATACAATTTCAAAATCTTGAAAATGATACCGAGTATACCCAAACTCGAGTAGATCAAACGCTCAGCTCTCCCAAAAAAGCAAGTATAGTTTTTTTACCTGAGAGAAACAGCTAGCTGGTGCTTAGAATAGGTAACTGCTGTTTACACAACAGGTTGCTGTTGACAACATTTGTATTGACTGCTATACATTAACCTAGAAAGCTAATGTATCATATTTCCTATGACTCAGATTTTGAAGTGTTCAAAAAACATCCTTTTGCGCACGTTGAATTAACTCATCCGTCCAGTTCCGTTCCTAATTAGGTCAACAAGGAAGGGACGCATTGCTATCAGTCACTTATCAGCATCAAAGTGGTTGTTTTTGTCCTTTGCTCATAAGATATATGATACATTACCTTTCATGATTGTGCAGTGGGGAGATGAATTAATTGATATTGGGAGGACCACCTAATAAATTTATATTAGGACAAATGAGAGATGGAGTATTTCTGACTTATCCACTGACAGAGAGCGCGAACCAAATGGTCACCACAACTAGTTGAAGTCAATAGCCTCGAAGTTAGTCTCAGATTTGTTGTCCTAAATTCACTGGACACTTGCCACCCGCACAATCATTGTCTATCTTGATAATCGCAACGAGAGTCTGTTCGAATTGACGCCAGTCAGAGAACGTTCCGTTGCCATGCACAAGTGAAGTTCTTGAAGAGGCGTAAAAATACAACTAACTAATTAGGGGAGAAGTTAAAAGACTCCAACGACGAGGTCTTAAGTCTATGAGGTACCATGACAGAGTGTCTTTCTTCCCAAAGATAAGAGGGGCGTGTGTCCCAGATGAGAATCGTATGACATTGCTAGACCAATGAACGTTCACTACGTCGTAACGCCTGATGTATGGTGTGATCTAGACTTAAAATTGAGAACTCGTAGTACTTATCTCCCTCTCTCTTACTCTGCTCTATCAAGTGTAAAATGTAATATACATATTGAGTTTGACAAAGAATAATAACTAATTAAGAAATGACTAAATACTAAACAATGATCGTTTTATTTAAAAAGTTTTGTAAATCGTGGATTTAGTTTTTGTGGTTCTCTTTTTTGTGCAGTGTAATAGGGTATATAATTAGTTATAGTGTTTTGTGGAGTTTTAAAAATTATTTACCAAGTAATTAATTTTAAAGCCTCTAGAAGCCAAGAAAGGTTGTTTCAGGAAATCCATAAAACTTATTTCTTGAAAAGATCAAATTTGGAATTTTATAAAAATGATAGAAAACATTCCTGTCAACTATGTATTAAATTATTATAATTGTAATACATTAATAGGTTTTTGAGTAAGAAAAGCGTAAAGTTGTTGCACAGTAAAAACTAGTTAAATTTCCGGTACTTTTTTGTTCCAACTAGGATACAAATAACTAAAACATAATAAAATTTTAAAATGCATATGTCATAACATAGAGTTAAAGCAGGAAAACAATGGTGGGATTGTTCATAGGTTCTTATTTTCTTTGTAAACAAACTTCGAAGTTGAGTAGACATCATTTCTGCACCGACAGTCTCATTTAAACCTACTATGTGTTAGGTTGCTTGAACGTGAGAGTTAAAAACGTAGTGAACAGTCTTCTCATTCATACTAATACCATTTATAAGCTACAGATAAACTTAGAAATTACTTATTAATGTTTGGGTTCATGAAAATATATGTTTTTCAGGTTTTATTGTAAATATCGCATGGATTCAGAGGAAACGCCATCATTCAGTAGTCCAGAAGAAGAAGTGAAACACTTCTTTAACAAAACTCAATCAGCAGGATGGAACTGGCCCTCCAGATATCAGAATGACTTACAATGTAAGTAATACACAATATTTCACATCAATTAACACATATGACATCTGGTTGGAATGATACTTTGAAACATAAAATAAATAGATTTCTTCACAAAACATCTTACCTTTCATACAAATGATTGATTTTGGTAATAGTTATTTTGCATCAGAAAGAAAACAAAGTATTTTTTATATTTAAAATATTTGCTGTATTTGATCATAGTTATTTGAAAAAGGCAAAAATCGATTTTAAAACAGTTAACAATGTCTTGAACTGCATCAAGATGCATATTATTGCTATAAATAACTTTCAAAGATGTCATAATCTGGGAGATTATTGTAGACAGAACAAAACTAATTTATTATTAGCAAACTAAAAGCATATTTTGTTAAGTTCCTGTTTTATATACAGGGTGTTCATAAAAAACCCTTCAAGATTTCGGGATATGATTACTTACACAATACCGTAACTAAGAAAGAAATGTCCTAAATGCATAGTTTTCGGTCTGTCTTTCTGAATGTGTTTTTTTTACATAGTTTATCATATATTAATAACCCCCAAGCTATTATCTTCAAATCTGGCACATGTATGAAGAATAATAAGACCTAATTCAGTATTGAGTGTCAAGTTTCTACTTTGTACTATTTAAAAATTATAACCATTTTTAGTTTTCAATGCTTGATATTTTAAAAAGTATAAATTAAACAAAAACCTACAAGGAACACAAATAATGAAAAATTTAATTTCCTAAAAGGGTGTAGAATTATGTTTAGGATCGGATTGTTAGTAACTAATTGGTTGTAAATTTTGTAATACAGTACATGCTAGTGTTGGGGAAATTTTATCAAACTTAAGGTTTCTAGATTAAAATTCATCGACAATGATGGCCAACATTTTGAACAGCTTCTGTAATACTCCAACTACTTTTGGTTGTAATTAATCAAATACAATTTTAGAATTCAAATGTAATTTAACAGTATTTAAATTATTAAATCATATTATCGCTCTTAAACCTATATCTGGGTATGACATTTTCCTGTAATGGGTAGGAAATTTTTGCTAATTTGCAAGCGTTTCTTACAAAATTCATAAAAAGTAGTAAATTATAATAAAAGTACCTATGTTTGGTATCAAAAACATGCAAAAAGTGACTATTTTTTTCGCTGTATGTAAAATTTGAAAAAACTTTTTTACTCGCAAAAAAGGGAGGGTTACCCCGTAAAAACAATGTTGTGATAATAAAGTAAGAAATGTGAGATAGTCTAAATATCCTAAATTTTATCTAGTTTTAGAAAATATATGCATTATATATATATATATATATATATATATATATATATATATATAATGCATATATTTATATATATATATATATATATATATATATGCAAGTTGGTTTAGGATATATATATTTTATATATATATATCCTAAAAATCACGAATTTAAATTTAGAAATCTACAAAAATTGGATAAAGTTGCCACAACATTAGCATGTTCTGTATTTTAAAAATTACAACTGATCTCTTATTTATGATCTAATATGAACAAGATCTATACCGTCTTATAGGAAATAAAATTGTTCTATGTATCTTGTAGTTTTTATGAAAAATTCATACTTTTTAAGATATTAAATCTTTCAAAACTAAAAATGACCTCCATTTTGAAATGGTTCAAAGGCGAAACTTAACATTCTATACTTAATTAGGCTTTATTATTCCTACAATATCTACTGAGTTTTAAGAGAGTAGCTTGAGGGCTTTTTAAGATATGATAAATTACATAAAAAAACACGTTCTGACAGATAGACAGAAAACTAAGTGTTTTAGGACATATATTTATAGAAACTTCTTTACTAGTTTTTGTGAATGTAATCATATCCCAAAGTATTGAATTGTTGTTGTGAACAGCCTGTCTATGTTTGATATAAGGTTGATAAAACCTGTTTAATACAAGTAATTAGCATTCATAGCATTGCTATTTTTGCATATATGAAATGCTGTTTGTACTGTGAGGCCAAAGGACAGTAACAACGTTAGTCGTTTTTACAGATAGCTTTCAAAAGTTGTTAACATGAGAAAGAATTACTAATTTATAAATTAAGGAATTCAAAGTATATAAGTACAATAAGCTTGTCTTTGACTTATATAATCAAAAATATATTAACGCCACGTTTTGTTAGTGATCATATTCCTCAAATCCTTTATCATGCGTTCTGAACTGTCAAACATGCTGGCATAAGTATTCCTCATATATCTGTCATAGGTTCACAGAGTTTTTTTGTCAATTTGGGTGTTTTGAGGGTGTGAAGCCATTATTTAGTAAGTTTGTACTGTAGGCGATATACATAGCAAAATTCCTGGTGAAAAATGGTTTGAGACATCTCTTACTATCTTATTGCCATAAATCACATAATGATTTAGTCAAGTAAAACCTCACTAACTCGACACCCGATAACTCGCCAGTCTGGGTAACTTGACAGACAGCATTTGACAGAAGTGCAAGTCTAGCTGGCTTTAGACTGTGTGTCAAATACATTGAAGAAACGCTGCAGTATTTACAACAAGGATCATCTACTATATTTTATTCCTCCTGTATCCTCATGAAGAAGCATCCAGTTGCTGAATTAAGGAAATCAAACTTCAACTAAGCAATTTTATCAAACATTTAGCACTTGTATGGGTGGGTCAATACTCCGTATGTGTATGAGTGTGCGGGTGGATTAATACTAATGTACTTTAATTGTTGGATATTCGGGATTACTTCACACAATAACTATATACATGTCAGTAATAAATTTATAATGTAACTCAAATGTATTTGTTCATTTACTAAAACTTATTAAAATTTTGACTGTTCTAGATAACTCAACAACCTCCTAACTCAATAACCTTTGAGTCCATAAAGTGTCGAGTTAATGAGGTTTTACTCTAGCATGATATTTTTCATACTAGAATATAATAATAATTTGTTATTCTTGTTTAGTTAAATCAAGGGGATAATATGCAGTTATGAAAAGTACTTTATAAGAAATTACATAATCCCTCAGTATTTAATATACTACCTAAGTATTGTCAAATTACTAATTAGCAACTATTTAGTATTGTTAGTTTACTAAATAGTTGGCAATACACGTGTCACACAAATTAAGATCACCAGAGAAATTAGATGTTCCTAGATCACCCAATATACTTTTCAATCATCCATTACAATCAAGAGGATTAACGCTCACTATTACCAAGGTGGCCACGTGATATCTCCTAACGAGTGGTCATTCAGATGAACGTTGTAACGTATACTATACAGTAATTATATTCTTTTAAGATCTAGAAGATTAATGTTGTCCAATATTTTGGTCATTGATTGTAGGTGTATATGTATACAAAAGTTATTATGAAAATTACAAAATATTTATAGTTGATAAAGGTATAATATATGTTCTATATGTGGTTAGTTTTGTATTATCATGGATATTATACGTTCTTAAATGATTATTAAAAACTAAAATAAAAATCTTAATATCATAAGATAGTATAGTTTTAATAAAATCAAGTTGGTTTTATAAATCATAATTGAGCTAAGATGTCAGTCCAGTCATTTGCACTGGTGCAGTTTTACTTTTCTATTCCACAGCTAACTCAAGTGCCGGGAGTAAGAACAAACCTTACTATTGTGAGTACTGGGCTCGGTGTTAGTGCATGATTGGCATTAAAACTCATATTTAATGTCATGCATGTTTAAAACTACATACAATTACCAAAAACATTATAGTGAGAGGCATATTACAATTTAATATTCCGGTTGTTTTTGTGTAGCTATGCAAATTGAACTAATTACTATGCAATTATAGTTTAATGTATGTTTTTTACAACAGACGTTAAATCATTTACAATGAATCTCACATATTTTTTACAATATCCTCTTCTTCACTATCACAGAATAGATTGTTCAGCCTGATTTTTTAAAAGGATTTTTTTAGATTTTTTAAAAGGAACTATGTAGTTTTTCAGTATTAACCCTTAATTCTTAGTAAAATTTACTCATTTTTATGTATACAAGCCACAAGGCATATAAACATTCCCAAATGGCAATATGATTTCATTATTTTATAATTAATACAAGATTAGTGCTCCCTTGTGTCTATTTTACTCTTTGTAAAACACCTTAGTGTACTTTGTGGCTATAATATCCAATTATAATTATTTTAAACCTAGATCTGCATGTGCTAATTAGCAAACAAACATTTAAATGTAAACTTACATTAGATCACCTTCAACATGCAAATCAGACTCATCTTCTAAAACTGGGTTAACTGTACAAAATCTATTTTAATAATCATTAAACAGTAGGAGAGATAGGACATCAGCAAACTTACCTGAGAAGGTATGTTTTATGCTTTAGGTTTCTTTCTAATCTGGTACCACAACCATGAAAATCAGCACAAGTAATATCAGCTGGATGATGAGGTAGCTGACCTTGAAGTGGCAATGGGAAACGGTAGCGTATGATCAATTTAAAAGTATTTGCTTGGGCATATATCAATCCCATTCGATAATCAAAACTAAGAAACAATTATGCAATATGGTTAGGTGATTAGATAAGCAGTGGGGAATGGAACAACCAGCAGTTCACTTACTTGGCTGCTGTTCCACAAAAATGGTGTAACTTCGGTAAGCCGGTGGCTGAGCGGTCTAAGGCGTCAAGACTATGAGCTTGGGTCCAATAGCACTAGTTCGAATCCAGCCTAGACTGGAAGATTTTATCAGTAATATTCACTTTTTACTGTACTGGTTCGACCCCCTTACTCTGTCTGAATAAGTTCCTCGCAAATATCAATAGTCTATGAGGAATGGGCAGAGTAAGGTTAAGAAGGAGATCGGCTTCTCCTTTAAAAAAAAAAAAAAAAAAAACTAAACCCTCACTGGAAGGATATGACTATTAACCAGATAAAATAATTTTATGAAGACATTATCTCACACCAAATGATAAATTTGATACAGATTCACTTTTATATCTAAGAAAGCTGGCTGATGTTTAAGATTGTTTGATTGGATTTCAGATATCCGGTTGGCATTAAACAATAACTATTTCCAAATTCTACATTTAACCTACACTCATTCCAAATTCTAAATTACCTATCAGATAAGCCTGGAAACCATCGCTCAAGTCCCCAAGCACAAAACACAGGAAAACAAATAAAAGACATTATACAGAGAGCCAATTTTCAATTCCAGAAGGTTTAATCTCTACCCTTGTCTGATCTAAGTGCCAGTAGCATTGAACATTTGCACTGTGTAGTGTTTTTGATAAGTATTCTTCTGCATTGTGTTAGCAGACTGTCTTCTCAGGTAAGTTTGCTCCTATCATATTAAATAATTTCTGGCGTAGTTCCCTAACCTATCCTCAATTTCAACTCTCAGCTTGTCAACTTTTGAAAAAAATTGTACTAAAGTTTTAGCTTAGAGCGGAATTTTATTCTACTGAATAGTTACCGTGGACCAGTATACCTAATTAAAATACTTAGAGTTTCAAATAATATACATAGATAAAACAACATAGAAAATTGATTTTCTTATGGTTATGGACAATGAGAGTATTTGCCTTAAGACATCAAAAGAAATAGTGCGGTATAACGTGTGTTATCAAACATTACTAGGCAACCAATCATCTTTAGAACAAAAACAATTATTCACAAGTCACTGACAATTTTAAACACTATCACACCATATGAATATCCAAATGTGTGTTTAAATTATAACCTTCAGTAGATAAGACACTGTAGAGTTTACGTGTTCAATGCATGTGTATTAGCACTCTGTTAGCTGTGGAACTGAAATGTCTGCATGAAAATAGTTTTTCACAGAGTGGCATTGATTGCATATGCAGCAACATATCAAGTTAGTACATGATTCTGCATATCTAATCAATGTTGGTAGTTATTTCACATTAAATGTTTCAATCAACTGTTAACGTTGTTATGCCTGGCTCTCCAGTTTATTAATTGTCTTTGTAACCCATATGGTCACAGTAATTTGGCCATCTCCATTTTATTTCTAGGTAGAATTTATTTTTCAAAGAGTGTCCTCATTGCCTGGGAGCACATAATTATTGAAAATCTATACTTTTCTTGAATGCTCGAGAACTATTGTTATTGGCTACATGACAACAAATAGTAACAAATTGTTATCATAATTTATTGAGTGGAATGTGCTGCTGCCTGGTGAGCACAAACTATATTCGTAGATCTGTTGTTAATTAACCCTTTCAGGAGTGTGTTATACTAGCTAAAATGTGTAAAGACGTCACCCGACGTCTTTTTATAAATTGGCCTAAATGAGTAAGGGTGTCATGTGACGTTTTGTGTAATGATATTGACGTATGATAGTGATGTAATGTAATGATTTATTACATTAATGAGCGTATTGTTAACACAAAACACCATTATTATCTGTCAAAGGCAAACAACTTTAGATGTGCACAACTTTTGGCAGTCTCATTTCAGTGGTAACATTCATTTGTTCTCTATCTCTAAACTGATTTGGTTCCTGCGCGATGTCATCAGCTGGCATGCAGCTGATATAACGTTTGGCACGCATTACACTCCATTGGCACGCTTTTCACATATTCTCTCAGTTGTCTGTCAGCTAAACAGCTACGTACAATACATGTATTCAATCTGCAGTGCATTTAGCTATTGCTTTTATAATTTCGATACGTTGTTGATTGCTTTTATTATTTTTATATTACAGTTATAGTTATTCTTATTTATTATTTTTATATTACATTAGTTTTATATTATTCAATACTGTGTAAGGTAGGTTTTTAGTTAAGTTCGGTATCGTATAAATATAAATAAATATGTGGAATTACTAAAAATGTTTCATTTAAATCCATCGAAATTCCACCAAGTACCAAATAAAGAAAAAAATCGTATAAATAGTTCATGTCTTTGCCAGCTAGGATAGTTGCAGCGGGCTGGATATAGTTCCAGGAGTCGGAGTTAAGGAATGGAATCAAGGTGATCGGTTCAGTACATATAATCTCGAAAGATCATTCACGTGGCACAAAACCACGGCTCATCATTACCTCTCGCCTCGAGGTAGGTTGGAACAGTATGGTCAGATTATAGGATGCTGGAAATGCCGATATTCTGTCCTTATGTCCTAAAACCCCAAGTCTCACCTTTCACGGCAGTCCAAAACCAAAATGGGATCTACGAAACCTACCTACGCTTGGGCTGAGTCCCGCCTTCCACGGCAGTCCAAAACCAAAAGGTGACCTACGAAACCTACCTACGATTGGGCTAATTCCCGCATTTCACGGTAGTCCAAAGTCAAAAGGGGACCTAAGAAGCCTACCTACACTTAGGCTATGTCCCGCCTTTCATGGCAGTCCAAAGCCAAAAGGGAACCTATGGAACCTACCTACGATTGGGATAAGTCCCGCCTTTCACGGCAGTCCAAAGCCAAAAAGGGGACCTACGAAACCTACCTACGATAGGCTGAGTCCTGCCTTTCACGGCAGTCCAAAGCCAAAAGGGGACCTACGGAACCTACCTACGCCTGGGCTAAGTCCTGCCTTTCACGGCAGTCCAAAGCCAAATGGTGACCTACGAAACCTATCTACGCCTGGGCTAAGTCCCGCCTTTCATGGCAGTCCAAAGCCAACAGGGGACCTACGAAATATGAATCCAAAAGGTACTCAAGCTACTCGCCTCGCAAATAAAATAATTCAAATAAAAACAAAACTTCTACTTGCAGCATAAAACAAAACAAAGCTACTACTAATGATAGTTGGGTTAGGACCGCTCTTCTCAGCATTAACTACTACACCAATTAACTCGTCTCTGATAACTTAGACATCTCCTCTCACATGCAAGGATTAAAACAAACTACTTATGAATGGCTGAAATAAGCCAAATGTTCAAAGCAAGCAGAAGTGGCAAACTCTAACATGTGGAGACTGGCCCACTTACCTCGTCGAACTGACTTCAATGATGACACTCGAATCGACTGCCTCTAATGGTAGCGGTCGGCAGTTTTGTTAGACCCGACCTGGCGTCTCCAAGCGGTACATAAGTGTAGCAGACGGCAGACGCGGAAATTTCAAATGCCCTAACTCTCTGTCTGCTTGAACTACTCTTCGTTTAACTTAAATTATCCTTTTTAAAACAAAAAGAAAACTACTCTTCATGAAGCAACCTAATAACTGTGTTAAGTGAAAATGGACAGAGACAAGCTTCTTCGCAGTGATGAAATAAAACATTTATTAAACGATTACAGTCAAATTTACTGAATAACTTGTAATCCAGATGATGAATTGTTTGATGAATCTGACTGTGAAATATTTGACTTGGAAGATTTGTTATTGGTAACTGTACAAGAAAGTTGTGTAAATCAAGATTGTAGTGATCAAGAGTTACCTCAAATACAAACTCCTGCTGAATCTGTAAGTAGGCCTAATATTTGTCCTACATCTACGTGGAGCCACACTGATGATTGAAACCATTACACTTAGAAAAATGAAGAAGTAGGAAGACCTCTGCAAGCCGCTACTCTTGCAGGTGATAAAAACACACTTTGCTTATCTGGACGTCAGTTCATCTGACCTCTACCTAAGAGAGAAGGCAATAGCAGAATTCTCCAGAGAGGAAATGCAATGTGTGCAACAACACATCAACTCGCAAAAAAAAAACGCAAGGATACTTCCCATGAATGCTTCCAATGCCGAATCCCACTACGCATATACCCCTGCTTTGAGAGTTCCACACTAAAAAAAAGACTAAATCATTGTAATTTCAAATAATAACAAATGTAATAAAACAATGTACTGTAATAAACAGGTTTGGAACATTTTTCAAAATTTTATATTTTACTCCTCTACAACATTTTTTTCACCCTAGAACTCCTCTCAGTTATGACAATTGGGACATCATATGACGTCTTAACTCCTGAAAGGGTTACAAGTTTTTATACTGTATATTGCTAATGGTCTGCTTCTAGATAGAGTGTATTTCTGAGGAAGTTTTTTTTTGTACCATCACCAAATAACTTTGGTCATCTGAAAGATAGATATTAACTATAAGTTACTGAGAACACCTTATTTTGTTTGTTTATGTCGTTTTTAATAAAACCAGGCAGTTCTATTATTAGATTTTTGTTAATTCTTCATCTACTCGCTCCAGTCCTTAAGTTGTGCAATGTCCTGTAACTACTGAGGCCTTCAACATTACATTTATTGCAAAACTAAAAATATGTTTATTTATTGCAAGTGTTTTTATTCATTTAAATTTTTATTGATATTTTTGTTCCTTATACTTTAACTGTTATTATATGATATCATGATGGAGAAAATTATAACTCTTTCTGCAACGAATGTTGTCATGGTCATCCATGCTAAATAATAACTGGTGCAGCTCTCAAAGTTTTTCTTTGGACTAAGGTTTTGGATTGGTCATAAAGTACATAATTGACCAATTCTATAGTTTTTGTTGACACCCTGTTGATCTTTATCGTTGTCAATAAACCACCTTACTAAGAAAGACAGGGAAGAAAGAAGCAGATTGGAGTTGTTTTTGTGACTAAACAAACAAATGATGGAATCATTTTATAAAACTGATGGATCAAGGGTTCAGTAGTTTTTCAGATATTAGACGGAGATTTGTGCTGGTAATCTTAAGAACAAAGTGAACAGTTGCATGTTTTACATTAAGAGGTTTTTGAATAGATACGTCTTAAAAACTACAACTGTTACTTGCTTTTCTACACATTTTCTTACAAATTAGACCTTATCTTTACGACTAGAAACAAGTTTTTCAATTTCAATGTCCTGAAAGTCTACTGCCTTTGAGCTTAGATACTCAGCATGCACAGATTTTGTGGTAGCAAGCTTATAGGTCACTATTTAAAATGTTTTATAAGAAAAAATGTTTGGTAATTTGAAATCATGAATAGCAATTTTTTTTAAGTTTTATTCATGCTAGCAACAAGTTCATCTGTCTCAACAGGTGGCCAGCCACTTATTTTATAGGAACATGATATTGTTCTACAAATCACACTGTTTTCTTATAGTTCTTTCAATCACAGTGTTCACATCATAATATACAGCACACAGTTTGCATGAATTCCTTTGTGCTAAAGGTTGCATTGGAACTTACTTTTCGATGACCCTCATATTATTTGAAAAATCCGCTAATAGTTCAGAAACCTTATGGCTCCTACCTGATGTCTGCAGACAATGTTTTACTCACTCCTTTCAAATATCTTGGGTTAGATGTTTCTGCTCTGCTCTGCTAGAGTCTATTTCGCTTTGATATACTCTAATATTGTTGGTTTGTATACAGATGTCAATAAAAACAAATAGTCTTGTTATAGGAGATTTTACATTTCTTTATATGTCTGCTGAGGTATTTTTGTTGTGAAAAACATTGTATTCACTGAGACTAAATAGTTCATCATTTGTTTATATTTTATCCATTAGTTATGATAAAATTAGATTTTTTTAATACTTATTTCAGTTTCTTAATGCATATTTTTTACTACGGTAGAATGAGATGATCTAGGGTCTTATGATATGTGTTATTTTATACTTTATTTATTGTAATGTATAATATTATTATACATACTGTTATAGAATTACTGTTTGTAGTCAATTTTACTTTTGTAATTTAGCAGAAGAAAAACACAACTTTTGTTCGAAAACAGTTTTTAAAAATTGTATAAGGCCTAATATTTTATTGAAGAGTTATCTACATTTACATTGTTTATGTTACCGGTATATCAATAATGTCTATAGTTTTACCACAGATAACTAACTCTACCCAGATAGCTCAATTCCATGATTAAGAGTTTTAACAAATTTTTCGTAGTGTGTCAACTATCCGCTTTAAAGCACGTTGGGCGGCGTTCCCAGATTGAACTCAATCAACTAGCCTATTAAAAACGAATATTGCAATAATAAATATCAGCTGATAATAATAATTGAGATTTAATACTTGTTCAATGCGGCAATGTCACATCCTAAATTCATGGTCGTGTAGTACGTGTGTGTTGCCTACATACTCCTTAAACAGTGTGTACACTTTTCCCTTATACTGTGAGCTATCTGAGTATAGTTAGTTATCTGTGGTTTTAGTATTGCTTGTCATATAAATACATTATCTTACTTTTTTATTCCATCTACAAAATGGTCTTTGGATTAAAAATTAGTTTTCTCTTAAAAATATTGGCAATGGAGCTCCGTCAGTGGAATGACGTTTTAGTTGTGCACAGTGCACCAGAACTGACTTTCTCTACTTTGAGGATTGTCTGATACAAAAACTAGTCTTTATGCATTGTAGTCCTTAAGAATCGTTTTGGATAGAAAGCAACGTGTTTAGCTTAAATTGGACTCTATGCTTATAATGCCAATTAGTTCTTGTAAAATTAAATATAGAGTTAAGGAAATAAAAATGAAATGAAAAATGGATGGAATAGTTTTTATTTGTAGCTTACAAATTGGACATTTTCTAATATTATAATAACAGCATGTTATAATACAAACTGTTAACAACATAAAAAAAAACAAACAAAAAAGTAAAATTTTTAACGTTGAATAAAGCTGTTTGGTACTAAAATTGGAATTCTGTATGGCTGATCATTATGACTTTTCACTACTGATGGCACAGATATTGTATGTACCAAGTTTGAAGGTTGTTAACTAAGAGAACAATTAAAAGTCTCTTGTTTTTATGTCACACTATTGTTTTCTTTGTTTAATTTTACACGTACAGTGTACTTACGTATATACAGTGTACTTTCGTATTTGTAAAACGTTATGACATACATGTTTTATTTTAATTTAAGTTTTAGTAATTTTTATCCTAGTTGGAACAAAAGTACTAGCTTTGTTTTTGAAATTTGTTAATGATGGAGTATCAGATGAGGGAGACAAAGGTAGTTGGACATTTGCCATCATTACGTGAAAATTACCAATCACGTACTAGATTTGTTTACTAATTTTTGCTATGTATCAACGTTATATTTTTATTACACAAACCCATTGCAATGTATTCATATTTTAATGCATGGTTGATAGTACCGTTTTCTTTAAGTTTTAAACATTTCAGAGTTTTAATAAAAAAAGTTATCAATTTCCTGAAGCAACTATATCTTGGTTTCTAGTGATTCAACAATTAATTAATTGCTTGATCACTTATAATCATTATAAAAGTAATAGTTATGTTACTTTTGTAAGCGTAAGTAAATATGGTGATATTAAATTGACAGTTTATTTGAATGGTTTACTGATATGAAGCAGTTGCTTATCAATGCAGGGAAGGTAGTGAAAAACCTGGCACTTTTGTTCCGACTAAGATAAAATTATTAAAACTTAAAATAAAATGTCATAATGTAAACTTCGTAATGTAAAATTAAATGAGAAAATCAATGGTGTGACTAGATTTTTCATAGGATAGTTCCTTAGTAAATAACCTTCAAACTCAGTTATACATAATTTCTTCAAGTAGTTGCACACTAACATATAGAAATAAGTACAAAAAAACCAGAAAATACACAACACTGTTACTACAAAATGTGATTGTCACGAGAAAATAATAATATACCTTAATAAAAAAACATTAAATGTGTCCTGGTCATGGTGAGCTATTAAACTGTAAATATATGCAGGCAGCAGGCCTCTTATCCAACGTATAAATAAATAAGCTTCATTAATGAATGGATCAGGGAATCACTACACAAAAGAATGGGTGTATCCTATTTCCCATATATGTGTTCTAATTAAAATTAAAAACTTCTCGTTCCCGCTTCATTGGAGGAGTAGGATTTCATACGGACAACCTATATTCCTTGCTGGTACATCATTATCAAGTGATGCTGCGCCAGGTAGTACAATGTGGGTAACTCATGATTGTCGTCTCTCCCTAGTATTGTTTTGTCATCTGTGAGCAAGCACTCACAAAAATTTGCTTTCATACAAAACAGATAATACAAACATTCTTCTCGCATCGTGGTAAGAATCACTTTATTTGATTAATACAATTAAATAAAAACAATGATGTAGACAGAAGATAAGAGCTTAACAGCTGGTGGATGATCTTACCAAGACTTCAGGCCCGCCGAATGACCATGACACCAGGGTTGCAAGGGTTTATATTATGCTACTGAACATAAAGACATTAAATTATAAATTTCATAATGTAAAATAAATAAACACATTAACAAATTTAAAAAGAACTGTTAAGTCAAAAATTATAACCAAACTAATTTCTCTTGCATAATAAAAATGTATCCATGTTATTATCTGCTCTGCTAAACATATCTTACTTTATTTGTTGTACTTTATTGTCTAAAAATGCAATCTTTGCGATATGAAATTTTCTTTTTCTTTATTGTTACATTTCTGTAGGTGATCGTAATCTTTTCCTCTCCTTGGTGTTTGATGCTAAGGTCACCGCATGGTTTACAAAAAACGTGAGTGCCGCATCTGCTGAAGAGAAGGGGTAAATATACTATTTTTTATCACAAACGTACTGCACTTGTTGTTAGTTTGTATTCAAGCACTGCATATTAAGATACACTAATTAGTATTAATTAGCTGTACTTTAAGTAATTAAAAAAAATACTGTCTAGTCACTACTTTACTACAATATACAAATAGATTATTTATCATTGATTGATTAGCCATGAAATCAAAAATGATGTCAGCAGGACTGATTTTTTGTTATTTCAAAACTCAATATAACATTAGGGATACAAGCAAACAAATACAATTTAGAGGATTAATAACTTAATCTTTCTTTTCTTTAACTTATAATTCAATTATCACATTAAAGTTAAATATAAACATTCTGTCTCCTTATAAATGTAATATAAAGGACAATTATCATTTGAAATCATATTTTATATATCAACGGATATAGTTGATAGAAGAACAAATGTACGTAACAAATAATGTTATGAAGTAAAAGTACTTTTTTATTACTGACTTAATGATGGATACAGTTTTTAAAAAAAAATAATTTTTCTATTAGATAAAATAGAATTTACTCTAAATACAGGAGGGAAAATGCAACAGAATTCACAAGTTAATGATCTACTATCTGGCTCAGTAAGTTGCTATTATTGAGCAGTCATTATAAAAGTATATACTACGGACATTCTTTTTCAAATTTAATACAAAATTATTTATTAAAATTTCTTTATGCAAAATGTATGATTCAATAGTCAATTTTTATAATATCCACACATCTATCCACGTTCAATTCTAAACAGCTTCTTAACTCAAATTATATATATTTACTGTATATATACAGTAAACCTCGTTTTATCCGGACCCAAATTATCTGGATTCCGGTTTATACGGATTAGCTGACCAATCCGATGGGTGGTGAATGTTTGTTTTCTAAAGTTGTTACACTGCTGAATTAAACGTCATTCTCTCATGGCAGCGCCAGCGATAAACTCATTACAGCTGCTTTGCTTGCGTAGTATCATAGACATACACATGTACAGGCATGGTTTCCGGTTCACAGCAAACTGTGCGTACTGTATTGTATTTGGATTTGTTCTTGGGCGAACCACACAGAACGCTAGCATTACTAGCTGTCATGCCGCACGCTTTTTATTGTTTCTATAAGTTGCTGCTCAGTTGCGTACGCAAACATTTAAGGTTATAGTATGGTTATGAATACGCAAAATACTGAATAGTGCTAAATAAATACGTTCCAGTGTGACAGTAAACATTATTAAACGCTATTTTATATGGTATAAAGCTGGTTTATTCATATGACCTTCCTATCCAGACGTTCATCACTGTCCAGACCATCTTAGTCACAAGAATAACCAACAAAATTAAGGCTATTGTATGGATTTGCAGCCTGTAGATTTGGCTCTTTGTTGTTCATTTACGTAAAAACTCTGAATTTGGAGTTTGGCAATGGTAACGTATTTATATCGGGCCTTTTTCAGTTCCCAGAATATTCTCACGCAAATGAAGGTTGGACCGTCCACGTGCCTATGTAAAGTGTACATTGCCTATTGTACCATGTAGGCAACTTTTACTGATAATTAACCAATTTTTACCTGGATTTATTAATATGTATCCGGATTGGGATACCGCGACATAAGTCTGGATAAAATAAGGTTTACTGTATACTAACGCCATACATATTTTCAATTATGCAACCTAATTTTTTTAAGTTAGATCTTAAATATTCCTTACATTTGAAATTAATTTAACTTTGTTAGATTTTGAAGTTAAATAAAAATTATTTCGTTACAATTTAAATAAAACAAACAAATCAATGATCTTGTGAAGTGTAGAACTATTTTATAACCAATTAAGCATACATAGAGTTTCTCATATCTGACTTTCGAACTAGCACTGTTTCGAATTTCAATTAATTATAAGCCTAGCAAGAAAGATGACATCCAAACATACACCTTTCTTTTGAAAGGAACAAGTCAAATTTATACCCTTTGTTTTTTGTCACAACATATGTTTAAATTCATGGGTTCTTCGTTTACTTTATTTTCCAAGGATGTGTACATCAATTTAATAAATGTACTATTTAAGTTATGTAACAGTTAATTCTGTTGAAATAAAACTTGCTTGCAATAAAGAATAAGTTATATTATTTTCTCTGATGAATATTTAAGGACTGCTGGAGTATTATTATTTTATTTGATGTAATTGATATTATAATATGTAATCACTAAATGAAAATCTAAATTTATTAATGTAATGTTCTGAATTTTAAATAAATTATTTGTTGGAAAAGTTTTAAATTTATTTCATTGTTCTGACTTTTGCAATGTTTAATTTTGTCTAAACACTTGTCAGATATGTGAGGTGCTATTTTTGTATTTACTTTTTTCACAATTAATTCAGAAAATAATGAATTTCTGTTTTCATTCTTAATCTTAAGGTTTAAAACATAATTAATAAATGTTATAGTGTAGTTTTATTTAATTTATGAGACTGACATTTAAATCTGACTTTCTGTTTAAAATTCTACAAAATAAAAACAAAAAATTAACCTAACATGAACAAAATAATAATTAACTAAGAGTTGAATAATTTTTATTGCTTATTTAGCTTATAATATAAAATAAAAACTATATTAAATATCAATAAATTTCTCAATATTTTGCAATATGTTTTCTGTGAATTTATTAAAAGCGATAAAATATTTCTGACAGTTTATTGTCCTATTTAAATAATATTAACCTAGACATATATTGCAAAACTTATACATGCTTGAACATGACTTGAATGTAACATTGCTCAAATTCATGTTAAAACGTACCTGTCACATATTGCAAATATAAAATCAAACCTTGCACATTCTTCTCCAGCCTACAAAAAATAACAATCAGAAGGGTTTTAGAAGATTACATTTTTAGATACAAGAGTTGATATGTCAAGTATATGTTGCATTGCTTGCTTTTAATTTGCACTGTTATGCAATTTCATACAGTTCTGCTGCTTTTTAAAGGAAAAACAAATTATTGCATGTTTATTTAATAAATTGTTTAGAAATGTTCATTGTATAAAAACAAAAATAAAAATAAAGTATTTAAAAAATATATCCATACAATTACGTTTCTTTCTTTTAATAGTACAATTGATAACTACCAATGCTTTAAATCAACACAACTGAATAAAAATGCGGCCAGATTTAAGCATTGATTATTATTTTAATGACATTTTAAGTTCACTTATAATAAAAATAGTATTTATTTCCAAAAATAACCTATAGGGGATATTAAAGTGTACTTCCCATGGGAGAATCTTATTTGTTTGTTGCAAGACTTTTGAACAGTATTTGAATTGGTTTTCATGTTTACATATTTTTAAATGTAACACCTATTTAAGAACAGATTTTTATTTAAATATTTTTTTCATATCTACTGTTATTTCCTTATTTTTACAAACATGGTGATCAATATCCATAACCATGTTTACCATCTTCAGACCAAAGCCATTCACAAATGAACCTACAATGTGGTTTACCAACATTATTGGTTTACAAATTTCACCACAATTATATATTTTGTTCTTAAATTATACTATTTTCAACACTTAAAAAACACTTGCTAGTACTAAACTTAAGTTAGTAACATTTTACTTGCTTGTAACAGAACTATGATAAGAAATTTTAGTTTCAACCTTCTTGAACTACAAATTTTAAAAATATTTTTCTGATAAACTCTTCAAAATATGAACATTGGTTTCATATGATTTATGTTAAATCCACTGTGAATAAATATTTCACTGACAAGACATTTCATGATCGCAGCAGGACTGTTGAAAAAGAGCACTTTTAGATTTTACTAATATATGTTCTTTGCACCAAAGCCCCATCGCAAAGCTGATGGTACTGTTGTCAAGGTAAATTATTTCAGTGTATTTTGTCCCTTTGTGCTACCTACCTTTATTTGTGTTTCTTTGTGCACTTTTGTTATTAATATTGAATTAAAATCTGTGGTTATAGAACTCCTTCACATAAATTAACCCAGCTGCCATTTTCTTTATTAGAAACCAAGTCTTTAGCTGTTTTGAAATGAGGCATGATCAATGGTATTCAGATACTAAAGACTAAGTTTTTAATAACGGTCACTTGAGTGAATAAAATGTCAAACAAACCTTTCTATGTCATAACATAATGCTGTGATACTTTTCCAAGTGTTGTAATATCCCACTTGGAAGTGATTCTAACGATTAATAGGTTGGTTTATCAGGTCAAAGAATAAAGGTTATATAAAACAGTTTGATTCATGGATAATCAGTTGCTGTTAGATAATGGATTGGTATTTTAGAGGAATCAAATATTGGTGAAAAATGAACTAAGATTCTATTTATATTATGGTAATATTAAGATATAAATATTATATGTATACACTATCAAATTTGTATTTACAATACAGTAGACTCACGATTATAAGTTGATAATATTGAGTGGATTAACCACGTTGCGGATCAACCACGATCGTGAAGAAAAAATAGCACATAATAGTACATAGTTTATGCAACGATGTTATTATGATAGAAATAATGATAATAATTTGATTTGTATTCAAAATTTAAGTTATAATTACAGATTGATAATGATCACTATATGATCAAAATGTCTCTTGATATGTAATATATGATATATAAAATTTGAATTTATTATCAATCAAATTATTATCATTATTTCCGCTCTTCAACGTTATTTTTGAAACATGTAGGGTAGTTGTTTAGAATGTACTTCGCCTGCCACTGATGAGTCACGTCAGGTGTGGCAGTGGCAGGCTCTATTGTTTTGAGTTCACTGACGTCTGCCACCGTGAATCAGTTGTGTACAGCAGTCAGTGCAGTGTGGAAGTGCTTATCGACTGATTTACAAGATGGATAAACGGAAAATCCATAGAGGGGAAACAAGACACAACAGCATGTGATATTATGGTGTTACAAAATATTCATGCAAGCATTGTAAGAAAAGAGTCTAGCGCTAAGAATAAAAAATCTATAAGCGCTAGAGAATGAAAGAATTTGTCACAGTGGCATTGAAACACCCACCCGCCCATACACGTACAGTAGCATTGACCCACCCGCGCGTCCATACGCGTACAGCCATATTGACCCACCCGCCCGCCCATACACATACAGTCGTATAGACCCACCCGCCCACCCATACACGTACAGTGGTATTGACCCACCTGCCCACACATATACATACAATGGTATTGACCCACCCGCCCACCCATACACGTACAGTGGTATTGACCCACCTGCCTACACATACGGTGGTATTGACCGTATTTATTACTATACCGTATTTATTACTAATTGTTGTACTGTATATATGTCCAACCCATCAATAAAAGTGTTTTACATTCATTAAAATGTTGTTGTGTGAATCAAGTGATAATTAATTAAATGTCAGTATGTACTGTACTACTGTATTTTAATTTTTTTATTTTTAAACCTAAACTCATAGTAAGGCCTAATTTAAGCCTCAGTATTGTTCCAGAGTTGATTTTAGTAATTTCCAGGCAATTTTAGGCTAGTTTAGGATTGTCCACGATTTTTGATTCTCCACGAAGGGTCAGCCACTCATTATCGTGGATAATCGGGAGTCTACTGTATATAGAATGCCTTTTATAATTTATAAGCAGTAAGTTGAAATTGTAAATGAAATCAATTTATAATTATTGTTTATTTTAAAATGATAGTGATTCCCATTCAACAAGACATTTTTTATGGTCAATATCATAAGTAATTCAAATGCAGCTGCCCTCTTCATTGATTTGACAGGTTACGAGCTAAAGAAAAGATTACCTCTTTTCTAAATATATATTTAAGAACGAAACAATATAATTTCTATTTATTTACAAGTTTACTATTTATACTTAAATCTTAAGTTTAAGCGGCCGATTAATCACTAGAAACTGTATTTTCCGGTGAAAACCACATCAAGGTCCTGTCAATATTATTTACAAGATAAACGGACATTTATTGTGATGTAGCATCGCATCATGGGTTAAATGTCTGATTTACTTTTTATTGTTTAATAATTGCTTAATGCACTATTTTGTTTATGAAAATTATTGGACATTTGGGCAATGTTTTGGTTCTATCCAATATTAAACTATTCTAATCTAATAGATTTAATTTTCATCTTGTTTATATGTGTTTGATATTTAATGACACTTGGTAAAAGTATGTGTCTAAAAGAAAATTAGTTAATTAGTTTTAATAATTTGTCAGATATTTATTCAGTAGATAATTACTGAAATGAATGTAAATAAGATAATAGAAGGTAGCGCAGCTTCATTAGCTAAAAGGTTCTCAGTTTAATCCTAATCAGAGTCATTACAAATTGTGAAAGGGATCGGCTAATAACAACTAGCTGTTCATTTGCCATTGAGTTATTACTAAATGACACTTTCTAAGGAATGGTCAGCCTAGTTTATGCAAATTATTACATTCACTCATCAACACTTATCGCCCTCATTCATAATCTACATTTACACATATCCAGTGGCGGCTTTTGACCTAGTAAAGTGGGGGTTCACACACCGGGGGTTTTGGGGTGTACGGAGTACCCCACAAGTAAAAGCACACAAGTAAAATGTTGTAAAAATTACACGCTTAAACATACATTTTAAAATTGTTAACAACATATTTTAACGTAGTTAAAAACCATACTTAACCAAACAACAGATTTTAAAAGGAGTGGGAGTGGAGCACACGGTAAGTGTGCACCGCTGGCTTCTATTACAAGACGGCCCCACCACCGCCTTCCAGACAGAACAGCTGATTAGGCCTTGCATATACGCTATGGAGCATAACCGGGACTGTGCGACAGTACTGCGGGATTAGCGGAAGCTAGCTGAAGGCGCCTCTTTGAGTTTTCTTACGTTTAAGAGTTTAAAAATTGAAATTTCGTAATTTCAATGTGTAAATAATTTAACCTAAACTTTAAATGCGGTTCATTTTCTTTTTCAAATCTCACAGGGGGTTCACGTGCTCACGTGCTCTTATGGAGTAGCCGCCACTGCCCATATCTAAACATTAAATAAATAAATAAAACATATCATTCAAAATATTTACTTTCAGCACCTCTTACAGTCTTTGTGTAGTTATGTAAGGTTTATATATTATGTTAATAGTCTTACTATGTGAACAAAACCAGGTTCTACAGAAATTAATCAGAAGAAAAATACAGATTGCTGGAATAATGACCTTTATACAAATCGGTTTTCTTTACTTTCAAATTGTCAAATAAGAAATTTCAAAGCACATTCTATATTTTACTTCAAAATCTTTTTATAACCTATATCTGTAGTAACAATGGTTTAATTTGTCGGTAGCGTAGTTGGTTCAATCCCAACTTCATGTGCTGAAGGTTCTCAGTTCGATCCCAATCAGAGTCAATACATTTTGAGAAGGATCAGCTGATAATCACCGGCTGTTCATTTGTCATTGGGCTATTAATTAATGACACTTTCTAAGGAATAGTCGGCCTTAGTTTGTAACAATGACTACATTCACTCATCTACACTCATCACACTCATTCGAAATCCATATTCGCCCATATCTTGACGATCGGCGTCTTATGAATAAATAAAAATTAATAAAATAAAATAAATTTAAACTGCTGATCGATGGGTAAAAGCTAATAAAACAGTGAACTTACTTATTTACTTAATTTTCTGGTTTGTTTGTCTTGTAGCATGAAAGCTATCAAGCATAGTTTAAAGTGCAAGATGTCTGTCAAATATTTCACTCTTCACACACATAATCTAGTCTAATAAGCACAGACTTGGTTATTTAGCTTAATTTCAACAAGATATTTATTTTGATATAGACAATAATTTTATTTTTGAAGAAGAAACAAAATAATTGCAATAAATTACTTAAAAAAACATACAGAAGTACTTGGCCTCCCAGCCATCCAAATTTGTATAGCGGGAGTGCTCCCACCTACCCACACAGGTATGAAGTGCCGGGCCCCCAACTGTCAAAACTAGTACGGTGAATGCCCTCTCACCCACTAACACACTTATAGAAGTACTGGGCCTCAACCTATCCAAACTCGTACAGTGGGTCGAACAACTATGATGATCAGTCACATGCATACCAAAGAGTCCTTTGCTATGAAACTTAATTCACTGTTTCATAGCAACATAGGCACATGTTTACAGTAAATATATTGCTTTGGACTGTCTGTTTCTTTCTATAGTTAATGTTTATATTGTTGTTTGCATTATATTATTCCTTTCTAATGTGCAGAGATAAAAATGTTTTGTGTACTTTATAGTTCCGTATTTTATGTATGACATAAAACTTAATTTATTGGCTGAGAGGATCATGGAAGGTAGTACATTACATAATTTATTTAGTGTGTTTACTGTGGTTATTGTGCTTAGTAGTATTGGGTGAGTATTTCCTATGTTTACTGCCATATTAGTTCTTAGTGGTTTTTCCAATGTCCAATGACATTCATTTATAATAAGATGTTATGTGTGTTGGAAACCATCAACACATACACTTACTTGTAGTGGTTTGTTGTAATATACTGTTATAATGTTGGAGGCCGTCTTATAAGTGCTATAAATAAGGCAAAATATGTGTAGCTGTTAAATATTTTATAATAATGGGAAAATATACCAATTGGATCCTTTCTATTTATTCACTACCATAACCATAACTAGGGTTTAATCTAACATAACCAAAGCAGTAACATAACATAACTAAACCTAACATAATCTAACCAAACAGAACATAACCTAACCAAACTTAACATAATATAACCAAACCTAACATAACTTAACCAAAGTAGTGGGTAGTGACAACAGAAAAGGTCCTACCAATTTATTGTAAGACAATCTACCTACATGTGGATAATGATTTATGTAAGAAAATATATTTTAATTTAGCACATCTATTGAATATTTTCTATTGGTCTTACCAATTTATGTATATTTTATAATGTTTACTAGTTCGCAGAAGTATTTTGTGTTGTATATAAGGTATATATGTTGTTATTTATAATAAGATTCACAAAAATTTGGTGGACAACCCTGTCATTAATCCTAGATTGGGAAATAAAGCCACTAAGGAAGGAGTCAAACTATATGGTATGGTCATCTGGTCAGCATAACTTTTACAACAAAATAAAATATGGTATGCATAATAAATAGCTGGCTGATAATTGCACCAGTAAATTCAGGATATTATTTTCTAAAATAGTCAATACATGTAATGCTTTGTAGTGTGAAATATTTATCAAATAAAATAGAATAAAAGAGTAGTAAAACATTATATTTAAAGTGCCACTCAACGTATAACTGTTTTTGGTGAAAAAATAACGTTTTCTACAAATCATTGGAAAAATACTCATAGATGTGCCAACTTTTTCCAGACTCAGAAATTAACCATATATTTTTTAGATTAAGATAAAAGGTACTAGGCCAGGCATTAGTATTAGGAGATCAGCAAACTTACCTTAGAAGACAAGTCCTCTCACACCATAATAGTAATAAACAAATACAGCAATAACATGTTTCACAAATTTTCTGTGCCACTGGCATTTTTATCAGGTGAGTAGAGACTCAATATAGAATTTATACTATAATATCAGTGGCGTTTCTTTATACTCCAACACAATTTTTTTTAAATTGTAGAATAAAAATTATAGAATAATGATTGAGGATAACAAAATTATACTTGTAATATATTGCAGTTATTGTCTTTACTAAATATTATTTTTTATTTTTACTGTTTCATTTTAACAAGTTGACAAATAAATAATAACATTTATGTTATAGAATTATCATCAAAATCATGTAATTAAAAGACAACACCTGTCCACAAAGAGCCATTAGGACACTCACACATTTTTTCGCGAGTGCTTGAGGGTGCAGGATTGTGCGCAGGAAAGCGCTGATTCAAGTACTTGTGATTGCGTTTTCTGCTCAAATTTCAAGTTTTTCAAACACGTTCTTTCGCGTGCAAATCCTTGTTTCACTTTTGTTAGAAAGGAAAGAATTGTGACTAAAGGCGATTCACACTCGTTTAACTACGTAAAAGTGGAATGTGTTGGAGCGTGTGCAAAACATACATTTTTGCTGCAGCTTCAGTACACTGTGTTAACATGTGTTTTAGTTTTAGTTAATTAATTTTAATTAATAAATGTTAAATTTGTTTAATTCAAGTACTTTAAATTGGTTCCAAGATGGACATGAAAAGAAAAAAAATGCTCATGTAATTGCATTCGCTGGTCTTATGTTTAAACAACCTTCAACAAATTGAGTTGTAGGTTCCATCCCTACCTACAACTGTAACATTACTCGTTTTGTTCGTAATTTGATTTTTTCATTATTGCGTTGCCCGGTATTTATCTATGCACAAATACTTATCATAACTTATTATTAAGTTACTTGGTTCAAGAATATAGAAGAGAAGCTAGGCTACGAGGCCAAGCAATATATTTGAGACTGAAGCACAAAGAGAGCTGTTAAGCCATAAAGGTTTTTGTGCCCGGATCAAATAATGACTGTAAAATCAATTTGTATATGATTTGACTGCAACACAATGTGATTGCGGTCTCTGTAACTTCATACACTAACACTCTATGTTAAAATACAGCCTTACTAGATCCGGCTAATTTCCAAGAAATTCAGGTATCCATGTCATCGAAAAACTCTGGAGAACACGAAAAACTAGCTTTGAAGCTCTTTGTTCCGGGAGTCTGGATCAAAGTGCGCATCAGATCAAATAGTGTGCATGTGTAAACATACGGCGGATCAAATAACAGCTTATGGGGGATAACACACAACATACTCATTAGGTTAGGTTAGGTTTTATTAATTAGGAAGCCCTAACCTAGTGGGGTAGTAACTAATTAATAAAATACAATACAAAAATAATATTGTTAGTTATAATTTGCATCATTGTTGAAAATTTAATCAAAATCGTAAGAGCCGTTTTTGAGAAAATTCACTTTTTGTATGTTTTTGCCGTAAAAATAGTTTCAAAAAGTGAAAAGATTGTATGGATATAATGACTTCATATCCTACATACCAAATTTCATTAAAATCTATCTATCCGTTTGGTCTCTAGCAAAGTGCACATACATAGACACACATACGGACAGAGAAAAAACTGTTTTTTTACCCTTTTTGGGTTTAGGGGATCCTAAAGTGGATTTTTAGACCAATTTCTAAAAAAAACCTTTTTAGGACAATCAAAATACTTTTTCTATGTTAACGCATATGGGAGAAAGTAAAAAGGGCCCTTTGAATAACAAAAGAAAGAGCGTCTAACTAGAACCACAGGCTGCACACTCGTGTGGGAAATAACTAGTGATTAAACTGACTTGCCTGGTACGCTTCCGCGCACATTCCGATGTCTTTACATGAATGTTCATTCGCGTACGAAATAACATATGTGTAAAGGACCCTACTAAAGACACAAATAAATATGATTCAATACAGGCACAGTTTTCAGGCTGGCTCAGAATCACCTGATGTACTATAGTTGAATTGACAGTTACGTACATCATGTTATACTCCAGTACTTTAGTGAGCTCCATTCTCTAGGCACTCAGATGTGTTTGATCAGAACAAGTGTCATCACATTGTAACTCTGACCAAATACGAAGCAAACCAAGTAACGTGGGACCTCTGGATTGACATTGAATGGAGACTTATTCTCATTTTTTTATTAATACCTATCCTACCTTATCTTGTCCACTCCCAACTGAATATTTTTCCTTACACTCTCTATGTTATTTATTGTTGATAATAATTATAATTTCAATTACTATACACTGTTTAAATTTTAAAGATAACGATAGTAAGGAAACTTAAATTTGATAACATCAGTACAGCAACAATAGATTGTCACATTCTGTTATGTATAAATGTTATATTATACAGTTGGTAAGTATCAATTGGCAGTTTAAGTGTCAGAGGCATTTAAAAGACATGTATATCAAATAAAAATTCTGCCATTCAGTTTTCTTTCTCTTTATTTTTAGAACGACAGTGGAGTATTTATATGTTCTCCTCAAAATACAATCGTTTCACAATTATTCAATTGATTACTCTGATAAAAATTTCTCTCCACTCTGCCATTGAGAAATCACATATCTTAATTACTCATCTGATCAATTTAATAATATTGTCGTTTCAATTTGCAACAGTATACCTTTATCAAAAAAAAATTCTATAAGATAATTATATATATAATTACAAATTATGAGAACAACTAAATATATTTCAGCTTTAAAAGAGTGGTAAGGGCTGCAATGTTGAACCTATATTTATAGATTATCTATATATAAATATAGTTTAGCTATATTAATTAAACTTGACATAAAAGTTTACTAAAAATAACAAAAATATGTTTACTTCATTTAAGCTTTTCTTCCAAAAAAACTTTTATTTTTAAACTTATACAACTCATACAGATTACCAAAGAAATAAGATGTACTACTGATTGTGTTAATATTTGTATTTTTTACTATCTAAAGAAACATTATTCCAAATTTTATAAGGAAAGTGCTTAAACATTGTTTATATAGGATGTTCTGTTTTGATCAATATTTTTTTTAATTAGGTTGGGGACTTTCATAATTCTTCGGACATTAGTCATTTCACCATTTTATCAACAGATTTTATGTTATACTAAACCCAACTAAAATATAACAGTAAGTGAATTTACATGTTGTTATATTTTATGATTTATTTAACATTACATTAACATGCATTGTTTTATAAATAATAACCTGACCACCTAAGATGATTGCTACTTTTCAGGTTATAAGATTGAAGCCGAATCAACCTCTAACTTCCTGATTTTAATGTAAATTAAAATAACATTGTTACTTATTTTTGTCCAATTTTTAATGCTGCGCAGTTTTTTGGAACATTTGTGCAATGTCCATTGAAAATAACTGAATGTTAAACAACTCATCTGGTTAAAGAACTGAAATTATTTGACTCATTGTTTTAGGAAGGAATTCAAACAGCGGTTCGGACTAAATCTAGTGTTCTTGGCTACAAGAAGTGGGCTTACTCGGTGGCAAGACTTTCCAGACATCCCAGGGAAGGAAGAAACATCCAATGCTCCGTATGATAAACTTAAAATAATTTTATTACTAACCTCAAAACAAACTTTTAACATATTTTAACTCATTTATGAAATATTAAGCCTGTGTTAGGTTCCAGGAGTGTTTTGAGTATTAAAAAAACTACATTGTTTTATTTGTTTTACTCAAAAAAAAGAATTGAAGAATAAACAGCAATCAATAACTTTTAAAAGAGGAACAATTTATTGCATTAGACTATTCTGAGAAAAATTTAGCAACAGGAATTTTGAGTTCAATTTTCAATATGTTTCATTAGTAAAGTTATTATTGCTTTTGTCAATATTATTGTAAGTTTGAGTGACATTGATTACAATACAAAACTATTAAGAAAATATAATTTATCGTTAGTAAACATAATGTGTTTAGACTATGTTCACCAGGCTGGGATAAGTTTCATGTATCCAAATGTGTATCATTTTGAAACTGGATGTTTCAGGCACTTCAAAGATGTGCAGAATAAAGCAATAGATGAGGTTTGGTATCGAAGAGCTGTTGATCAAAACTATGAAGACCCAGAAAGATTTGTTTATTCTGTACCATTTAGCAGTGGTAAGTAAATAATGATTTGCTATTGCTGAATACTACAGAATTAAATATTTATATGAATTGTTATTTTACTGTTAACCCTTTCATTGCCATTATATTATGTGTAGGGATCAGTGCCATGCGTGTGCACCACGCCAGGTGTATAATGCTGCGAGTGTGCCAGAACGCCAAGTGCTTCTTGCCGTTTAATTGCCTTTACACCTGAACTATTTTTTATCGTAGAAAAGTGTTTTTGGTACCATTTTTTCGTGATAAAAGCGGCAACATTTCACGACATAGTAACATTGTAACATTCTATCGTAATGTTCTTATATCATCGTAACATTATATCATAACGTTCTTATATCATCAAACGCAATAATGTAAAAAAATAACTTTTAACTTTGGTTTTTGAATTTCAACCCCTAAAACGTAATCTGAAGTCATTTTATACTGCTAAACTATATTATTTTGATGTACTAAATAAAATAGTTTAGCAGTATAAAATGACTTCAGATTACGTTTTAGGGGTTGAAATTCAAAAACCAAAGTTAAAAGTTATTTTTTTACATTATTGTGTTTGATGATATAAGAACGTTATTGATGTACTAAATTTAATTGCCAACAAAACTGTGTAAATTGAATTTTGAAAGACATTTGGTGAGAGAGAGAGAGAGAGGGAGAGGGAGGGGAGAGGAGATTTACTTACTTTAGCACCTAAGGTAAGATTACTTACTATAGCAGCCGCATAAAAAATGTTAAATAAAAAATGTATTTGTTTTTATGAATAACATTGCAGTGATATAAATACTAAATTTGTGTTTATAATGAATGTATATAAGTGTATCTATTGTTAACTAGTTCAATATCTGTTGTTTATAGAAGTGTACCTAATTAGCAGGTTTGAGCATGAATTAAATTTATATTGATTTCTTGTTTAAACATGCCAATCATATGTGTGTTTTACTTGCAGATCTACAGTTTATTGAATGTAAATTTTTAAATACAGAACATTTACAAAATGCTAAACACATCAAAAGGTAGTCTAGTAGAATAATTGACAAGAAATAAATCAGTTTTAGCAAACATAGAAACAACAATAATTCTTTCTGCTTCTAGTGCAATAACAATGTGTCTTTGACTTGCAAAGGGGTTAGAAATAATTAAATAAATTATAATTCATAATTCTAGTTAGCCAATTAATGAGTGTCACAGCCACTACAAACAAAGATAATAAATTTAAAATGTAACATTTATTTGCAATCGCTTTAACATATACAATGGCCTCATGAAGACAAGTACATATTTATTTATTATTCAATTTGATAAATTTGGAAGTGTTTCCAATACAATAAACTTTTGACGAGGCCTTTCACCAGCAATGTTTTAGCGTTTCATCATCAGGCAACAAAAATTTATTCATATTTTATTAATATAATATAAATTTGTGTTTCCTGATGAAACAAATTTGCGCTGAAGCATTGTTGGCAAAAGGCCTTGTAAAAAAGTTCATTTTATTAGTAATGTTTGAAATTTTAACAAACTGATTTAAATATTAGAAATTAAATTACCAATATGAACTCAATCTTAACTCCAATGACATATTTATTCTGTAAAATGTATTTAATTATAAAACAGATTTTGTTTATTTTCTTGCTTAGTTTCAACAATTACAAAAATAAAATTCTTATAGATAATTTTTTTAAACCTCAATAAAATTAATGTAAAGAAAGATAATTATTTTACTTGTAGTCTTAGTCAATAGAAGTGAACTTTTAATGTATGCTTAACTTTATTGTTTTAGGATTGTTCGGTGCAGAGATAACCGACAAAAATGAAACACTAGTCACTGCAGCCAATGCCATTTTTGTTGAGAATGGAGAGAAAAAAGCTCCCGCTGCTGTAGTTGGCTTTCAATTCCAGCACTCAGCACTTCATAATCTATTCATAAACATCACATCTAGTGTATGTTCATATTTTGTAGTGCCTTAGTATGATAATATGTTAGTAATTTACAGATTAATGGTTACAATATTAGGAGATATGGCATCGCAAATCCACAAGAGAAATTAATGAGTTTCTCACTGGCTGAGGAAGCTGCAACTCTCGTAACAAATTTTGCATTTAGTTATGCTATGTCTAGCAAGGGCCGAAGAACAAAATACTGTGAGTGCTATACAGACTGCTAGCACTGCCTTTTGACGGTGGTATAAAAAAACTGATACCCCTCAAAACAAGGAGGATCATCGTTTTTCAAAATTGGGGGAAACAGCTCAAAATTATATTTTCCATCGTGTATTTCATGTAATTTGGCCTACAATATTTTACTATATATGTGTGTTACAGATACAATAGTTTTATAAAAAGACATGCTTGTGAAAATGTTGTAACTGAGATATGGATTTATTTTTAGCGCTCTTCTTAAAAAATTTATAAATAACAGAAATCAATCGTAAAACTTACTTTACTAGTGTTTTGAAATATTTCTTGCTACTTTTTATGTTTATATCAACATAAAAACATAGTTTATATTATGATTGGGACTGAATAATCAAATTTCTTTAAAAACCCATAAAACGTTAATCAGCAAAAATTTAAGTTTATCTAAAAAACCACTTCCAAAATTGTTGTTTTTTAAATTTTTTTAATTGTTCCATAATATAGTATTAAGGAGCTAAAAATGACAAAAATTTAGAATTTTTGGAAAATTTTGCCTTATTTTAAAAAGTTCTAAGGGGTTTACTACAAGTTATGAAAATAGCGCTCTCTCTCTCTCTCTCTCTCTCTCTCTCTCTCTCTCTCTCTCTCTCTCTCTCTCTCTCTCTCTCTCTCTCTCTCTCTCTCTCTCTCTCTCTCTCTCTCTCTCTCTCTCTCTCTCTCTCTCTCTCTCTCTCTCTCTCTCTCTCTCTCTCTCTCTCTCTCTCTCTCTCTCTCTCTCTCTCTCTCTCTCTCTCTCTCTCTCTCTCTCTCTCTCTCTCTCTCTCTCTCTCTCTCCCTCCCTCCCTCCCTCCCTCCCTCCCTCCCTCCCTCCCTCCCTCCCTCCCTCCCTCCCTCCCTCCCTCCCTCCCTCCCTCCCTCCCTCCCTCCCTCCCTCCCTCCCTCCCTCCCTCCCTCCCTCCCTCCCTCCCTCCCTCCCTCCCTCCCCCCCCCCCACTCACACTATGCACCTTATGAACTCCTAATCTAACCACAAAATAATAATTTTTAAAATTATAATTAATATTTTAATGGTTTAAATGAAATGATAAACATTATAAGGTGAGGTTGGCATTAGATAGTCCTCTCTACCACCTAACCTTGAAATATATAGTTTTATAAATTTTCTATTGCAATATGTTTTGTACATGCCATATAAGTATCCAACAATTACAAATGTGTATTAATCTACCCAATATTCACATTACTTAACACATAAATTAAACTTTTTAGTATAAGGGACTGTTAGCTTAAGTAATATCAGTTCAGAAGCCCATAAGAGCAACTTAAAACTCCTAATGGTTACAACATGCAGTATTTAATGCAGTCTCAGTAATAATAAGATGTTTATGACAGAGTAAACAATGTACAAAAATGTATTGTAAATAACATTTGTATAATTCATTAAATAAATAATTTACAAATTGTTATATTGTCAAATAACATAAAAATTACAATATATTTGGAATTTAAAATAAAATAATAGTTTACTGTATAAATTAAAACAAATTGTACAATACTTACCATGAGCAATTAATTACAAGCTCATTATGTCTTAATTAAATATTAAACCTTTGAATATCATGAGGGAAACTAAATAGTTTTAGTTAGCAGTGGAGATTATTTTCAAAAAGATACTCTTCAATAGAGTGATATGTATTATGCAGCAGAATTTCCTTCAACTTTGAATATACTAGGATTTTTTGATTTAAAATAAATAGGTAGTTTGTTGTATATTTTTAGACTCGTGTAAAGTGGGCTCTTTTCAAGCTTATGTGTGGCACTTTGGAATGAGTTTTTATTTTTTTGTATTGTAATGCAAATTAGCATATAATTTTGAAACACAATTGAATTGTTATAAACTAATTTTGAAATTTCAAAAATAAATAAACAAAGGAGTGTAAAAAATTTATAATTTTTGAATAGAGGCCTGCAGATTTAATTTATGATTAAAGTATTTGTCTTCCCACAGTGTCCCACCAACATTGGAGATAACTGTAAGCAGTCACAGACTTGTGCCAGTGATAGTTTTGAGTGTTACGTCCTGGATAGCAGTGGATATATCATACTCTCCGAGAACAAGGAGTACACTGGTTATTTCTTTGGTGAAATACGTGGTTATATAATGGAACAGCTGATTAACAAGAATGTCTACCACAGAGTACATATATTTGATTACCAAGGAGTTTGCTTTGTTGGTGAAAAAACAGACAGTAGTGATTCCACTAACCTGAAAAATGTAAGATACATTCTGGATATTGTACTGTTAAAATCAATTTGATGTTTTTAATAAAATTTTATTTAGCTTTAAATGTTACTTCAACAAAAACACGTGTTTATGTGTTTCTTTATTCATTTACATTTTTTGTCTAATGATTGTGTATTATTTTATATATTTATATATTTTTTCTAAAATACAAATTTAAAATGTATTAAAATACTGTAAAAGAATTTACGTTTAAATAAAGTGCTATTTAAATGTAAGGAAAACAAAAACAAATAGTTATAACTTAATTATTTTATATTGAAAATTATAAAGAAAGATATGTTATGAGTAAATATTAAAGTTTTATTTGAAAAAAGGAACGAATAGGCTAAAATAAGAGATAGTTATCACTAAGATTAGGCAGGGCTAAGCTATGAATACTAATTTAAATTGTACAAAGATATATTTTTAACATCCTATAACAATTAATGTTATGTTACTTATTAAGATTTCAATATTTAACTAAAACAACCAGATTTAATACAAAAAAGGAGCTAATTCATTCACCACAGGATGAGTTTACTGTGGCAATGAGCTGAAGACTACTATATCATAAATGAGATGAGGGGTGGGGATTATCCCACCACCGTACCGAAGAACCATCAGACCCAAGAATCCCATAGATGATGTAATTTTCTTACAAATTTTGTTTTCTGTCAATGTTCACTTCTAGAGTTAGAGTTAGTTAGAGAAAAGCTAACTTTCATAATTGTTTAAAAAATTTTTTATATTTCACTCCTAGTAACATTGTGGGACTAAACTTAGTAAAATAATGCAACTCAATATTCAAATAGTAAACATTCACTTTCATAAGAGTGATCATGTATATGTTGTTTAGTGTCTTCTCATTCTTTCCAAAGCCCACATTTTATATTTTAGGACAACATTTTATAGATAATATTTTCTTTTGTGAATTACTCTGGTCTGAGGAGTTGAGTGTGGTTCACCGAACTGGATCACTATATTTGTGCATTTTGTGCTTATATTGTAATATATTTATGTTGTGTGATGTTCACATGTACTGTATATTTTATAAATGTTAAAACTTAATTTACAAAGTGAACTAAAGTCAATGTAACTATACAAATGCCACAAGGAGCAATATATTGACTAAAGTATCCTTATTTTCTGACACTAGAGGATACTTGTATTTTGTTTAATTATGTTGTTGTTGTATTTGTGTTACAACTTGTTTTTGGTCAATGATTTCTTACTTATCATATTATATGTTAATGGTGAAAAATAAATTCATTATTCATTCCTATAATGGGAGTATATGTTGTCTAAAGTAAATGAAAATATTTTTTATTAGTAAATATAAAATTTGGGTTGACTAAATATGCACTGCTGTCTATTTCTCGTATAATTTAAAGTAATTACAAGACTCAGAAAAAGACTAATAAATTCAGATCTCTATTGACTTTTATAGTATGTTTTAAACGAATATGGTTCTGAACAGGTATGCTTTTAACTGTTTAACACGTTGACTGCCAGCGTAGATAATTTATTGTGTTATTCTGAGGCTGCCGTAGTAAAACTGTATGTCCGCCTGATGCCATGAGGGCCACCGGTAGCCCACGTCATACGTGCCGCTGTGCGCCATGTGGGCCACCGGTGGCCCCCGCGTCTTTTATAAATCAAACACAAATTGTATTTGTATGCCATTTTTAGTATTACGTAATTTTTAATGATATATTCTGAAAGCTCATAAAATGTGACAGTCCTCTGGTTTTTAAGTAAAGCAACCCTAAATACCTTTTTATATATTTGAACTAGTTTTTACAACGTTTAGACAGACTAGTTTCTGTCACAAAAAGAATCACTGTCACTTACTAAACACCTAACCTCAAAAGCTGATCAGTGCGCGGGAAGAAAATATAAACATCACAACAAAACAGCTGAAACATAATATCATATGGCATATGTAAAATGTTGCCCTTACGCCATGAGGGCCACCGGTGTACCTCATCAATAACTTCACAAAATGGCGGCAAAAGACCGGATGTCGGCTATTTCTGTACTCGGGGGGGGGGGGGGGGGGGGTCATTTCCGGTTGCATGGAACACAGAGTTCGGAACAATGAATATTGAACTTTACCGTAGAAACAGTTGTGGTGCCAGGCTGAAATCTAGTGAGGGCCACCAGTGGCCCTCATGGTGTGAGCTAAAATTATTGTGTGGGCCACTGGTGGCCCTCATGGCAGTCAACGTGCTAAGTATCTGACATTTAATTGTTTGGCATAAATTATTGATATCTCATTTATAATATACTTATTTCCTTATTGTCTAATTTCATTATTAACGATGCATTACATCCAAAATTAATATTTACTTTAAACTGTAACTCGAAAAACACGACTGATCGTCATTAAACATTACTGCTAAATAGTCACAATTTTCTAATCCTACAAGCTATAGATTGTTAACTGAAATACACAACTTTATTTGTGTTGCAGCCTCTCCACTATCTTAGCTGGCTGACCAACTGGATTGTCGCTCACGTTGTCTGGTTCCTAGTGGAATTCAATTTTCAGTGGGTTGGATCTCTCGCTTTCTCATTCCCAATGGATGAAGGTTAGTGAAGTGTGCTTGGCACTTTGAGTGCTAGTCCTAAATACGGAAGCCAATTGAAGAATGCTGGCCATTTTTTGTACTTTTTAAAAATTCATTGATTTAAAACGATTAAACATAGAAAACTTCTACTTACATGTCTGGATTCTATATTTCTTATTATTTTTATCAGTATACAATTAAGAATCACATTTTTTCATCTCATAATATCAGTTTTGTAGTAATAGTGTTATAAAAAAAAAAAAAAAAAAAAAAAAACCAAACCAAGGCAAATTGAGCATACAAAATAATTTTATTGCCCTATTCATACAAAACTAAGTAAAATAAGTACTAATAAAATACTTGTTTTTTATTTACATGCTCTATTTACACTTTGCAATAGAGTCCACCCACTGTTAATGTTTTACAACGTGCAGAAAAAAAGCAGTGCAGTCTAGCTGCTACAGCTCAGTTATTCTGGCTAAAAACAGTACAATTTGCACATTCTAGTGGTGAAACGGCTCACTAACATCACTAGAGACCATTTAGAGTACTAGAATCCGTATTAATACTCAATAGGCTATTTAACAAAATTAAAACATCGATCCCATAAAACTACGGGATCCGCATTCTTAGGAAGTTACGCTACTCCGTAAAAATATGGGATCCGCAGCCTAAGTGTTAATTCAATTTTCATTCTAGACCATAAACTTACATTTATTGACCAAGCAGCAAACAATACATTTATGTAGTTCAGAATATAAATTATCTTTTGACAAAATATTTAAACCCTGCAGATAAACCCTTACAACCCAGAAATTCCTTTTTTCCTACATTTATATTACTATATGTACAAATATACTACTATGTACTATATGTAAAAAATACTATATGTACAACTGTAAGTATATGGTAAAATATATACCCATATGTATATATGTCTCTACAAGTCACATAAATACAATCATCTGGGCCAGCCATATCTTTATTTATCATATTATTATTACGAGGGCTGTTCGCAAAGTAACCTCTGTTTGCTCTGGCATGCACGGCAGATTAGTGGGTGTCCAGCCGTAATAGAGTGAATGTTGTCCTAGCACTAGTTTATTTTTTCAGTCCTTGACGAAATGAGTACTGCAATAAAAATTCCTGCTAAATGTAAAGTGCGTTCTGGCAGTCGATTTTTCGTAGCTAAACAGTATTCGGCAGCAGCAATTCATAGAGAACTTTGTGCTGTGTATGCGCCAAATGTAATAAGTGCAGGAGTTGTTTGGGAATGGGTTTGTGTGGCAGAACAAATGTCCATGACGAAGAAAGATGTGGCGGGCCATCTGTGGTCACTGATGATCTGCTTGAGAAAATCAACACAAAAATGCAAGTCAATCAACACTGATTTTTCAGGACTGTTTTGTATGAGGTAGTGACTGACAAGGTTAGACTACCTAAAGTTTTGTGCTCGGTGAGTACCGAAAATTCTTTCAGAAACCACAAAACTTGAATGACAAAATGCTCTTCACACTTCACAGGAATTTGTATTGCAGCACCCATTTCGAGAAGCGACTGAAAACAAACTAATGCTAGGACAACCTTCACTCTAATACGGCTGGACGCTCACCTGCCATGCGTGCCAGCACAAAACGGCGGCTCCACTCCCTCTACTTTCCACACAGTGAGCAAACGTAGATTACTTTCCGAACAGCGCTCATGTTTTGTTTAATCAATCAATGAAAATCTGTTACTGTCCATATAATTATATATTTTGCTGGTTCTCAAATCACAACAATTTAAAGCCATGTTTACATTTTTGAATGCAGTTTCGTCCATTTAAAATTAACAACAGTAAATTAATGCAGTGTAAAAAATGTTGTATACCTGAATATTCTTTTAACAACTTGATTCATTTATTAACTGAATATTGCATATTGTTCCTTAAGGATTATTATTATTGATCCTTAAGGATTGCACATGTCTAGCAATACCATCCATACATTTTACACTTATCCATTGACATGCTGTGACAAGTTGTCTCTCCACTGAGTATAATACCATAATATCATTCGATCACGAGACCATCGTGAGATTAAATTATTGATTTTTTTTCAACACTGCCATTTGTCTGAATAAAATGCTTGTTCAACAGAGTAGTGAAATAAAATGGGTAAACATGTTTTTTACTTCCCAAATTTGGCACTTGCAAGTGTAATAAATATTCGTAACCTGTAAATGTTATTTAAATTGACATTGAATTAATTTGTAATCATGCAAATACTGCATGCTTTTTGCTCCATATTTAGGTTTTATAATTTAATTTTGACAGCTATAAAAACATACTTACTATGAATAAGAAAGAAATCCCCATTAAGCTCATATAATGTTGTTGAAATCATGAGGAATTTCAACAAGATTATATGAGCTACTTACATGGATATTGTAGGAACCTTACTCCATTATTCAACTAGTTATTTGTTAAAAATGTCCATATTTTAATCAATATATATGCTCAAATTCTTGCTTGCTTAATTTATTGCTGCCAACCTAAACTTACCAGCTAAATAATTTTTGTCTCAAGAGTCGGCATCTTATTTATATTCGTGGATTGTTAGGATAACAGCAACTACTTTTACCACCATCTCTCATTGACTTGCAGTGTCAGACGACTACAGTACGGAGACAGAGGAAGAGGAAGAAGTAGAGCCAACTATGATGATGCCCTCGGGTGAGAGTAATATTAAGGATGTGTTCGGCAAAGTGATGATCAATCGCACACGTCCTGCACCTTGCACTAAGGAGGTTGACCTATACCAACTCACACCTGAGAGAGAACGCATCCCTCGGGCTAGACCTGCCACTAGCCATTGTGATCCGTGAGTCATTTTAAATTGTTATTTTTACTGTAGTAATATTTTATGGTCAATCTGTTCCTTAATAATTTAACCTTCTTGAACCAACTCTTTAATAATTAAAGTTTTATAATTTCATTTTTTGAATTTGCCCTACATTATTTCATCTTCGTAAATCATAGCTGAATATATAAAAGAAAACTAAATATGATGGACACCTCAGTAACATTAATTTATAAAAATGTATTTATTAAAATGTGTACCTTAAATATCAAGCTCATAGGCAATGCTCTGAAGAATTATGAAAATGTAATGAATCAAATTACATGTATATTTAGAGATCAAAGATCTTAATTATCTTATCATAAAGGTAGGAGAATGGCTGGTGACAGTGTTTTGAAGCATTCCCAAATTTGTCTAATTGCTTTGTGTTAGTATCTGCAGTGATGTAGAATTTAATTCACTTGTCTAAGGTGTACTAAGGTGCATCAGCTCTGTGGGCTTTATGCCTTTCCTAATCTAGTGTTTGCTTATTTATTCTATAAGTTAAATAGCTCTAACCTATATTACGAAATGAAACAAAGAAAATTATAAACTTTCTGAAATCAAGCTTCAGAAAGTATATTGGATGGATCTAAATATACTGCAGGTTTGTTTTGTAATCCATCCAAAGTTTTCGATTAGGTCAATCATCAACTTTTGTAAAGCAAATTAGAGTTTTATGGTATATTACCAGGAGTTACCTCTAGTAAGGTGCAAAATAAAGTGTGTCTTTATGTAAATGATGCCAGTTAAAAAACGTGTGTTAAATCAATTAATGAATTAGAAACAGCCTTGTGTACACACATGAATGCATTCAACACCTATTTTTGTAATTCTCAACTTCTCCTTTATTTTGAAAAAACCAAATTAATGCAATTTCAATCATAAAAATTGAAGTACTTTATCAGTTGTTTGTAACAATACAAAAATTGAAGAATCAACTGGTACAACATTTTTAAGTCTCATTATAGATAGTAATTTAAGGTAGGATCTACATGGTGATTTAGTAGCAAAGAGATCTAGGTGACGGTCGCCCATACACTGACGTAGGATGTTGAAATTCTGTGGACCGTCTGCTGTCAAGTTCTTGACGAGGGTCTCCAATGAGTAATTAATTGAGAAACTGGAGAGAGTCTAGGAACCTCAGGTCTTTGTGCGTTATACAAAATATCTAAATTTTACAATTTTAATACATTATAGATGATTTTTTTGCATATATGCAAAGTAATATTAATTTCAAAATTAGTGTCTATGGTGCAACTAAAAAGAAACATTTGGATGGAATTCAATCTTGTTTTACAAAAAAGAGCTTCTATATTGCTACATTACATTATTTTTAGATTATGTTTGTTAAAGTATTGTTATTGGGACGAGTATGTTGCTTAAAACAGAATGTCTGATAATTCTGTGTCGGATCACAAGAATCTACTGTATTCAAAAGTTCACTAGAAATGTTGTATAAACACTACAGAGCTCTAACATGCTCTAAATGTTTGCTAAAAATATCCTATATTAAATAAGTAAATTTGATGACTGATTTAAGTTACTTACTTATTATTATTTATAAGCCTGATAAAAGTTCATAAATACAAAGACTTAACATTATCCATACAATGCACTGTTGTGTTAGGCCCGCAAAAACACTGATATTTTTCATTCTAATATTATAGGGGTCGGCTTTTCGCGCATGCACGCTCGTCGTCCTTGTTCACTGGCTATAGAATGAACCATTTTAGTTGCTCTACGTTGTGTTTTTAGTTTACTGAGCACATTTAAAATTTTTAATATCATTCTTTTTCCGACCAGTTCTAATATCTGTGCTGTAATAAGATTTTGAATGCAAGGAATGTGAAACCAACTGAAATTTATTGTAAAATTCAAGATGTTTACGGTGAAGACACTGTGAGTGGTGGAATGGTGACAAATTGGGTTAGAATGTTCACAAAAATTTTAAATGGTCAAAGAAAATTTGTTTGATGTGTATGATGAGGTTCGGAGTGGTCGACCCTCTATTATCACTGATGATCTGGTAAGGGAAATTGATGAAAAAATCCAAGAGAACAGACATTTCACTATGACAATTCTATCAGATGAATTTCCACTCATCGCATCTTCACTGTAAAAATCTCGAATTTGACGATCAATTTCACACTCCTTGCATTCAAAAATCGTATAACAGCACGGATCATACAATCGGCGGAATAAGGAATTGTATTAAGAATTTGAAATGTGCACAGAAAACTAAAACTAAAAACATGTAGAGTAACCAAAATGGCATTATTCGAGAGCCAGTGAACAATGAGGACTAGCGTGCATGCGTGGAAAGGTGCCCACTTTGCTGCAGCGGCAGTACAATGGAATGGTACTTACTTTCTGAATACATATAAGATGTTTTAATAATATACATCAGTATTTTACCGTAAAATACTATAAGAGTAATGTTAAAGTGACATTATGAGTTTTTTACTTGTATCTTTACTTCATCTTACTCTCTCCATCTGTGGCTCTTTAAACAATGATTCACGTAATAGTGTATTCAACAACTTGATTAGCTTCTAGTGGTATTGGAATCATGCTGGTATTGTTGAGCCGAGTAGTAAAAAAAGGGTTACTCTTCGCCAATCACCTGATGTGGAATACCACACCAAACCAGTTGAGCAGCACAAATATAATGTGTAAAAATGGTTAAAATTAAAACTAAATTAATCGTAATGAAAATGAAAATTCGACTAAATGTTACAACTTCAAGTTGTTTTCTTATAATTTCTGTTTTAAAACGGCTTCTTCCTTTTTTTTAAAACTTACTTATTTCCTGCGTGCAAAAGTTTGATAGTCGGAAATATACAATGAAAGTGTATACACATATATTTGAAAGTTACATGTTTTTACAGGCCATTCGTTGTGCAGAGTATTCCTTCCAGTGACATGATCATGGTGGTTGTTCACGCAACTTGCCCTGATGCCTCAGACCCACTGGTAAATCCCATGAATGTCATCCCAAGTGAGGTCTACTACAATGGAACTAATCTCAACTGTCAGAAAATAAAATTCAAACACAACATGCCTAGAAGGAGGCCTCCGTCCTGCATCAAGGAGCATGAAAAGGTGTGAGAGAAAAAGGGCTTGTTATATTTGCTGAATTATTGGATTTAATGGTAATATAGCTGGTAATATGTTTCGGTCAGGATCAGACAATACAGTAGTGTGGCAGACTATTTTTGGATGAGTTGTAAGCATTTTATAAACAGCTACTTGGAAACAAATTTTTTGGTGAATGGAGAAAATGAGTTATGATTTCACAGTTCTCATACTATCTTGCTTTTTACGTAGCCTCCTCAAACATTTTTTAAATATCACAAAATTTTTAAAAAAATATGGTTTGTTTTAATATATTATTTTAAAAATGCCAAAACTCATCGTCAAATTAAAAAATAACCATTTTGAATGGTTTTTAGAGAAAATATTATGTCTGTCCTTTTTCGTGATTAGTTATAGCAAACATAATTTTTCAGTTCTAATTCTTCTAATGTTTTCACTCTTCATTTAAATGGGCTTTTTCATCTCCATGGTTTATTCAAATGTGCATCTCAGGAATGGATTTGAATCTAAATAATTCTATAACTTTTCATTATTGTCTAATGTATCAATTTTACAGCCATGTTTCAAAATCCTACTGGACACAACAATGAAAGTATAAATAATTGTGTAAAGGAGCTTAGTAGGTTCAATATTGTCAGATTTGAATGCTTTCAGTGCAAACTCCATATTATTTAGCACTGTTTTTAGTTAAATGAAATATAGATAATTGGTCTTATCACATAACATTGAATACAGCATCTGAACTGTAATTTTTTTGTTTTTTGGACAGTTTAAAGTGTAGTTTTAATTCCTCCCACTGGCTTAATCCTCAAATGGCTCCCGTCCTTGATGTGCAGGTCTGGCAGGTTATGCATCGGTTTTCCAAAGACTAGACATCGTTTTAAATAAACAACAGCAGCTGGCTTATTTGTAGCGTAAATATCGCATATAATATATCGTCCCACTCTACTGTTCCTAATCTATCACTTTAGACAGTTTATTTCGTTCTCTTCATATACTTCTATAGTTTGTTTACAAAATTTAGTTGCTCATACTACATTGCAAAGGCATTTTTTACCGGTGCAATCATTAGGTTTTATGTATATGTAATATACATAAATGTACATATGGTGCTATGTATTTATATATTCTAAAAGAATAGGAAATCCTCAATAATTTGGCTATCTTCGAAGTGTTTATATAATTTGTAGAGGGGGTGCAAACTTTTGAAAATGTTTTTAATTTTTGTTGTCTATTAAACTTTTTATTTACAAACTTCTTAGTAAATCAGTTGCAATATTTTATTCCTAATTCACTATTTCATACTGAACAAGGAAATATGCTACTTGATATTCTTTTTATTGTATATTATAGTTTTATGATTTTTTGAAATAAACACTGCAACACCAGCAAAACAGGCATAACCGCAATGAGTATTATAGTGAACCATTAGAGGGTTAAAAGTATAGTGCGACAAAATTGTTGGGTATAATAGTTGTAAGATATTTAAGTCTGTTATAAAAAAGAAAATCATATCAACATTTTTGACAATGATTCAACATAAATCTGCAACAGCTTTGGACATTGCAGCTGCTGTGTCCGATTCTTTAAAATCTTTAATTTTAACCCTAATAATCTCCTAAAAATAGTTGCCCTAACAGTGCTAATACCATGATTTGCATTAACAATGGTGTTTATGCTGAATTAAAAAGAGATCTGGAAATACTAAATTTAGCATAGTAGCACTCATGCGTCAGAGGGAACCTTGCCTATAAACAAAGAGTTTCTAATAAGAGAAACATATAATTGGTTCTCTTTCACCTAATATGCACTAAATGCAAGCTGAGTACCAGGCAATACTTGAAACAATTAATCTGGGTAAAAAAACCATTGAAGAATATGAAAATGTGTGCAACTCGCTAGTTGTCAATTGAAATAACAATAAATTTCATTTTAATAATAATAATAATTATTATTATTACAAAACAACTTTATTAAATTTGTCGTAAACTTTGTTGTAAACGATGCCATGTATCATGGTAAAGACCAATTCAAACACATGCACAATGAAACATAAACTTAAAACATAAAATACGAAATTCAGTACTGGAAACAATAAATTATATTTTAAACTACATGTATATCAGGGAGAGATACAAAACCAATATTACAACAAATTTAAAAGTAATAGTATTGAAATAAAGATTAAGTATTTAGCTAGTGGGAGGAATTGAGTACTTAGAATTGCCCAAAAACAAAACAAAAAACTTTTACATCTCAGATGTTGTATTCAATGTTTGTGTAGAGCAATAATTATCTACATCTCATGTAACTAAAAACAGTTGTAAATGATTTGCAGTTTGCACTGAAGGTAATCGAATCTGAAAATACTGAACCAACTAAGCTCCTTGACACAATTATTCATACTTCACTGTTGTTTCAAGTAGTGTTTTGAAACATAACTCTAAATTTTCACAATAACTTTTCACGATTGTCTTATGAAGTCGTGACAAGTTGAGATCCAAACCCATTCTTGGGATGCACTTTTGAATCAGCAATGGATATGAAAAAAGGCTATTTAAAGGAAGAGGAAAGTAGGCTATTAGACAAAAATTTATATATTTTATAGTAACATTTTGCATTTAGTTATAATTATGACTACCTACAAGCATTATCCTTAGTATTGAAAACACTCTATACCCAACAAAGTGATGATGGAGCTACAAATTTGGCTAAGTCATTCTCTTATAGACTGGAGTATATTGACAAAATTGTAAATCAGTGGAAATTATTGTCAAAACTAGATTGGAATAAAAAATCCAGTTCTATAGATTTTTGGATTGAAGTAATAAGCTCCTTTAAGGATGCAACACAAAACAATCCATTTAAAGAACATACCAATAGCAATATTATCATATTGTCGCTTTCCCATTCTAATGCTGAAGAGAAAAGAGCATTTAGCGTAATGAACGTTGTGAAGTCAAAACTCCATAACAGACTTTGTACTAAAACTTTGAATGCATTAGTTACTGTAAGAACATTCAAAAAGTTTTCGAAAAAATGCAGTACTTATGAATTGACAAAAGAAATAATCAAACAGATTGGTACAACATCCATGTATTTTTTTATAAAAAGAAAGCAATGTGTAAAACTGGCTCTTTGCACGCCCATATCCACTGTAACAAAGATATGTTTAACTAATGATTTAACCTCTAAACTGCTGCAAACGACTACAATCATTTACGGCCACCGGTCCCGCTGTGTTGGGTTGTTCTGCACTTACAGCAGATATGCTGCAAACTATTTAAGTTTTTATTGATTATTTCTTGTCAACAGCATTCTCCCGACATCTGTGGGCAATTTGGTGAACTACTAGGCTTGTTGACTCTATCAACAGAATGAGTTTAGTTTCATATTACAGCTGTTTAGTTGTCTGTTGTTGTTTATAAACATTTGGTAGTGTTGTAAAAATGGTGTTTTGTAGTTGATATTTATAAAATATATAAATATATGATACATATATATTATTTCATGTTATTAAAATTCATATATTAGTTAATCTGGAATTTAGCGTGATTTAATGAATTTATATAGTTTTGGAAATGTCTTAGTGCTGTTTTTTATGAAAGGTTTTTTTATTCAAAACTCAGCACAGGGTGTCAGACAGTTGGCAATAACCCAGCAGTTGAGAGGCTAATAACTTTAAGCACTTTTTCTTTCTAGTATCATTTTTCATTTAAATAAACTAATAGTAGGCCTAAATCTCAGACTTTGAGGACAAAGAACAACAAGATACATTATTTAATTTCACAAAAGTTTTGATTACCATACCAGTACTGTATTAAAGCAATGTAGATATAATTTCAGATATTTACTGGTACTGGTACCGGTAAGTAAGGTAAATCATTATTTTACTGTATTTTGTTGTATAGATAAATTATGTTATCTTTTTCCATGTACAAATCTTAATTGCAATATGTGTGTTTTTTTTTTTCAAATAAGCTATGTTTTTTTTCAATTTGGTGGGGTTTTTAGGTACTAAATTTTTAATTATTTAGCTTCTTCTAGTGACTGTTCAGCACCTATCAAGCGACTTATTATGTTTGAGTGTTCGCAATACTGTAAGGAATGTAAGGTAAATATGAAAGAAATATTATTTTGTTTTGAAATTGTACTCTAATTTCTTTATCAATAGTTAAAAATTTAACAAAACTAAAATAACCTCTGAATTGATGTATGGCTTCTGAATTGGTATGGAGTTGCATTATGTAGTTGTTAAAATAAAGACTGTACAGTAACCTAATGTCCAAATACTAGGTAATTTTTAACTGTTATTCAGTTTGACATAGTTATTTTGTTGATCTGCATCGGGCTAAACCGTGCACAGCCTGCACAGACATAATTTTTTCCACGTCACCATGGATAGTGTCAAAGTAACATGTCGAGACTGTAGAAGTATCGAGTATCAAACTATCAAGGTTGTATCAATAAAATAAGCTTTGAAAGTAAGACCAACAAATTTTATGAAATCTTAAAAAAATATGTAAAGAACAAAATTAATTTTTCTTGGTTGTTTCAGGAGGAAGATATCAAGCTTTGTGGGAAAGGCAGCCATTTAACAAGAAATCAACTTGTGGAATCAGTATGTGTTCTGACTCTTGGTTTATTGAACTTACTTTACAAATTAAGTTAATAAACAAGACATCCTACTTTTAACATAACTGTGATATAAATTTAAATATAGTGTTAAATTTTATCTACCAAAAATCTTAGAATAAAATTACTTAATCTTTGGAGTTGACACATATCTTGCAAAATGTACCTTTTAATTCAAGAGTATACAGTTTGTTTAGTTAAATCTCTAATGAAAAATTGTGTTCTACTGTTGTTTTTCTGGTGTTCTTTTTTATAATCTTTTAAAAAAATGTTATAACATAAAATATTATAATTTGTTGAATTGTTATGTCCATTTCTAAACAGAGCTGAGGCTTTAGGTGGGTATGTTGAGATATATATTACCTATTTATTCTTTACTTGACATTAATTTACAGCATTAATAATCTTTTAATTTAACCCTCTCCCGTCAATCCGCCTCGAAGCGCCTCCTCGATTGGTGTGGTGTACTGACGGACCGCCTCCAAACGCCTTCACTCGAATTTCAGATGCTTGCGCGATCTGTTATCGCCTCAAAGAAACTTTTGCGGTACTGTCTATATGTAGAATTGATTTTCTATTCTACCTAAACAATAATGTACTGCTTTCTGAGAAACATTATTTTTATGAATCTGCAGCTAAATGCAGTAAAATATATTTCCTTCTCTTTAGTGCTGCTATCTTACGGGCACACTGGAATGGAACTATACATCAACGCCAGCTGACTAAATAAGAAACTAAATTTAATAATATTATTGTACGTATGTACAGTATTAGCGTGTTTGTTTACCGCCAAAATACAGTGATTGTTTGTGATTGATTGACTGTTTGGAGATGTAACAAATGTGACATTCCATTTTGCAAAACCAACTTTTTTTTAGAATACCATCAAGGAAAGAGGTGTGGAAATATCACAATGACTTGTATGTTTCTTGTTTATAATTAATCATTTATTTTAAATATTTATAATTATTTTACATTTGTATATATTTTCTGATATCATACAAACAATATTGTCCAAAAAATATACTAAAACTAAAAATTAGGCCTATGTATAATAATTAAATTTAACTATGTTGTGTATTTAGATATTAATTTATAACGTTAAATAAGATTTAAAATGATATATAATATGTACTATTTATGTTCAAAACTACGTTTTAAAGAACACGATTACGGAAACTTGATCCAAGCAGTGGGGTGGCCAGAAATAATACTGCCCTGCAGCGTCATGGTCGCGTGGCGGGAATTTAAACGGGAGAGGGTTAATACAATTTGTTTCACTTCTGGAAAGTATTTTCTTAGGTGCAATTTGACATATTATTTCATAAAAGTGATATTATTTATTTTTGTTGTATTGTAAAGGAATGGTTTCTTGTAATATCAATTTTGTTTAGAATATGTTCTGATATGTTTCAAAAATACCTCAATATAGTTTTGATATGTACCATTAAAGTATTTCTGTATACTATATCGCTTATCCCATCCAATGAAGAAATTGTTTCTTTAAATTCATCATGATCAAAATTTCAACAAATTTACACTCGAGGAGTATATTTTGGGCTTTTCTCTTATATAATTCAACAAAATGTTTTCACCAATAAAATAAGAGCAAATAATTTTTAATTGATTGGACTGTTTTAACACTGATCAACTGGAATATATTGGACAAAAGTCTTTTATTAGCAAAGAAAAACTAATAATCAGTTTATATTAATTTGCTGTATACATAGATTCAGAGGGTTTTGCATTAAGGTACGAAGCATGTTATTAAAGTAAACACCGTTTTGGAATCTCGCCGTTGTAGCACTGCAGTTAACGTTTGGCGCATTCACGTTGTCTACCACAATCTGTTGGCAAGCCGCAGCCGCTGTTACAAATAAAATCGACAGTATTTAAGGCTGCTTACAAGTGTATAAAATGCCTCCTCCGATTGAAAATGCCACCAACTGTGTAGAATAAACTGTGTACGTTTTCTTAATGTTAAGGGCAGGAAAGCAGCTGCATTTATAGTGAGATCTGTCACAGTGACAATTTGGTTTACTAAATCGTCACCATCATGATTATAATGTTCTAGGAATGTAAAAGAACTGACTAAACTTTTGTTTTGGTGATTCTCGCAAGATATTTGTTTTTGTGACTCTCCGTCAGCATTTTGGGAATCAGATTAAGCATAACTCTCAGTACATCAAACATTCCATCAAAATTTCATAAATGATACTTCTTGACACTTGAGGACACTTACTACATAATGATGCAGCTGTAAGTGTCTGTTTTCTCTAACTTTTTCATTTACGTTTTGCACCAAGTCATCAATAATGAGTGAAGGTTGTCTACTTCTTTTCTCTTCATGCACAACCGTACGGACAACTTTAAAAGCTCTCACCTATTTCTGTACCATCCCATCACTCATTCTGTTTTCTCCATAAACATCACAGATCTCACAATGAATGTCACCTGCTTTTACGCCTTTACCGTATGTATCAGGGTGGGTAGACATTATAATCCCTTCTCATCATTTGTATAGAAAATGGTTATGAGGGTCAGTCAAGTTGAATGAGTGGGTATTTCACAAGGTAATTATATTCAGAGTTACCCCTGATTGAGAATAAAGCAGGAGAAATTTAAATTCCCATTAAGAGGGTTTAGAATTGTGCTAAGATATAAAAAATATTATTGTATTGCTTGGTCTTTTACATTCATCCTAACAAAATTGGTTTTTATGATTGTATTAAAAGGTTTGGAACTATAAGAATTGTTCATTATGCTCTATTCAAGTACGTTAACATTCATGCTGTAGTCTTAACACTTATGATATCTAACTTGATAATTTTCATTTTATAATCTTATTCTTGTTATGAGATTTATAATTTATCTTTAGTAAATTTTTTTTAAAGTTTGGTTGTGATCCAAATACAAAACCTTGCAATAAAAATCTTAAAAAATTGTAAACTGCAAGAAAAATCTTTAAAAAATTGTAAAAGTTTTTAAATATTAAAAACTTTTCCATTATTTAACGTTATTTAAAATTCAGTATCCTACCAGCATCATGGCTCAGTAGCTATGGCTTTGGACTGCGAAGTGTAAGGTTTAAGGTTTGAATCTACAACTGAGGTAACAGTCGGTACTTCACTCATTAAAGAAAGGTTTCACGCAGGCCTGCTGCACTGCCATATGAAGAATATTAAAAAAGGTTTCCCGTTAACAATTATTGCTTTATTTCACATTTTAATTACATTTTACTAGTTGTTTAATAAAACCTTTGAACTCTGTGGAAAAGGGTAATTACTTATTTTCATTATGACATTACTACTGAAAATAAATAAGAAGAGTAAAATCATTTAAATTTGTATTTGTTCTAAAACAATCTTAGTGCTAGTAGTTTTTTTTTTTTAAGCATGGACTTTTTACAATATAATTTAAATGGAATCCATATTTTAAATTGGTATGTATACAACTAATTCAGTATTGGTGCTCCGATAACTTAAGTAAGACAAGACGGAAGGCAGATAACCCACTTGTTTTTGATTGGTTACACGAAGACAGCCTTATTTTACAATGTTGTTAAACACTATTTTAAACTTATTTTTCATTGTACATTTGTAATATAGATTTTGTTATGTTGTTAATGATGTAATAATTGTTGTAAGTGACATATCCCTACTTAAGACTGCATCTTGCCAATCTTTGTGAATGATTTGCATTGTATTGTACACATTCTGTAAATTTGTTTTTACGTTCATAAATAAATATATTGTTTGTGCCTTCCATCAAAAATCTTGCTCCTTTATATAATTACCTAGTGTTTTTTTCTAGAAAATCATTGAAAAGTTAATTTTTTTTGTGTTTAAAAGCAGCTGTTATCATATCTACTATTTATATCTTCCTGTGCTAATTCCATTGTTACTAGTGACCCTTGCCACTAGAAATGTTGCTCTGTGGTGCTTCATTCTAGTTAAAGTTTGTTGATTCTTGCTATTGTATATTACTATCAATCCTTATGTATAACCATAAGGATTAATAGTAACTCCATTACATCATCGTTGAAACTTTAAAGGCCACTGGGGTAGAGCCCTTGAGTTGGAAGAGAATGAAACCATGCAAGACCTTCTTGGGAGTGTACTCAACTTCCCAAAGTTTTATGGCAATCCGATGAGTGGTTTAGTAATGCATAAAGGTTAAACTATAAACATACATTCATTCATATCTATATAAAGCTGTTTTTGTGGTTGTAGTTGTACAATAAGGTCTTATCGTTCAATGTTTTCACCCCAAAGGACACGGAGAGCCCTCAAAGTAAGTTTTTGGGCTCCACACTACTGGACGAAGGTAATCAAATGCTATTTTATTTATTTAATTAATCATTAGCTGTTAAAAAAAACAAATTAACACTTTTCAAATAGGCTATATATCAGCTTTAGCTGTTTATAGTAATAAATATGTATAAATATAAATTACTATAAACATATAAATAATAATATTATGATTTTGTTTGATAAAGTTCACCTACTAATGCAAATTCATTTGATGAAGTCAAAATGTAGAGGCTGAAGGCCGAGAATGCACTCATGATAGGGTTGGCACGCGAATGTGCAGAACAGATTGAATATAGCTGTCGTTAGCTGAGGAATGTTTTAAAAAAAGGGTTTGTTTATAGCTATGTACCCGTGAGCACAACAAGTTTTATGAGAGATAGTCGTTGTATATTACATGCCTGCCTAACATATGGACCATTGCAGTGCATAAAATAACATGTTAACTGGGCGACACAAGTTTTGCCCAATTCTAAGGCTTTGACGCTCAGTAGCTGGTGCCAGTAAATTCTAGGGATAAAATCATCAATTTAAGTGATGTTCTTCAAAATTGAAAATTTGGCCTCATGCAATTTATTACCCTTTTTAAGCTTTGTAAACAGTACAACCAAAGGATTCATTAAGTTAGAATAATGAGTTACTACATTGTGACCAAGGTCAGGTACGTATAATGTAGTGTATGCACTATGCAGTCAATGCAGTGGTGTAACATGCGGGAGGGTGTGACAAACAAACTGTTCTACAATAAAATTATTCTGCTATTTATTGTTTACAACAATATTTTATTTTTAAATATTTTTCATTATTTCGTTATACCACGGTACAAATACAATCCAAATTATCTTAATTAGTTTTTATTAAACATAAAATAAAAAACCTTGGTTTCCCAACAAAATATTCTTACAAATATGACAGGAAGTCATAATATGTAAAAATTCTGAATAATACCAAAATAGGCTTAATTCACGTTTTGAGGCTTCAAAATATCACATTTTTCCAGGATCATTAATTGAAATGGGGGGTGTCCATTATCAATATGTTCTGGACCTCCCCCCCCCCCCCATGTTGCTCAGTGAAAATCTGTTAAATATGCTCTGGACCATTGTGAATGGTGATCGTCAAGGTATGAGTGAATATGAGCTTTAAATGAATGTATTCTTTGTTACTAACCAAAATTGACTGATGATGGAACATTATTACCTCAAAATACACCGTATCATTTTCTACGATTCTACACGTGTATACAACGAAGGAAACTATTGTGAAGGGACACCATTTTTAATACATTATTCTATATATGGGATATTTCAAACAAAAGAACCTGGAATGGAGACGTACCATTGTCAAAATACGTGATTAATACAAAGAAATGTGATGGACGGAAAGGACATGCTTCTGAGTACAGACAAGAGAGTACCCTGGTCTTGGAATTTCCTAGCTTTCATACCAGATCCATTATTTCTTTAAAATCCTTTAGATCCTCAAGGGTTTTCAGATTCTTCTACAAAATCAGGTATATTTCCAATACCGAAGTGGGGTCGTCAGTTTACATCAGACATATTTTATAAAACTCTACTTTAGAAAATTAAGAATTTTCCACAACCTATGTATTTTTTCAACATGTATTAGGCTTTATTAATTTTAACAAACGAATAACAATAATAATTGTAGAGGTATAATCGTATAATATTGTGGCTTTAATTCAAGGAAAATAGGTTGATTTTAATTTTAGCTATCATGAGTTTTGTTTCTAAAAAGTGCAACTAACTAATTATTGATTACATTGTACAATAAACTACATAATTTGTTAAACTCTTCATAAAGTCATACTTAATACAGATTGAGTCGGCACTGGTGGCGCAGTGCTGTAACCCAGCTACATGGGGACAAAGTGTTTGGGAGATTGTAGGCGATAGGTTGTATGCTCGGTCCTCTTAATACCGACATGGCGTCCGCTTGGTGGTTGCTATCGGCGTGGACACTACTAGAGAAGTCTGGGGTGTCCATGTTGTGTGGTAATCATTGTGCGGATGTTGTGTGGGGGAGATAACTGAGTATCAGGCCTGTCAATTAGCTGAGAATCAGACCAGCACTACGTGGTTCGGATTCCACGTAAAGCTGTAGGTCGCTTAGTTGCCCTGGCTGTTGGGCTATTAATAAATTGCTCTTTCTGAGGAACAGTTGAACTCAGTTAGTAACCAGACTACACTCATCCACACTCATCCTACACTCATATATTCGCCTTAAAATACGCTCAACGTTGTGTTGGCGTCTCATATGTAAGAATAAGAATAAGATTGACAATTTGAAATATTCTAGGAATTGGGGATGTACTATTGCATAAATGACGCCTATAATAACTAAATATAATATGTTAAGATTTCATTTCAATTATGTAGAAATATGCTGCTGCCAAGACAATTATGATTATGTTATTTTGTAATAAATTATTGCATTGTGTGTTTATATTTAAAACTTCATATTGGCAACAAATATTCCAAAAAGGGATTATATTTCATGTTATTGACTGAATACATACGATGATATATCAGGAAATGCATTGGTGAGTTAAAGAGCTCCATCTGATTGTGAAGATGTTATTATTAAAGTTCAAATATATATAAAACTTATGTCGTTAGCACCCGCTCAGATTTTATTTTACTACAGGAATTACTTGTAACGCCATTTATGAGTTGTACACTACCACCACCTTGATAATGTAAGTGATAGTATATCTAGAAATGGGTGCTAAATTGAGGCCTATATCTCATTGTAAAGGTGTTAATATTCATATACAAATAGATATTAAACCTATGCTGTTAGCACCCGCTCTGATTTTATTTTACTACATAAACTGAACTGTTTGAATATTCTAGAGTATTCTGGTACTAGAAATTTCTATATTTGACAGCATATAAACAGAATTCCAGTGATTTTTCGTCAGTTTTATCGTGTTCTTAGTCGAGTGAATATCATACAAAGTACGAGTGAACAGTAATTGAAGAAATTTAAGTAATTTCGATAATCGAAAACGACTGAACTGTTTGAATATTCTAGAGTGTTCTGGTACTAGAAATTTCGATATTTGACAGTATATAAACAGAATTCCAGTGATTTTTCGTCAGTTTTATCGTGTTCTTAGTCGAGTGAAGATCATACAAAGTACGAGTGAACAGTAATTAAAGAAATTTAAGTAATTTCGATAACCGAAAACGACTGAACTGTTTGAATATTCTAGAGTGCTCTGGTACTAGAAATTTCTATATTTGACAGTATATAAACGGATATCCAGTGACTTTTCGTCAGTTTCAGTGTGTTTTCAGTAGAGAAACTAATTTTTATGTATTACTTCTTTTCAGTACATATGCACAATGCCAAAACGTAAAAAAGTATTTACGAAACATCAAGTCGTTTCAAAAAAACAAAAAGAAGCAATGCAAAATGAAACAGAAGAACAAAGAAAAAACCGCTCTCGAATACTCGTGAAGGGGTAAAAAGAATTAGGGAAAATCAAACTGAAGAAGAAAGAGCACGTACTAATGATGAAACGCGATCACGAGTAAAATCCATCCGAAATCGTCAATCTGTTATTCAACATGAAATGGAAAAGAGCAGAGGTAAATCCAGAATGGCCAATCTAAGTCAGCAACGAGTTGCTACATGTAAGAGTCTAGAAGTTGAGGCTTTCAATTATGATTGCAAAAAACAATATAGTGAACATCCAGATATTATCCTCGGAAAAATGAATATGATATGCGAGTATTGTCATGCACGGAAATTTAAAGGCGAAACTGCCGGTATGTGCTGCTCGAGTGGTAAAGTCAGTCTACCAAAGTTAGATGTACCACCACCACAATTACTCGCATATATGACTAGAGACTCACCAGATTCCAATCATTTTCTACAAAATATACGCTGATACAACTGTTGTTTTCAAATGACTTCATTTGGAGCTTCATTAATATGTCAGGAAGAAAATTTCAGCCCGGTTTTCAAAGTTCAAGGCCAAATTTATCACCGAATAGGCTCACTTCTGCCGATGTCTTAATGAACCTCCAAAATTTCTCCAATTATACTTCATTGGTAACGAAGAACTTGAAACAGATCAACGTTGCTCTCATGTTCAGGGACTACAACGAGATATTATTCAAAAATTACAATGTCTACATCATAATCAACTGATTAATGTATTTAAGACTTCTCTAGACCAAATGGCTGCAGATAATTATAAGATCGTTATTCAAGCAGATAAAAGACCAGCCGGTCAACACGAACGAAGATTCAATGCACCTCTAGCGAACGAAGTTGCCGTACTAATTGTTGATAACGAACTTAGTTGCCGTGATATTATTATTCAACGCCGAATAATGAATTGCAACGTATTGCTGAAACACATCGTAGTTATGATGCACTACAGTATCCGCTAATTTGTTGGCAAGGTGAGGATGGTTATCACTTCAATATTCAACAAATTGAACCAGCTACAGGTGTTGAAACTAACAAAAAAGTATCAGCTATGCAATTTTATGCTTATCGAATCATGGCTAGAAATGGTAAATATAACCATATTTTAAATTGTCGACAGTTATTTCAGCAGTTTATTGTAGACATGTATGCTAAAATTGAGACGGAAAGATTATAATTTATTCGCCATAATCAACGAAAGTTGCGTTCGGATGAATACATCCATTTGAGAGATGCAATGACAAATGATGGAAACCTCGATAACATGGGAAAATTGGTCATTTTGCCATCGACATTCACTGGAAGTCCACGTCACATGCAAGAATATGCTCAGGATGCGATAACTTATGTCAGAAAACACGGCAGACCAGATTTATTCATAACATTTACATGTAATTCTTCATGGGTGGAAATTAAAGAAGAATTACAATATGGACAAACGGCCAGCGAGCGACATGATATTGTTGCCCGAGTTTTTCGTCAAAAACAAATTAAATTTATTGACGCCATCGTGAAAAGTCAAATATTTGGTCCTGTTATCTGCTGGATGTTTTCAATTGAATGGCAAAAACGAGGACTGCCACACTCTCACAACTTGATTTGGCTTCAAAATAAAATTCGACCAAATCAAATAGATGATATCATCAAAGCTGAATTTCCAAACCCAGAAGAAGATGATCTATACAATATAATCGTAAAAAACATGGTTCATGGCCCGTGTGGTGAACTAAATAGGAATTCTCCGTGCATGAAAGATGAAAAATGAACGAAACGTTATCCGAAACCATTTATGAACGAAACAGTTACAGGCGAAGACGGATATCCTAAATATAGACGTTGATCACCAGAACAAGGTGGATTTACGGCTAAAATTAAGATAAGAGGTCATGAAGAAATTCAAATTAACAATCAATGGGTAGTACCATATAATCCACTTCTATCAAAAATGTTTAATGCCCATATCAATATTGAATACTGCAGTTCCATCAAGTCGATAAAATATGTATGCAAATATATTAATAAAGGCAGTGATATGGCTGTCTTTACAGTAACCAAAGAAAATCAGCATGATGAAATAGTACAGTATCAAATGGGTCGTTACATTAATACCAACGAAGCGATTTGGTGAATTTTGAGTTTTCCAATACACGGTCGAGATCCGCCGGTTGTCCATTTATCCGTCCATCTAGAAAATGGACAACGTGTGTTTTTCACAACAGAAACGGCAGAAAAAGTTGCGACGGAACCTCCACGAACAACTTTGACAGCGCTTTTTGAACTGTGCCAGAACGACCCATTTGCTGACTTTATTTTACTCAGAAGAACCCAGCTATTATACATGGAATACAACAAGTAAACAATTTAATCCCCGAAAACGAGGAATGGCAGTCGAAGGACACGATGGAGTGTTCAAGAGTAACACAATAGGACGAGTCTACACAGTGCATCCAAAAAACGCTGAATGTTTCTATTTACGTTTATTACTTCACACTATTCGTGGCCCAACGTGTTTTGAAGACTTAAGAACTGTCAATGGTTACATTTGTGATACATATCGCGAAACATGTCAAGATTGGGTCTACTTGAAAACGATAATCATTGGGACCTAGCTATGAATGAAGCAGCCCAAACGGCAACGGCAAATCAAATTCGTGAGCTATTCGCAATTATATTAACTACATGTAATCCTTCTAATCCAAATCGACTATGGCTGAAATATCGAGAATATATGAGCGATGACATCTTAGCTGAATTACAACAACAAAACTCGGACTTATAAATTATTTTCAACCAAGACATTTTTAATAAAGCTTTCATATTGATAGAAGATAAATGTTAAGCAATTTCTAACCAAACGTTGATGCAATTAGGTGTTCAATCTCCTAAACGAAGTCATTTGGATGTTATGAACAGTGAATTTTTAAGAGAAACAAATTATAACTCCGATGAATTGAAGCTTTACATTCAACACAACAAATCATTATTAATTGAGAGACAAAAACAAGCATATGATATAATAATGGATTATTATAAAAAGCAGCAAGGTGGTATAATATTTTTAGACGCACCTGGCGGCACTGGGAAAACATTTTTGATAAATTTAATCCTAGCCGAAATTTGTGCAAATAAAGAAATTGCTCTCGCTTTAGCATCATCTGGGATAGCGGCAACACTTATGGATGGTGGACGAACAGCACATTCTGGTTTAAAATTACCATTAAATGTAGCTGACCTTGAATTCCTGGTATGTGACATTACAAAATCATCACCACGTAGACAAATATTGAAACAGTGCAAAGCCATTATATGGGACGAAAGCACAATGGCCCATAGAAAATCACTAGAAGCACTCAATAGAACACTTCAATATTTACGCGACAACACGAATATAATGGGAGGTGTATCGTTAATACTTTCAGGCGATTTTCGTCAAACGCTACCTGTTATCCCAAAATCAACTCCAGCGGATGAAATTAACGCTTGCTTAAAAAACTCGATGATATGGGAACACGTAAAAATAATTAAATTAACAACAAATATGAGAGCACGAATTTTAGAAGATGAAAACACGCAAGAATTTTCTGAAAAACTTTTACAAATAGGAGAAGGTACCTATCCAATAGACGAAAATACTAGCCAAATCACATTAACTAATGAGTTATGTAATGTTGTTGAAACACCAGAAAAACTTATCAATGAAGTATATCCAAGTATTGCTGAGAATTATACCAACTCAGAATGGTTACGTGAACGAATTATTCTAGCCACGAAGAACGACATTGTCAACAGCATCAACAACATCATCCAGGAAATGATTTCGGGAGAAGAGAAAATTTACACGTCAATTGATACAATGATTGACAAACAAGAAAGCGTTAATTTCCCTACTGAATTTTTAAATTCATTAAATCTACCAGGAATGCCATTACACTGTCTTAAGTTTAAAGTTGGTTCACCAATTATTTTATTACAAAATCTGAACTCGCCAAAACTGTGTAATGGTACGAGACTCTGCATTAAACAGCTACAAGCGAACATCATTGAAGCCAGTATAATGACTGGTAAAGAAAAAGGACAGATAGTGTTTATACCACGGATACCTTTAATATCAAATGGATTGCCCTTCACTTTTAAACGCTTACAATTTCCAGTAAAGTTGGCTTACATCATAACTATCAACAAAGCACAGGGTCAAACATTTAAATACTGTGGTGTTGACTTAAAGGAACCATGCTTTGCACACGGACAATTATACGTCGCATGCTCACGAGTAGGATCACCTCGAAATTTATTCATTTACAGTCCGGACAATAAAACCATAAATGTAGTTTATAAACAAGTAGCCTACTATAAAAAGAAATCAATAAAAAATATATTTAAAATAAAAAGTGTAAATACATAATAATATAATAATATGTAATATGTATATGTATATGTGTTTGACTATTGTAATATGTATAATATAATATGTAAATAATTGTGTAAATAAATTATAAATTTAACATTTACTAAAGTACTTCTTATTTCAACTTATAATTATTTCGATTCATTAATTGGTTAATAAATTTGATACACTCACCATATGTTAAATGATCAAATAAGTGTCTTATTATCTAAGATAAAAATCTATAATATCTACTTTAGAAAATAGATCTTTAAATATTTCTTATACCATTAAACATGCGATGTATTTTAACCCGAGCAACGCCGGGTTTTGCTGCTAGTTTTATAATAACAAAACACATTTAAGTTTTTATATGTATAACCTTCGGCTTGTCCAAATTTATTCTAAATTTGAAGATCCAAAATCTCTGGGTAGGGTATCGTGCTGGCTTGACTTGATTGGTGGTTCAAGTAGCCTAATCGATTTTGAGTGAAATAAAATATAGAAAATTGGTCATTTAATTTAGAAAACAATAAAATTTCTAGAAATATTTGAATTATTGAAGATAAGAGAGAAGAGTGGATATAATATGAGTTGGAAGTAATGTTTTGGATGTTAGGTAGTCCAGGATGATGAATTGTACTATGGCCAGATCTCACCAAATTTAAATAAATCTTCTTTCTTGATGTTAAATACTAATGATGTTTATGTTACTACTGATACTTTAAATGTTTTTATAACTACACTTTGGTCAATTCACTGAAAATTAAATTAAATTAAAATAATTTTTGCTGCTCTAAAAATTGGGATGCTTCCACTTCCAAGTCTTGATGAAGAAGGAAGAGGAAAGGTCGCTGTCATTGCAACAATCACTTTTACAGCACATATGTTTACGCTTGATATCCAGTACATATAGGGTGGCGCACAAAATGATCCAATTTTTGTTTTGGTACTATTTGTTCCGCTTACCTAGTATTACTGTATTGTAAGTTGGCAATCCTATCAGCTGTTCATAGAGATTAGTTCCCTCTGATTCCGCTTCCGTTATTATTACTTTTGAAAGATGGCCGACAAAGGAAGGTTTCTGTGGATCAATGCATAAAGACTGTGTTGTTTTTAGTGAAGAAAGTGCGGTGCTTACACAAAGACGGTGTCGTGCTCATTTTCAAACTCGCTGGTCACCATCATTTAAAACTATACGTACACTTTATGAAAAATGTAATAGTGATGGCTCAGTATTTGAGAGGAAGCGTCAATGGCCTTCCACAGAATGTTGAAGCTGTCAAAGCAGTGTTGGTGGGTGAGGGGTCCAGGCAAGTCGACCAGAAAAGCGGCAGCAGATCTTCACATTTCTAGTTGATCTATGCATCGAATTTTAAAAAAAGATTTGCATTTGTATCAGTCCAAAATTATAGTGTTACCCAAATTAACGATTGACAAAAAACATCTATGAATGGTTTTCGCAGAATGGGCTGTTAATCAAGACCTATTGATTAACAATGATTGGTTCTCAGATGAGACACATTTTCACTTAGACGGTGTTTTTAGTAAACAACGCGTTTTTGAGCTTTCAAAAATCCACTTGTAAAAGTGCATCATGCTCCAAGAATTACGGTATGGGCAGCCATCTCGAGCCATGGCCAGTCTTTTTTAACATACTGTGTATAGTAAGCGTTATCTAAACATGCTACGTTATTATGTTGTACCTCAACTTATCGCAAAAGGGTTTCAATTAGAGAACCTGTGGCAGGATGGAGCTAGACCACACGCGGCTAGTGTTGTTTTAGACTTTCTGCTTTAAAATAATTTTAACAAAAATGTCATTTCAAACCGATTTCCTAATCGTTATGGGTGTGGCCATAACTGGCCCCCAAACAGTCCTGATTTGAATTCGTGTGGTTATTTTCTTTGGGGATTTCTGATGGAGAAGATTTTCCCTAAACATCCTAACTCACTGATGGATCTGCGAGTACTAATCATTGAGGCATTTAACGAGATAACCGAGGACATGTGTCGCCGAGTCATCAATAACATAGGCATTCGTATTGAAGCAGTTTTCAGACAAAAAGGTAGCCACATTGAATGAACACGTAATGGCCTCAAACTAATGTCCAGCTATGCAGTAGAAAATTTATATCAAACTTTACTGTATTGCATTTACAATAAATTTTCTTTAACAAAACTAAATGTTGGATCATTTCGTGCGCCACCCTGTATAATTTCTTGAGGTGAATATATCAAAATAAAAAAGTTTAGGATCAATTTTGAGGATTATTATAATAAATAAATGTATATTTTGGTTCAAATAAGTGATTAAGTATTTTCTAATTTACATTAAACTAAGTTATGACTAGTTTATTAACCTCTTCATGCATGCATTATAAAAACGTGGAGGAAAAAATTTTTCAATGGTTTTTTTGGATTCAGCATGTTAAAATTAGTATATTTAATTTGTTGTTGTGAGCATATAACATATGTATAACAAAATATTTACTTGTCCACAAATGTGTCTTGTATGCAAATGTAGACTCGATGGCACAGCTTAAAAACTTACCTGTAATGCATGCTGTCCACAAATGTTGCCATCTGCTGCAAATAAATGTTTGCTGCCGTAAATGCATATGTCCACATATGATGCCAGGTAAAAAAAATGCAATAAATAAAAATGTATACTGTATTTACACATCTGTGTCAGTATTTCAATATTTAATTTGGATTTTTGCTTCCTCATCCTTATTGGGAAAAAGCTTAAACTGACTTTACAAATAACAAAACATGTCTATGTCTCTTAATATTTGGGTTCGGCACCGATCTCAACATATTAATTAATATTTTCATCATAGATGTTAATAAAGCTGTAGATAAGAGTACAGTGACAATGACATTGTTTATAGGCACTTCTAGAATTAATTGCAGGTGCAGCGGTCCATATTTCCTCTTTTGCATAATAGACACGAATGAGGACAGCTAATGATGTACACGGATGTGGCATCCATGCATTGGTGGTAACTCTTTGGCTCAAAAATGGAGGTCCATCATTGTATGGAAGGCACAAGTGAGGCCAGGTGAACTCTTTGTAATATTACCCTTGTTTACATCACAAAACTTAAGTCTTACAGGTTGTTCTATAGCTTATGTGTTACAGAATAGTAGGATATTTTTCTTACTTTCATACCACGTAGGTGATTCGTAACAAAAAACTTGAAACTTTGCCAAAATCACAGACCTGCACTGAACATGTTCGACTAACCTCAAATTGCTGTGTTGAACTGAGAAAGTGTCGCAACCTAGTGGGAACTGCTCAAACTAACTCAACTGGCCACAAGTGATGCCTCCATGCAGATTTGGGTCCCAGGAAACAATTGTTAGATTTTATGAAGCTTAAATTAGCCGTACACGTATGATGCCGTCATGCATGAAGAGGTTAAAACATGCATATAATATGATTTTTTTTAAATAAACAATTATGATTTCTTGAAGTAAATATATTTAATTAAATACATATGGTGACATGATAGTGTGGTGAAGGTATTAATATAAATCTAATAAGATTTTTTGTTTTAATGTTAAAATTGAGTAGGGGAAGGATTTATTCATTATAAAAGAGGAATTTGGACACAATTAAACACGATATATGAAATAGAATCGAATGAAATTAATTATACATTGCAGTAACAAAGTAGTAAAGGTAGATAATGTGAAAGGTTCAAATTTTTACAATATCTTAAAAAGACAATAAAATACGACAAACCTAACAAAAATATAATTTTTTTAACGAAAACAGGATTTTTTGCATAGTTATTGTATTATCAAAAATTAAAAATACAACAACAACAAAATACTTCTTACCATAGTTGTAGAAAATTTACCTAGAAATCTACAGTATGTTGTCGGATTTGATCTATATCCAACGGTTAAGCCGTAAGTAAAACTCTGAACACAGGTAAAAAAGCACATTCGCCTTTTTGATTTTTTTGGCGGTTAAAAAATAAAAATGTTTAGTTTTCGGAATTTTCTCGTCGGTTGCTCAATAAAACCCACAAGTGTGGCAAGTTTCTAGCTCATATGAAAGTGGGTTAGAATTTGAATATGTGTCAGTTCGCATGCGGTTATATAGATATGGGATATAATATAGAATATATATAGAAAAAGTGTAATTAATTGTAAACTCTTAAACAATATAATAACATTTAAAATGATAACTAATACACAACCTTTGGTCAGTAAATAACAAAATAATATGGATTTAATACATCAAGGATAAATGTCTAACATACAAAATAAACATATTTATTTACAAAAGAGCTGTTCTTTTATTTTACTAAAATCAACCTAATGTTATTCTTATGGAACAATCTTGTAGGGGTAGTTTCCACCCCATAGGAGTATTTTATCAAGATGAAAATACTTTAGTTTTCTTGTTTAGCCTACAACAAACATTTGTACAAAATTTCAGCTCAATAGGATTACGGGAAGTGAGAGAATAAATTAGTGATGAGTGAGTGAGGGCTTTCTCTTTTATACCGTAACAATAAACACGCAATAGTAATATTGCTCGTAATATATGAGCAATTTATGACGAGTATTAGTTATATATATTTACAAAAATTAATACATGATAAATTAAATGAATAAACATATGCTAAATTATAGTAAGAACACATTGTGTGTTTTGGCGAGAGTATATGTATATAATGTTATATGTGCATAAAAGACCAACTGGATAGTGTGTAATTATCTGAGACCTGACATGTTTACAGGAGCTGATCTTTCGCTGAAAACTTTCAAGCTACTCCGATGTCCTCCATAAATCATACTGTTAAATCTTGTGAGACAAATACGTTGAAGCACATAATCGTGGTTGATCAATTGTTTTTCCAAGCAAACGGTTGGGGCTGAAATAGTTCTTATTACTGTTATTATAACATTTAACAGTACATTAATATTTCCAGTCAATTCAATTTTCAGAAATAATTCCAGGGAATAATTAGAAACCAGGGAAGTTTTAGTCTTATATTTCGGGACTTTAATCAGAATGTGGTTGGCTGCATTGAAAGTTTACATGGTCGATATGCCGCGCTTTTACTACACTACACAAAACTAGTGATGTGACGAGTCGAGAATATACTCAAGTAACTCGAATCACGTACCGAGCAAACTCGAGTTGTGACTCGAGTCAGACTCGTCTCGGCCTGCATTTTCACAGAAGCAAGGTAAGCTTATCATGAAATAGGTGAATAAGATTAAAGTATAAATAGATAAACATAAATGAGACAATACTAAGATAATAAACTAGCTTGAGCATGTTTTATTTGAATTATTAAAAAAAGAGTAAACTAAAACCTTAACCATTGTAAACTTTGAATATTAGATTTTAGTAGAGGTACACTATATTACTAAAAAATATGACAGTGAAATATATATAAAACAAATGGTAAAACATAATAAATGTAATAGTAAAATGCACACATTATTCATTCGAACGGAAAAATTAACTGAAGATATTTAATTAAGTAATTAAATAACATTCCAGCAAAAATTGCTCCTCTACTTATTCTGGATGTTACTGCCAAAACAGGACTTCTCATAAACTTTTGAGTGATTTTTGTTATGACTCTTTTAGCTAATCTCGAGTCGGAAGTCCTCGTCTAACCTCTTATAACCTATCACTCCCTAATGGCAACCCACATAAAATTTGGATTAATTGCCTGGGGAGGTGCTTTATACACACACATAGAACCGATACTAATATTGCAGAAAAAAGCAATTAGAATAATCAACAATTTGCCTACCAACACTCCTTGTAGACAATATTTATTTAAAAGAAGAAAAAATTCTAACTGTAATCTCAATGTACATTCAAGACACAACACAATACTATACGCCATACAAGAAAATAACAAAACAAGATATGAGATTCATAGCCATAACACAAGAAATAAAAACAATACAGACATACCTTATAAAAGATTCCAAAAAACACTAAATCAACCACAATATATTGGTATAAAGTTTTTTAATCATCTTCCAAACAACATAAAAATACTAAGACAAAACAAAACCAAATTTTAAAAATCTCTACTTGCATATCCATGTTATAAAAAAGAGGAATTCTTTACTATAGAAATGAACATATAAAATAACACATACTAAACAGGGACTGTAAGCTATCCTGTTCAACCATAGACTTGACCAATCCTGGGCTATGCCCGAAGAGAACTGACATGCCCCCTGTCATGAGGAGAGCGGTGGCGAAGAGTAAAGGTAAAGGTAACCTCGAGCGAGTTCGGGTTTTACCGAGTCGAGTCAACTCGCCGGTTGGTGAGTCAGAAGTCATCGTTTAACTTCAGACGAGTTCGGGTTTTACCATGAGTCAACTCAAGTAACTCAACTTACACCTCGAGTCGAGTCAACTCGCTGGTCGGCTAGTCGAAAGTCCTCATCAACCTTCGGGCTGTTGTGTTTTTGACTCTAGTCAACTCACCAAGCCAAGCAATGAGTCGGAAACTTTCGTCAACCTTCGTATGAGTTCGTTTTCGAACCCTTCACATACAATTCCATTTCATAGTTTAACTTAAAATAACTCGAGTTGAGTCGAGTCAGGGCTTAACTCGAGTTGACTTGCCTCCGATTCGTCGACTCGACACATCACTACACAAATCATACTACGTACTGTGCTAGTGTGCTGCTACAGTTATAAAAGTTCATATTCGGCCATTGCTATTTTCTACCGCCTCACTTTCCAGATATTAGACCATCGTCTTTCTCTTTTTATCAAGCGAGGTAAGAAGTTATTATTATATGGTCAAGTTAATCAATAAGCATATTTTTATTTTACATTAAATCCAGGTATTAGAAATGTCCTATGATCTAGAGGAATTTACTTTTGGGGACCTGAAGTAAACAACTTCAGATAGCCTCTGTATTAAAATTTCGTAGGCCTTGAAAGTTACGAGAGATCGAGATAATATTAAATGCTCTAATATTTAGTTTGTGGCATTACAACAATTATCTTGATCAGTCTTCTCTATTGTACTTTTCAATATCAGCCATTTTACATATTTACAATGAATATGCAAGGGTAGGCTTATAATTATTGGACAGATCTGAACATGAACAATAGCATTATTTGAACTGTTCTAGCCTACTGTACAGGTAGAATTATCTTACTGAAAGCCCAATGAAAACTAGTCACAAATATGTTAATAATCTAACCAGCACCTAGACCTACTGGTACATTAAGCCATCTAACTCTTGTTTAGGACTAAGCCTACTATTGAAATTGTTATTTTTCCTTATATTGTTTGTATGATGTTTTCATGTTAAAAAAAGAATGTGATATACTTCTTTATGCTGATTTGAAAACTATTCCCTTTGTAAGTTACTGATTGATCAATTAAGTCTATGCGCGTGAATATGTTACTAACTAACTATATTAACCCTCCGGTGGTTCACTATATGAACTCTTGTGGTTTAGGTAGTTTTGGGCAATTTGTAAAGTTTTTTTTAAAAATCAATAAAAAATGTTTTTTTTATCCAATTATGCACTTTTATACATTAATTTGTTCAGAAAATTATATAGTAGCATAACATGAGATAAAAATTTACTTACCAAATAATTTTCATTTTTTCATCCAGGAGAGAATAAGAAAAAGAAGAAAGTCTGGAATGGTTTTACAAGTTCTCACGTAAACAAAATAAAAACTATAAACTGTATAAAAAATCCAAAATAGCCACTTTTTTCTAAATTTAATTGTGAACAAGAAAATGTATAGTTTTATCCACTTATGTATGAAAAGAACAATGTTATTTACAAATATTTACATTCATGTACGTTGTTTGAAACCCGATTATTCTGAGGAGCTTCCACTGCTAGGAGCTGCTCTTTTCCTCCCACCTTTCTTGGGCCTCCAGAAGTGTTGCAATTGATGGAAGCACTCTCGGTGGACTCCGCAGTTGCACCCTGGGCAAAAAAACCCTGACCTACCCCTTTTTTTGAAAGGTTTGCATACTACACAAGTCCATTCTGACCGGCCCGGCAATTTTTCAATTCAATTTTTTTTTCTTCAATTTTTTCAATTTTTCACTTTCAACTTCACTTATATTACCTACCTCTTCATTCAACTCTCTATCAATTTCACTATCACGTAAATTATCCATTTTTATATGAAACAATCACAGAACAACGTAACCATAACAACACAAAGTAGGCCCAACACTGTGACGCGGACGACGCGAACACCTGTACATGCGAAAAGCAACTGGTGGTTGATATTGATTTTTCTAGTAGTATTATACGTTCATAGTAAGAAGAGCAAAATCAGCTGTTTACAATGATGTCAAATACAGAGGGTTTAGTGAAAGATGATCGTTCAGAAAATCGATAAAAGCAATTGACGACGCAGCGGCAACGAACCATGGCAGTTGCGTTAATGCTGCCGATGCGTCGTCATTAAACCACTGGAGGGTTAACCCTCCAACTGATAGTAGTAAACTTCCAGAATGATAAGCCATTTTATAGCCACGCGCATCATTATTTTCAAAAATTATTTAAAAATACATCCTACAAGCTAAGTATTATGTTATACATATCATTTTCTTTGTTATAAACCGTAGATATACATAAATATATAAAAATTGAACTTACCTCTGTTCAGAAATTTTTCACATCAAGTTGAAAAAGAAAGTTTATAAAATAACTTTTTTTCAAGTTTCTATGTTTTTAACTTTTTTACCACTTGAGCAAAAAAGAAACTTCAAATACACTAAATATGCACAATTTTACGATGAATAAAAAATTTTATTGCAATTATACACTTATTTACAATAGATTCCTTGTTTTTTCATAAAAACTAAAACTATGTACAACTTTTTTTTAGTCCGAATCACTGGATTCTGCCCTTTTCCTTCTCCCAGAATGTGTAGCCCTAGGATAGTGCTCCAACTTGTGATAACATGTGGGATGTATACCACAGTTGCAGCTAGGACACCAGAATACACTTTTTTTTTTTTACAATTGGGTCTTTGGCACAAACAACACAAATCCGTTCGTTTTTCCCAGGTAAATGTTCAAGTAAATGGCCACCATCTCCCTTTTCATTTGGTACATGTGGTACATCTTCTTGACTTGCTAATGCTACAAATATACTATCTACAAAATCTTCCCTAGAAATAGGAGAATCAGTATTTCTATAATATAAAAGATATGAATTAAAACAGCAATATCATGCTCGGATGCGCGCGCCGACAGCCGAGAGAGTTGCGCGCGCCGACAGCCAAGACATCGTGCATGGCCTTTGAAAATCGAAATCAGCTGTTAGAATATTTTGCAAATATAAACTATATGATATGAAACTGTTCTTTATGAACAGGGGATCACACTGGTTGAAGTTACTTTTATCTATTTTAAGCCGTTTGCGTAAAATAACAGTGGAAAAATGACAGACGGCTGTGCCGTCTATCAGTTTACAAACAGTTTAATGAACGGCTATGCCGTTGGTCATCAGTTGGAGGGTTAAGGTATTTATGCAGTTTCTTGCCACCAAACAAATTTGGAACATTTTGCTTGAAATGTGTCTAGAATTGGCTGTATTTTCACGAGATATGCTCTTTATTCTGTGGAAGTAACGTACCAAAAAATTCGAAAAACCAATGACAACTTTTAGTATTTTTGTCATATTTTCGTTAATTTAAATGGTATTTTAATCATCTTTTTTTTATTTTGACGTGTTTTTGCGCTGAATACAAATTAGAAAACTATTTTAGTCTATTACATATATTTCTCGAGATATAACGGAAAAACTACTGTCGCGGCGAATCATGATTAGCGGCCATTACGAGATCATTATATACAACAACTAGTAATCACAAAAACCGTATTCACCTATATTCCCACGGGAGTGACTCCCGGCAGGACGTCATGGAGGCCAAACACTCATATTTAACGCAAATTACGAATTTTTGTTGAGAAAATAGACAATTAGGATAAGTTGGGCTATGTTAGTAAAAATTGCATTTTTCGAGCTGAAAAAATAATTTTACTACAAAATCAGTTATATATTTGTGTTGAGCATAAAAACACGAGAAATGAAAAAAAAGTTGTTGAAAAATAAAGATTTGTATAGAAGTTCTTTTTTTCACTATCAGATAAAAAACTAGTTTTCGATTTTTCGGTAAAAAACGAGTTTTACGCGGATGAAATTAACTCCTCAAGAGATATAAACTCATATTTCACCACTTTTTCAACATGAAATTGTATTTACAGAGGTGGCAAGAAAGTGCATAATTACCATATTAATAATGAATATTACGATAATAAATATCAGCTGATAGGCTTTTAAAACATTTTCTGCAAGTGTGGAATGATAATTTGCATTGTTCATGACCAAATTACAGATCCATCCTCAAGCTGTTTAAAGAAATTTACAAATCATTCTTTAAATAATTTTGCATTCATTTCTGACCGGTAATCTGAGTTAAGTTTTGATTTTCAGATTGAAATATAAGTTTACTTTCTGGTAAAAATTTTGTCTTTCTGATCCAACAGCAAAACAATTAATCTCCTTTCCTTTCCGACAGGCACTTTAACACGTTGCGTATGAAGACTGCACTTTAACAATTATGTAGTCTGTAAAACTACATAATTGCACACTGTAATGGCTAACTACAAAACACTATCACTTGGTAGCCTAAAATCACCCCTCGTACAAAAATGGCGGAAACAGAAAACGAATTATTCTTGAACAAAAAAACTGGCACAACAAGCGGCCAGTGATACAACGTTTTCCAACAATAGCTAAATTCAAGCTAAATTAACCAATGCATTTGAAGCAAGAGCACTACATAAATTAATGTAGGCCGCCAGGTGTGCCACTGCTGCACTACGTTAGAATCAGAATCAGAAACTTTATTGCCATTGATCAAATTATTACATTGAAATAGGCATTATCACAATGATATACAAGGCTAACCTAAGACCTATCAAGATAAAACCTATACAATAACTATACAATAACTACCTAAACAGTCACTGTTGAATTAACAAATTCTTCAAAGGTATAAAAAGGATTATTTATAAGCCAGCAGTACACCTTAGCCTTAAAGCTTCTAATATTAGTGTCACGACGAAGTGACTCAGGCAACTTATTGTAAAATTTTACACAATTAACTCTAAAAGAGTTGCCTGTTATAGCTAGCCTGTGATGTGGAATGTCAAGTGTACTTTTGTTTCTTGTATGGTGCAGATGTACCTCTTGCCTAGTATGAAATTCATGTAAATTATTTTTTGTGTAGACAAGGATATTGTAAATGTATAAATTAATAATTGTAAAAATGTTAAACTGTAAAAAGGGGTTTGCAGTGCTCCACAGGGCCCACTCCTGCCATTATTCGGATTATTTTTTTCTGGAGCAGAAGGATGTTGTGAGTATGAGAAGAATAATAAGTCCATATTGAATATGAGATTGAAATAAACCAAAATAAGCTAATTTCAAGTAATCAGTTGTTACAAGGTGTTTTAGTTTCCAAAAAAGGTAAATTACTCTTGAAAGCTTTTTACTTAACTGAAAAATATGAACTTTCCAGTTCAATTGACTATCTATATAGATACTCAGAAGCTTAACTGGCTGAACCAAATGTTCCGAACGATTATATCTTAGAGAAAATTCTATCCTTTTTGTTTTAGTGTTGTTGCATATTAACTTATTAGCCGAAAACCAGTCTAACACATAATTTTGAGCATCTAGTATGGTTTGAGAAGCAACTAATGGGTCTTTGTTAATGGAAAAAATTGTCGTGTCGTCCGCATAAATAACACAGTCTACTGGTGTATTAGTAGGTAAATCATTCATGGCAATTATAAAAAGAAATGGACCAAGGACTGAACCCTGTGGAACATCTGCCCTGATTGTTGTCATAGCAGAGTTTTTCCCTTTAACACAAACAAACTGTCTCCTATCAGCCAAATAAGATTTTAAAATGTCAATTGAGTTATTATCTAAATCATAAAATTCAAGTTTCTTAATAAGAATGTCAAAAGGTATGCAATCAAATGCTTTTGTTAAATCAAAAAGCACCATGGAAACTAATTTTTTGTCTTCAAAAGCTTGTAAAATTGATTCTAAAATTTTCAAAACAGCCATAGTTGTAGATTTTCCTGATCTAAATCCAAATTGGGAGTCAGTTAACAAATTGTTTGATTCAAAGAAATTACTAAGTTGGTTTAACATTAGTGATTCAAAAACTTTTGAGAAAATGGGTACAATTGAAATTGGACGGTAGTTTTGACATAAGGACTTTTCTCCACTCTTAAAGACAGGAATTATTTTACTTATTTTAAGTTGATCAGGAAAATATCCATCAAAAAGGCACTTATTGAAAATGTGAGCAAGTGGAACGCTAATCAGATGAATGGTATTTTTAATGATAGCATTGGACAAACAAAAATTATCCATGGCTTTGGAGTTTGAAAATTTTGAAACTGTGTTAATAACCTCTTTAGGAGTGACAGGTTTCCAAAGAAATTGTCTGTTTCTGAAGTGGGAGGTGGGGTCTCCCAACAGGTCCCATGCTGAAGTAAGTGTCTGACTAATCTGACTGGTGAGCTCCTCAACTGAATCTGTGAAATACTTATTGAGATTATCAGGGTCGAGTGTGACACAGGGTGTACGTGTAGTTGTATTTTCATGTGTAATTATGTCCCAGGCAGCTTTACATTTATTATTTGAATTTTCAATGTAATTTTCACAAGCAGCTTTCTTTGCAGAGATTAGCTCTTTTCTATAGGCCTTTTTCATAGAAAGATAAACGTTACAAGCAGCCTGAGCCATCACATGGTTAGAATTATACAATGTTTTGTAGACAGAATGATATGCTAACATAGTCTCTCTTTTTTTCCTTAAGTTATCATTATACCAATTAAATTTCTTCTTATTACCAAGAGGTTTACTGTTGGGCTTTACATCTTTTGTTATAAGAGGTGAACAATGATACCAAAGATTGACATATTTATTAAAAAAACTATTGAACATATCTCTTGCATTGTCAATAATATATTCAGGCTCCCAAGATACGTTTTGCAAAAAATTACAAAATAGGGACACTTGTTTTTCATTTTGTTTCCTTAACATAATTTTTCCATTTTTACTACCAAAAGGCTGTGAATCTATCGGTTTAAGATACCTGAATAGTAAAGGGTCATGGTCGGCAAATGAACCCTGCAACAGTGTTAATTTATAGCATTCCTGAGAGAAGTTAACAATTACATTATCAATACAGGAATTTTTCCTAGTTGGTAGTTTATTAGTACATCTTAGATCTAGAGTTCGAAGCAAGTTTATAAAATTAATTGAAGATTGTTCAACCTTCTTTGCCATTTCAATATTGAAATCCCCGCAAACTATAACCTTGTTGCCACCATTAAAACATTTTTCATTGCTTTTTCAAATTGCTCTAAAAACATATTAATATCTCCATTAGGAGATCTATACACACTCACTATATCCAACTTATCATCAACCAATCTAATACCACATATTTCACAGTTGATCTCCGAAGAAAACCTATGAAGATCAATCAGTTCAAAGGATATATTGTTCTTAACAAAAATGACAGAGCCCCCATTCTTACTTTTGGACCTACACATTATATTAGCAATTACATACTCCCTAGGCACAAATAGATCTGCTTGTTCTAAAGTTAGCCAATGCTCAGACATACAAACCACATCCACCCTTTCTAAATAACAAAGATGTTCAAGAAGCAGCACTTTATTCCTAATGCATTGGCTATTTACTTGCAAGATAGTTAGGTTCTTTTCCTGTTTTGAAATGGGCTCTTTATTTCTTTTAATTTCATTACAGTTAGGTCTATGCATTTTGTTCTTTCAGGAGGTGAATAGCCTATATTTTGTAGCTGTGGGTCTACCTTTACCACTGACCAAGACTTAGTGTTGCTAACTCTAAGCTTGGTCAGTCCTGACCGTTTCCCTGACTTAATATTTGAGCTTGATGAACTTTTCTAGCATAACTTAACTTATCTCTCATGATTTTCAATACAGTCTTAGCTAACATTTCTTTCCCTACCAAATTAAAGTGCTGCCCATGACTCGTGTGAAATGCCCTATCGCAAGAACTACTCTTAATCAGAGATACATTCAAGAAATGTGAACATTTTAAATAACGTAGTCCGCATTCAACGTGTTAAACCCTCCTTTTCCATTTGAATCTATACAAGCCATTTTTCGACTATGGTTCTGGGTCTCATTTAAACAAAAAAATTGTTCTTTTTTTTAGAAAGAGGTTTAGGAATTGGAAGAGATTTGTTCCAAAAGTTCGGATCTCCCTAAGAAAATCGGCATGAGTGCAATTTATATCTTCTCTTTTTATTAAAAAAATTCTTTCATCATTAGATTTCTTATACAGTAGAACCCCGCAAATCCGAACTAATTGGGGGGACAGCTTGTTCGGATTCCGAAAAGTTCGGATTATCCGAAAAATAGCGTATAGAGTTACTGTACTAACATTAGCACAGTTGTTCAACATTAACTGACAGTTTAACATGCCGTCTGTGCATGTGTGGCGCTGAGGGCATGGCGACAGGGCGTTGACCTAATCCCCCTCTACCTGGCAACGCTGGCGTACAATTCCCTACAGTTGTAGCTCAGTAGCCGTCTTGTGTAGTCAGTGCCGTTGTCGTATATACTCCGCCGTTAGTCTCGTTAATTCATTGAAGTTTGTTTAGTTTGTATATAATATAACAATATATTTTACTACTGTACTAATACTGTAGTGAATATTATTCACTACTGTACTGTATTAGTACAGTATAGTAGGCAGTGAAATATATTTTTTACATTTCGATAGGCCTACAAAAGTGGGAATCAATTTCTTTGTGGTGAATTGTTATGCGAGTGTTTGTGTCAAGTGTTTAAAGTGAGAAAACAATTTTACTGTAGGCCTACAGGATCTGGTGTTCGGATCTACAGTATAGCCTACATTAAAGTTACCATTTTTTCCATTCAGTATTATGATCTACGTAAAATTGTTTTCTCACAGTTTCTATTTTTAGTTCACTACGATATGTGGAGCAGAGCCCTGCTGCGTTACCAGCTGACGTAATTTTTATGCGTAGATGGCTTAACATTGCCGCTTCTAGTCGCTACACATCTATGCATCAGAAGAAAGTTACAGAGTTCTTTAAGAATACACCTTAATCTTTTATATTTTTGTACTGTATTTTATCTAACGTTTTATTCATGTATTCATTCTGTACTATACTCTACTTCACTGTATTTCAAGTTCAATTATAAACCATGTTAACGATGTTGAAGGTGTTTTTGTAAATTAAAATTATGTTTTTACGTTTTTGTCTGTTATTTCATTCCCGTTTTTGCGATTCCAAATTTACTGAATACAGTATTTTAACTTGTAAAAAAAAAAAGTTTCCGATCCCCGTCAGTTCGGATTTGCCGAAAATTCGGATTTGTGGGGTTCGGATTTGCAGGGTTCTACTGTACTTAAATTCTAACCCCATAAGTATACGGAGCACTGATGTTTGGGAGCTCTTAACATTGATTTGTTCTCAAATTCTAATTTTATTTTCTCTGAAATTAAATTCTGACACCACGATAAATTCAAATACAGTTTTCCTGACAGTCCTTGTTGAAATCATTGAGTTTAGTGATTTTAGAAGACTTTAAACTTTGATCTTGAGCTGCCAAACCTAGGAACTTAACATTCAAATGTATCCATCAGTTTCTGTCTTAATTTTTTTAATCCTGCTTCTAACTACCCCACATGCATTGGTTGTTAATTTCCTAACTTGCTTAAAATTCATGTTCAAAAAATTTATAAACATTTGTGGTAATACTTTGAGTGTTCAAACCTATCTTCTTATACCATCTTCCTCATTGTGTAGTCTAAGGTATACTCCTGTCATCAATAGCCTACTTTCATTTTCCATATAATCTGATCCGTTGGCACTGATAATAATTTAGATGATACATGTATAATTTAATAATATATTGTAGGTATGCACAAAAAAATGTCAAACAGTTAAAAACCTATAGGTACACGCATATTAAACTTTATTATAATAAACAAATATAATTTTAAAAATAATAACGAAAATAGATACAAGAAATAAAAACAATACTCCTTTTATTTTAATTGGGTTATTAATTTATACAATGTTTTAGAATGATGCATGAAACCAAAATAAACAATCACATTGAACAGAATAGCTCTTGGACTGCAGTTACTATTGTCAATTAGTAAAATTATAGATATGGCAACATGCTGCTAGACGAGAGGTATAGAGGGGAGTGTTTTCAGCTTAATTGGCCAGGCTTGCAATGATATGATGTGTGACTCTAGCTTTATTTATTAATAAATAAACTTCAAATGCACTGTCTTTATTCCATATCTCTTGTTTCATAAGCCATTCATTCTATATTTAGTCTAATCACCGCCTCTATAGGCTACCTTATTATTTTTAGTGTACACTCTCAGTTATGTGTGGTAATTGGGTTCGAAACCACTTTGTATACTTAAAACTCATTTAGTACATAGGTTAAGTGAACGTAAAAATAATGAAAAGCCATAGAAAATGAGCAAAACTGCATAGTTTAATATAAAAACAAACAAAATAAAGGGTTCCAAAGAATTAGCACAAACTTTCCGCCATATTAAACACTAAAAAATCAAAACTTTGAAAATTACGAGTTTGATTCCCAAATATATTTTTTGCTATAACTCAAAAACTAGTCAAGTTAGAGAGACATGCGGTTTTCACTCAAATATTTAATCAAAATCGTTTGAGCCGTTTATGAGAAAATTCCAATTTGTATATTTTTTGCCAATAAAAATTTAAAAAACTAAAATTTTAAAAAAAATGGTCTGGTGATATTGGCTAAATACACCTACATACCAAATGTCATAAATATGTATCCATCCGTTTGGTATCCAGCAAACTGCACACAAACACCAACATTTTTTTTAAAAAAAAAGCACTCAGTTCAGAGGACCCTAAAATAGATTTTTAGACCAACTTGTAACAAAATTTTGTACGATCAATACTTTCTCTGTGCTAACGCTTATGGGAAAAAGTATAGATAGGCCTAATCAATTGCAACTCTTTGTAAGAAAGAAGGAACATCAGGTCATGTTTTTAAAAGTTTTGATTAATAATCTATCATAGCAATTTTTTTGGTACTATCCCATTTCTTTGCAAGTTGGAATGCAATATAACGGTAATAAGGCATACTGGTGCTGGCTGGCTACTTTGAGTACTAAGTATGTGCACTTTGAAATGGATGTGTCTTTTGACGGTATGCTGTCAGACCTGATAAAACTTAATTAAAATGTTAATTATGTTAAATAATAATAATTTTGACTTGACTGTTGGTGAAAGTGTATTTACCAAATTTAGGACTACCTAAATAATTATTGCTGACCAACAATAACTATATTTAAGTATTTTAAAAAGTTATGAATCTGTGTCCTCAACTAATATTGTACAAGATTCCTTGGATTCTACCAATCGTCTAAACTAAAATAAAAAAATTCACATATATTCAGATACGCATAAAAATATGGCCAATTTAGAATAGATAACTCCAAAATTAAATTAACTGATCACCCGCTAATTGTTACTTAAAAATTATTCATTCCATTGCAACGCACGACATGGTTGTTTATTGCCACGATGAGTTACTACAGGGATGTGGTTGGAGTCACATTTTTTCCATCTTCAATTAGTCCAGGTATGGGAGAAATTGAATGCAAGATGTTAGTATTACTTTGCTCGGTAGAGATGTTTTCATTAACAGATGTGTTTCAAAGGTAGTATTGTCAAATAACTTGTCTTCATCATTAGTTTCATTACCACTAAGCCTATAATTATTACCACTATGAAATTTTTCTGAATGTGTGTTACACCTTTTGTATTGATCGATTTGATTTATAGTTATGTCATTAAGATTACCAAAATGTCTAGGGTTATTATATTCTATTTTATAGAAAACCACAAACAGAAACCAAAATGAACCATCGTGTGTTTCTCTGAACATCTCTTAGAATTATTCTTATTAAATAAAATTCTTTATTTGTCATGTAGGCTTACATAAATAGCAATTGACAGTGCCATGATCCAAAAAAGACGCTATATCATCATTATTTAATTTCATTTTACCTTTTTATGATTGCTACCTAAGCATGAAAACTTTCCAAAGTATTAGTTTCCTAAACATCAGAAAAGCCGCAGTTTCTCTGAAATAGTAATAATAGTCCTATGTCAATTATTTCTATGTAAGCTTATTGTTAACAAAGCTGTGTAGTTTTATAAATATTTATTGAATTAAATTCCTTATTGTATTGTATTGGTTTATTCCTAATAATTGTTGTCTTTTCAGGTTAAAATGTAATTGTAATAGTAGTCTCAGTCCTTCCGAGTCATATATATAATTTTTTGTGCATGTTGAATGTTATTTTAAATTAATAGTGTTTTTTCAGGTATCATATATTTATGATTAGTTAATGTAATCTTATTTCAGTCTGATTTGATTATTAATTTTATTGTGTTTTGACAATTTTCGTTGATATCGTGACCTTGACAGCGCCTAATTGGCTATATTAATTTAACCCTGTTAATATTTTTTTAATATTTAGTAGAAGTTCATTTTGTTGTACTACATTCTAGGATCTAGGTTAAAATGTAGATAATTATTAAAGTAGATAAGTTTATTAGTTTAAGAACGTAGTTTTATAACATGTTTGTGTAGATGTAATTTAGTTTTTATCACTTGAAAAAGGTTTGGGTTTTACCAAATCGAAACGTCGTGATTGTTACTTTTCACGTAATGATGGCAAATGTCCAACTACCTTTGTCTCCCTCATCCTTTAAATAATTTAACAATTGATTGTGTTAATTAGCCAACATTAATTTTCAGATGCCAGGAAAGAAAGAAAATGATGTAAAAGCCAAAGATATAGATGAAGAAAATGAGTCAGAAGGAGAGGAAGAATTTTCAGTGGAGAGGATAATTGAAAAAAGAATAGTGAAAGGAAAAGTTGAATACTTTTTAAAATGGAAAGGTTATCCTGAATCTGAAAATACATGGGAACCTGTTGCCAATCTAGATTGCCCAGAACTTATTCAAGAGTTTGAGGACAATTTAAAAAAAAAGAAAGAAGAGAAATCTTCTGCATCCACATCTAAATCAAAAACTCCTTCTTCAAGTCAAATAAAAAAGAAAAGACCCTCCACTGCAGGGCCTTCTAGTAGCAAAGAAAAGGTAAAAGAAGAGCAAGATGACAATGATGCCCCTCCCCCTAAGCAAAAGAAGATGAAAAAAGAAATTACTAAAAAAGAAGATAGTCCAAGGGGGTTTGAGAGAAAGCTTGAACCTGAAAAAATTATTGGTGCTACAGACTCCAGTGGAGAACTTATGTTCCTTATTAAATGGAAAGGTAAGTTATTATACTAGTCACAAAATAAGGGTCAGTCATTAGCTTCAATATCTGCCAAACCTAAGTTCTGGAAAACATATTTTATTCATATTTAGGCCTATGAAAACCATATAGTTAGAATAGATGTTATAACTTTGTGAAAAATATGTTCGGTTTTAGTCTTTAATTTGACTGTTAATTAAATACAGTGTAACCTCAATACCATGAATCTGAAGGAAATTGTAAAATATATGTGTTATCAAGTTATTTGTGATAGCGAGGTTCATGGTAGTGAGGTTAAAAAGAGCAAAATTCATCGTATTGAGGTTGGTTTTCATATGAAACAAATTGTTTATTAGCAGTTTTAATTACTGCACTACGTACGTACCTACATTGAAATCCATCTACTGTAGGCCGCTCATTAATTATGTAACTACACTAAACAAACACCGTGTAATACGGGCACAGCCCACACCAAACAATACCACAAACAACAATCCATAAATACAGTACTGCAGTATTAAAGAATTATGGTGGGATAATAAACACAAGTGAAACATACAAATCCATATGAAGCATTTAATAATTAAGTATTAACTGTAAATCATATGTAGTAGAATAAAATTATCAATATGTATTGCCGCGAGTGCAAAAATAATTCCATTCCTTTGAGAAACACTAGTCATAATAGATTACACTGAACAGCACAGCACAACAAACCAAACTACTGTATCTAAACTCAGATACACATCTACACTCAAAGGTACCATCTAATTCCAGATTGGTATTGTACCAGAGTCGCGCCAAACGGAAGCCAGGTTTCGTGTTTCTACACAAATAAAATGGAAATATTCCTTTGTCTTATTTTTTGACCGTGGGAATTTGTACTTTTGATATTTGTGCTATGGAAATTTTGATTTTGTGCCCTCGTTGTCTTGAAATTCGAATAAAATTCGTATTATTGAGGTAGTTGGACCATAACATTTGTGTTATAAAGGTTATTTTAACAGAGTGTCAGCTGATAAATAGTAAATAACTTGCTTAGCTATTCAGCTGAATGCTTCTATGTAATTGGTGAATTTAGTTACCAGTATGTAATAGAATAAACAAACCAGCTGATTTCGCTCATATGAATTGACAGAATTGAACATACGCATACTTGTCATAGATGAAACGTGTGGTTTGGTAATGCTGAGAAACGATATGGCAACACCGCCTAAAATGTCATCGAACTATTTTTATGCAGTTTACAATACTGGTGCACATATTACAATCCTACTCTGCACTACCATTAGTCTGACTTGTTAGACTAGTGCTGAGTTATTTTTAAGAAAATGTTCCAGATGAAATTTGTTGTACTGAAGTTAAAAGGCAAGTTGAGAATATGGTCAGTAATTGCTATGAACTGTACATTAGTCAATTGAAATCAACAACACAGTGTTAATAAAAACAATTTTCTGAAAAAAAATGTTGAGGCGCTGGCAAACAGACTTTATTACAGGGAAATTTTATCAAGTCACACAGTGTTCCTCATAAGTGACGTGTTCATTAGACAAGTTAATCTATCTGCCTAAGTTAATATAATATATAACTGTATTGGATCATTAACTACTATTTTTAATTGTATTTTGATTGTGCTCTAACTATGTATTTATTTTGTATATTCACTGTGCAATTTTATTCAATAAAAATGGTCTAAGAGAAAATTATTCTCAGTTTATATATTTTTGCAAATTTATTAAAAATGATAGTTTAACATTAGTGTAAGAAAACAGTTGCAATATATAATTAGGAGCAGATTGTCAATGTAAAGCTGTCTTACAATAGTCATCGATTTACGCAATTTCTTTTTAAACAGTTCTTTGCTAAAGTATCACAAATAAAGAGAACTGCCTGTACAGCTTATAAGATTTTTTACTTTAATTTTATTTTTAAGAGTTGACAGAAATCAATTGTTTGTAATTTATTAAGATTATTTTCCATGTTGAGAGAGAAGAGGTCATAGGTCCATTATGTTCACACTAAGGCATAATATCAAATATATTTTCCATATTGAGAGAGAAGGTGTCATAGGTTCATTATTTTCACACTAAGGCATAATATCAGATATATTTTCCATGTTGAGAGAGAAGGAGTCATAGGTTCATTATGTTCACACTAAGGCATAATATCAGATATATTTCCATATTGAGAGAGAAGGGGTCATAGGTTCATTATGTTCACACTAAGGCATAATATCAGATATATTTTCCATATTGAGAGAGAAGGGGTCATAGGTCCATTATGTTCACACTAAGGCATAGTTTCCATGTTGAGAGAGAAGGGGTCATAGGTCCATTATGTTCACACTAAGGCATAGTTTCAGATATATTTTCCATGTTGAGAGAGAAGGGGTCATAGGTCCATTATGTTCACACTAAGGCATAGTATCAGATATATTTTCCATGTTGAGAGAGAAGGGGTCATAGGTTCATTATGTTCACACTAAGGCATAGTATCATATAGTGTTGTTACTTGCTGTAGAACTCTTGGGTTTGTTGTTAGCATCCTCTGTGTTATTTTGACATCTCAGTTCTTCAAGTTTAATTTATATGATCGTTCTCCTGACAAGATCCAACAATGCTGGTATCCTACATTATTTGCAACATATGCGTCCTGTTAACTCATCTTGGCACTTATAAAAGGCTCATATGATATTACATATAATAATGAGTAAAAGCACCAATTCATACTTTGAAACTTATTTAATTTGTAACACAAAGTTAGAGTAAGTTATATTTATAATAAGTACATTATTAACACGTGTATTTTTAAGTAATTGTTTATTTTTTTATTTTTATAGTGGGTTTATAATAAGAGACAATGGTAATACAGGAAAATCTCTAAGCCAGTATATTAGTTATCTTACTAGACTAGATTAAAATGTAGAGCTAAAACAAAATTTGAATGGCACTACTACAGTTTTTCAATCAGTCTTACAAAAAACAGGAAGAGGTGTCTCCCACGGGTCAGTATTAAGACCTGTTATGATCTTATTGCTTTAAGTGATCTCAGAAGAAAGCAGATGACTGCTCTAGTCGTAAGAAGTAAATCAGTAGAAATCAATACCTTTGTATCAGTCATAATGGCACAACAAAATTGTTCAAATGTTGACCTCGTTAAAAACCATGTACCTAGACCAACTGGTGTGGATAAAGTAGATAAACTGAAGCATTTAGGTGTGCTTTTCAACAGAAGTCTATTTTGGAATTTCTGAATTGACCATCTTCATGTTATACTCAATTCATCATAAAAGAGTTACAGCTACTGGCAATTCTTTGATACAGCCTACTATGCACTCTTTGATACAGAATCACTATTATGTGATACAGGCGGCTCCTATGTTGGCAACCTCCAGAGGATATTAATTTTCCAAAAGAGCAGTAATGATCATAGCAGTCATATCCTTCCATTAAAGTTGCAGAGACCTTAAACTTTGAGTCACTGGAAGCCTCCACCATGCGATAGATAGATAACAGATCAAATAATTAGCAGAACTAAACACTATATTAACATTCTAAAACTCATTTATTTATAAACAGTATCACTACAATAACCTAAAATACTCAGAAGAACCACTTGTTATCGTACAACGGCAACTGTCAACAACAGGAATGACTCACGATGATACAACGTCAGCTGATCACTGGAAACAATGTTTTTCCGGTTCCACAGGTGACTACAAACGAAACAAAAACATTTAAACGGCACTATTTGATGCTCTTTAAGAATACATACTGAAAGCCATTTGCAAGAAGTTAAATGTATTTAAATAATAAAATTCTGCAAGTCTGTGTTGGTATCGGTTATTTGTCTTTGCCAATAGTTAAGGGCCTTTGGCAACGAATATTTGTTTTAAACCAGATGGAGTGTTAAACATTCTTGCAATAATGACGATCTAGGGAGGACTCAAGAAATCATAATTAATACTGAAGATGTTTTTAAAAATGACTGAATTTTTAACTATTTAATATAATAATAAATCATACCCTAAAAATATTAAAAAAGTGTTGGAACAGATTTTTGTCATTAAATGTATACCCCATCAATGGTAAGCATACAAAATATCTACTGATTAGAATCATTATATGGTAAATCATAATAATCATTTAATTAGTGCACACACCCAAAAAATCGAAAGTAGAGTGGAATAAAGCGTACAATGCAGTGCAATATTAAAATCCTCCTTGTGTGAGTTGAAGTGGCTGCCGACGGCATAATGAAAAACAAATATTTTTAGAAGTATTACACATCATTGAGTTTTTGCCTTGTTTATAAGTTAAACAAATAAACTACTTAAATATGGTAAATTTATCTCTGAAAACCAAAGAAATTTACTTAAAACAATGGTAAGTATATAACGGAAAAAATCTATAAGTACATGTCTTGTCTGTTATTACTTTATCCATTTATTTCTGTTTTGTTTTTAATAAAATATTACTGAGGATAACAAAATCCAAGAAACTGTGATATTTTACTTTCTGTTCAAATAGTGTTACATTATACTTTATCCATTTTATGTAGAATAGATCACAATAATTATTGTTAAACATTTGTGAAATAGACTTGTTAGAGGATTTGTGATTTAGGATTAATCCAATAAATGGAAAGTATATATAAAAGTAATAATTATGACCAGGTATAATCCTTTGTAGGGCGTCAAGGAATTTTTGTGTTAAATCATTGATTTCAATTTTCAGGAACTGACGAAGCAGATCTTGTTCCTGCTAAAGAAGCCAATATAAAATGTCCACAGACAGTCATTCAGTTCTATGAAGAAAGGCTCACCTGGCATTCATCACAATCTGATGAAAATAGTGCTGCAAATTAAAATTTTAATTTATTTTGTTTTTTAATGTCTCACAATTGCATTTTTTAATATTGTTAAACTATTTCAGTGTTTAGCTGAATAACATTGAAAACATATTTATAAATATATATTTTTTTCAATAAGACATAGACTTAATTCTGGTTTTTCAGTTGATACGTTATGTTTGTTTTTTCAATAAATATCTTGAGCACATGTTACCTGCTCTGTTACGCTGGATAGACAATTCATTAGTCTAATTTGCCAGCATATCTCCGGTGAATATGATCCTAATAAATCTTTCTAAAGAAAGGTTTTCTTTTCAGTTTTATTAAAATAGCATATTATTAAATAGTTCAGTTATTCATTGTTTTTGTTGTTACTAATCATACATATTGTTTCCTTGTGATAAGATAAGACTTTCAGAGATTTTGGATTATATTTCAAATACCTTTAGTCTAAAATGTGTGACAGTTAAGTTTTCTTGTGAGCTATTATGTCAATAAGCAAAGAAAAGTTGATTAAATAAAGAAAAATGTTAACCATTTACAATTGTATATGCAAAATTAAATACTTGTTCTGACTATAACTTTTACATAGTTATATTTATATTGCCTTATCTGAAAAACTATTTTGCATTAGGTTCATTATTGCTGGTAGTAAACCTAATTTACTGACAATCTACTACCATTCCCAGAGAGCAGTGGAAAGCATGAGGTGAAATTTTGTTGTGTGTGTTTCAGTTTAGAAATGTTTAAATGAAGGGATGTTGAGTGGTTGCCTCTGAACTGCTAATCTCTGTTGATTTTGAATTCATTTAAAACCATTTATTTAAAATTGTTGTTGAAAATTTTAATAGTGGTGTAAATTCATAATCAATATACATCTATACAAATAGTAAATACATTTTTGTCAGTTAATTATAAAAAGATGTTCATTAAATTTCCTTTTAATGTGTTATTTGCATGTTCTGAGCACAAGTTTTAACGGCATTAGAGCTAAAAATGGCTCTTAAATCAGATAGTTCTGCATTTCTCTTTTCATATATTTAGGATTTTCCAATTTCAGCTCAACTGGGAATGATCTGAATAGCTTGGAACTAGCTGATGTATGTTTGCTTACAACATTAAAAGGTCTGTCCCATGTAAGAAAAGAAAAGTCAAAATAATCAACCCTTACATTGTTTTCTTAAATCACGCTTCTAGAGGATTGAAATTCTTGGAGGTTATACAATTTAATAATCGACTTATGGGCATTTTGCCTAAGCAAAATCATCAATTTTCTTCCTAGATGTTTGTAGACAGAATCTACCATAGTTAAATTAGATGTTCTTCCTCAAACTCCCTTCTTGTGCTGACCTATTTAGCTACATATTTTCCTATACATTTATTTAAAACGTGGTCATTTGCTTTGTTTTACATTTGTTGAAGACAAGGACATTGTCTTTGTACTAATTTTGTATGGTACAGTAAACATCCTCTAATCCATTATTTACAATTTATTTCAAGCATCATTTAAGTAATGACTCTAAAAACTAATTTAAAAAATGTAATTTAAAGGAAATCACAGTGATAAAGCACCCTGAGCGACACCTTAGCCAATATCTGACCCTGGCGAGGTACATAAACTATGGAACAGTGGTAGAGAAAGGAACTTGATTGAAGATCCTACACAACGTCATCGAAGTCAGATGAAAATTACGACTGACCGGCGACGCCTTTACATAACTGATAGCATATATACAATGTTTAGCTTAGAAAAACAACTGAAAAATTAAATTCCGAGCATTTTGCGATTGAAATTTTTATTTTTCTAAAGACGATTAAAGGAAGTGTACTGTAAAAGTTATATGGGGTATTTCTTGGCATTGCAAATTTCAGGAGATAAGTATGACCTCCATTGTGAGACCAACTGCAGTGTGAATGAATCACATATGTTACATACAAGAAAACCTCATTATAGCAGACTTGACCTTCAATGGACAGCACACTGAGCAACCCATAGTTGTGGTCTATACGTACTGATCCCTTTATTGTCCTGGCAACAACGTTTTTAAAGCAAAATGATTCATTGTCAACGAATTGCCGCTTGATGGTTCTTTTAGTTTGAAAATATAGGAGGCAGTTCTATGGATTAATATAATTGTAATAAAGAAACATTTATGTTTAATCTATATTTTGTATATAACAGAATACATATTCATATGTGACGACCAGGGTTGTACTTTTGTTTATGTTAAGCTTGTGGAATAATGCTGTAAGAATTATTTAATATACAGTGGACTTTCATTACAACAGACAACTTTCACCCATATTAGTCCAATATAACGAGGTACTACTGTAGTTAATAGATACAATATATTTCAACAGTTATATTTACTTACATTGTATAAAGGTACTTATTAGTATATTTCATCTGAAAGATTAATAAATTGTAGGAAATGTGAGCAGCCATGTGAAGAAAATAATAGATCTAACTACATTAGTAATATTCAGAAGACCAGTAATGTTATGACCACGCTCGTTCTTACTTAAAATGTTCATACAGCACAACAATTAATTATATTCTGTAATCAAAACTTTAACCCTTTCGCTTCCGACGTCCGTTATGTGGTATTTGCGAAGACTTCCAAGGTCCTTTTTGGTGAAAATGCATTGTTTTAAGAAATATGCTATATATTTTTTATTTATTAATGGAATTGAATGATTTTTGTTTTTTTTGTCATTAAATTCTCTATAAATATAATTGATAAAGTAATATTTATTAGTTAAAAAATGTTTATTTATATGTATATACATGTATAAATAATTTTTAATTTTTTTTATTTTTGTAGTTTGAACTAACCTACAGTGCACAAAAAAAATCTTAGAACATTTTCAAGATATACATTTTAAAGATAATCTTGTTGCTAACATGCTTACAAATTTGTATGGTCTTACCTTTAAAAATGTCTGTTGTAGAATTTTTTTTTTGAACATGTTTGGAATTTTCGCCCAATTTCAACGCTAATGGGCGATCGTTTTCGTCTACCGTTACTCATATTTACACTTCGATATAAACACTAAACAAACTATAAAGAAACAAATACTAATTATGAAATAAATAAAACACTCTAAAAACAACTAAAAGTAATACGCAACACAGCTAACATCAAACGGACACATATGCTAAAGGTTAGCAGTAAACTACTGATTCAGAACAACAACTCAAGTTGTAAGTCACAGACGTTCAAATTCAAAGATGCGTAAAATTAAAGTTATTATTCCAAAGACGATAAAACCTAATTTCTAGTGTAACCTGTATGTTTATGCATACGTTGCTATAGTTTCATAATAATCGGACGAATTTAAGTAACTGAAAAAAAAAATTCCGCGGACGTCCGATATATCGGACGTTGGAAGTTTTCGAAAAAACCATGACGTCCGATATATCGGACGTCGGAAGCGAAAGGGTTAACACTTGACAGAATTAATTTAATCCATTACTTTTATGCTTTAAGGTTTATTATGTTTGAAATTTATACTATCAAATAATAAAACTCCAACATCTATGGGTTACTGTTACTGAGCCAAGGCTGTGGGGACAATGAAGCATGAACCCCATACAATATTTAATGAAGCAGTACATCCAAATAACTATAACTAGGAGCTTACAACGAATTCTAGATTACTTTAACTCAATTGGCAATATCTCAAGAAAAAAATTACCTTATCCAGCAACTTACCTTTAGTCTAAACAGATCCTCCCACTTGCGTAACAAACATCTGGACGAGTTATTTCACCCAATCTAGCCATCCCGTTCACTTAATGTAAGTCTTAACAATTAGGCTTGATTGCTGTCATGTAACTTGAATTGTGCCAATATTATAAGACAACATGTCATTCCAGATAAAAACACATCACCATTTGTTGCCTCTTGGGAGGCGTCCTGTGCTTTATTAATTGAGTATAACCAGTGTGTCTCAACACTCATTGCTTGTTGTGTTCCCTTCCAATCTTTATTGGCTTTTGAATAATCAAGCCAATCAATAGTAATAATCTAAATGCTTTGTGTTTTGATGATGGTATCTTAGTAGTTATTGAAATGATGTTAAAATTAGACATTTCTGTCCATTGTGGTCAGACAAGCCAGTAAGCAGTGGCGGAGGAACTGGGGTGTCAGCTGCCCTCCCTTAAATTGTAGGAAGGGGTCACAGAAGAATTATTGAATACTAGAACAAAACTAATAATTTTGAGCATAGGTACTAAACATTAATTTTGATGTTATATCAGAATCAATATAGCCTAATTTAAATTCTGTCATAACAATTTGTAAGTAACAATAGACTGATTGATGGCTGTTATCGGATATTCAATCTAAGGTTTGATGTAAAATAAAAACTTGTTTAATATTGTTTCCAGTATTTTAAAATGTTACCTTCGAATATAGGCTACTGTCCTTCCATGCCAAGTGTAAGTGCTATGTTAGTGTAAAATGTGATTTCAGGCTATGTTCATTTTCAAAATTATTCTAAGGGGGCTTAGTCCTGAACCCCCTTGTATTTATCTGGATTGACTACCCTGCTCATAACCCCTTCCGCCGCTACTAGCCAGTAGTAATAATTTCAGTATCAATAATTGAATATATAAAGTCCTCCACATTCAAATTAACTTGCTCATCCCAAGCCTAGCAGAAATACTTTGTGTACTTCAATATAGAAGCCAACACAGTAGTTAACATGTTGACTGCGGCTGACTGCTATACTAACAATCGCTAGAGTGCTAACAAAAAAATAGTTTCTTACCTGTTAATTTTTCTTGTTTCTGTCCTCTTATTGCAGGAAATGTGGATTTTTGTGGTAACTAGCCTTCAAAGTTCTAAAAATAGCCGTGACTGCCTGGGTAGTCACCCGCATCTGGGTCACGTCCTTTTTTTTTATTGTTTGTACATTCTAGAAACGGCATAATAATTTGCACGTAGTCACATATTGTATATAAAAAACCCAAAAATTAAAATAAACTAAATGGAAAACAACAAAAATGTCCAGACTGCCCAGGCAGTCATACGCACATATCAGCTATATTTACTTGAAACAGTAAGCACTTCACTAATAAACAATGTCTATATATGTAATGGAATTCTTTTAAATATTAAAAACTTTAAAGAAGACAAAACAAAATTAGACTGTACATTATTTACACATTTCAACTCATTTATTGCCTTTTATGGTAAGTGTCAAAACATTTTTCAGTACAAAGTCCTGGTTCTCTTGGGCATTTCATGCAAACAAACTTTGTTTGCGTACGTCTTCCTTCTCGGAAACAAACCCGACATCTTTTCGTTTTTGTTATTATTCCATCAGCCCTAAGTTGAAGTCTAATGGGCGTGTGTTTGAGATTTCTGGGCAATGGTCTGGGAAGTTCTCTTTTAGGAAGCATCACTTCTAACATTTGCATCCTAAAGTTGTACAATGACAATTTTTGTCGGTTTTCACTTGATCCATTCGTAGTGTACAGAAGGAATGCATTCATTACAGACATTTGTAGGATGTGAATAAATATCTTCTTATACCATCGTAAGGTTTTCCTTTCCGATGGGTAATACGCCATAAACTGATAGCTCTGTCCACTCCCTTCATGAACGCATTATATTTTACAATAGGCAAGGGTTTTTGCATCTCGTAGCCCTTTGAGCTGATGTAGGTGGCCATGTCATTTTCAAACTGTTGACAAATAAATTACCGGTTTCCTGTCCCACCATTTGCCGATCATAATCCCCTCTGCATATCTTGCAATAGTTTCTAGTTTCTCCTTTTTCTAGTTTGGCATCTTTCACGGCTTGTGGAGTAAACTTCCTTGAAGCACGAAGCGTTCCAGTACAATATGTGTCATTCTGTAATAATTTTGCTGCAAGAACAGAGGAATTGTAAAAATTGTCCATGAAGACAGAATGCCCATTATTTAAATACCTCTCAAAAAGTTTTAGTACCACATTGGCAGTGTGTCCCTTTCTACCTACTTTGTCTGTTATACCACAATATACCATGAACTTTAAAATTAACCCATGAGGCTCAGTGAGTGTATATAGTTCACTCTGTATTTGTGGCGCTTTCCTTTTATATATTGCCTGAATTGTAACCGGCCGCGCCACAAAAAACCATACACTCATCTAAGGACAATTCTTTTTGAGGATAATATTATATGCTTTGCATTTTAAAATTAAAGTATTCAATGACCACGAATTTTTCTGAGGCAGTCAGTTGCATTATTTTCATTTGGTGACAAAGTACAAACATCGAAGAATAATTAAAAATCGGTCTCGTGTCATGTTCTCAGAAAAACACTTTATGTTCAAAAGCCAGTGTGTTTTCCAGTAATCTTGGAAGTTTTATTGTGCCTGTATGTAATACCAGTGCTATGAATATTTTAAGTTCCTCTACAGTAAGTTCTTCCATTTTGTAATGCGTGACTGTGGAGTCAATCGTGGGGATGAAATATACAGCTTTGTGGCGTATTTATTTGTAAAACGTACAATATTTTCAAGGAAGATATCGTCAATCATAAGGTAAAAGAAATCAATAGGCTTACCTTGAACAGGGACTAAGAGACCAGGTACCTTACGAAATGCAATGGCCTTTGGTCCTCCTGTGTGAATAGCCCAAACGGGTGGATTTGAGTCATAATCAAAATCTTCAAGTTCACTCTCACTTTCTGAATTTACATATAAACTATTATCTTAATTACAATTATTATCCTCGAATTCCTCGTCACTTGAGCCTCCATCTATCTGGACATTCCTACTAGGTCCAGGTATTGCATCCATGGTATTAAAAATAAAACAATAAAAATGTCCTAACAGATTTATATTTACAAATTTACAATACAGGTATTACAAATGACAACTAATGAAAAAATATACACTAAGGAACTATTACTAAATCATTCTTATGCCAGTTGATATATGCCAAGAAACAAATTTATACACCACTATTGCACACTAATAAAGATAAATAAACATAATAAATCAACACCCACAGCACGTGGTTAACTCATTTACATGAACAATAACCTCAATCCATTGTTTATGAATAGTCATTAGTAACAGCGCTACGAGATAGCAGCACAAAACAAACAATTGCACAATGACTGCCGGGACAGTCACTAGCATTGCATTTTACTTGAACTGAAGAAACAGTAGATATTATGCTTCATTTAGAACGATATTGTAGTTTGAAAATTGTGGCGCTAGGTAGCAGCATGTTATGGACGAATAGGTCAAGCGCTGTAAACAGCTGTTCGTGACTGCCCCGGCAGTCATTCGCAGTTTTGACCTTGTTCGCTGTGACTGCCCGGGTAGTCACCCGCAGTCAACGTGTTAATAAACAGGTCCTTCTCATGAGGTGGTGGTATAGATTACATTGCCTGTTGCTATGTATGGTGCATTTATTTGTACTAATAAACAAAAGGAAATGAGGCATTGTTGGGTATGAATTGGGTAGAAAACCCAGTTTGCAAAGTGACATCAACTAAGCTGATTGTTACACAATCAAGCATCTTCTATATATCTTCAACTTAAAATTGGTTGTATGATAGAAAGGTCTTTAAAAGAGCTCCTTGGATTTGTTTTAGTAATAGCTCTTATCAGTTTGAAGGAAAGTCTCTGGTATAGTCAGAGGCGTATTTGAAGATTTGCCGCCCCTGGGCTAGACACAATTTGCCCCCCCCCCACCCAGTGGCGTATTTCACGTTTTGCCGCCTAGGGGATATAGCGGCTATCTGCCGCCCCCCCCCCCTTTGTTTGTATCATAGCTAATGTTGTACTAAAAACTTAGTAGGTAGTAGTTATCAACATAAGCTGAATACTATAAGTTAAAACCAATTTATTTTAATCGTGTTATTAATTGAAATGTTAGTGGTAAAATTGTTAGTGTAAAATTATAGTTTACAAATGTTGTAATATGACTAATTTAGTAGAATTGTTGAAAGAAATAAGAACAATTTACAATAATAAATCAAGTAATATATGAGTTGTAAGTATGCAAGCTAAGTTTTAATTGGTCGGTAGCGTAGTTGGTTCAATCCCAGCTTCATGTGCTAAAGGTTGTCAGTTCGATCCCAATCAGAGTCAATACATTTTGAGAAGGATCAGCTGATAACCACCGGCTGTTCATTTGTCATTGGGCTATTAATTAATGACACTTTCTAAGGAATAGTCTGCCTTAGTTTGTAACAATGATTACATTCGCACATCTACACTCATCACACTCAATCGAAATCCATATTCGCCCATATCTTGACGATCGGCGTCTTATAAATAAATAAAAAATAAATAAGCTGGAAAGTAAAATTTAGAATTTTTAAAGTAAAAAATAGAACACAACATTATATTAATTACATGTCTATGGCGATTAAATCAACTTTCTTCTTGCTTTAGAGTCCGAAAATGAATTGATGACATCATCAAATGCTAATTTTTTCGTCATCTCAGACTCTATAGTTAGAACAGCCACATCCCTCAAACGTGCTTCAGTCATCGTCGATCTCGTGTAGGTTTTTATTCGTTTGAGAACCGAAAATGATCTCTCAGCTGAACAGTTCGATGCAGGGATCGTTAAAAAAAGTTTCAATGCTATGTTAACATAGGGGTATATGTCTTGAACTCCATAGACATGTAACAGTTTATAGAGGTCAAAAATACTTTTTGGACGTTCTTGTTCATTAAGTCCCTTTAAGAAACAAAAATAAATGTTGACATTCTACAGCAAAATATTCTGGGGAAGGGAGATCTTTGTTATAAAAGGTGCACAATTTTGTACATTGATCAATTAGTGTCTCTTTGTCCGGCTCTTCTTTTCCGCTAAAGATGAGAAATCCAAAAATCGAGCTAAGCTCATCGTATACTGCTTTTCTTTTTTCCATTTCACTAGATAGCATGTCCAAGATAACATAAAAAGTGTTTATTTTAAAGTTCTCTCTGCCAATAAGAGTTATTTCACTTTCTTCAGTCTCATCAGGTTGGAGCTTACGCCGCCTCTTCCTCTTAACTTCATCATCATATATACATACTTCTGACTTTAGCAGAGCTCCATTTTCATAAATGCCAAACTCTTGTCTTATGCTATTTATATACTGTGATAATGATCCATACATTATTGCTACTGTTGACAAGTCGGTTTCAGATGATTGCAGCTTTTTACTAGTAATATTAAATCTGTTGAGTAGATCTCCCCACAGAATTGACAAAAATGCTGTTTCCAACCTTTGAAGCTTGCAAACGTAGCTACTGGCTTCACTTCGTGTGGTTGCCTTTTCTGTTACGTCATTGGAAATTAAGTTGAGTGCTTCTATCACTTCCTTCCAATCTTCATTTAATGCCTTGCAAGCGTCGTCTCTCGCTGATCATCGTGTCTTTGATAGGCTCATCACTCGACTCATCACTGAAAGTACTCTACAACAATCCAGTGACATCGCCAACATTGTCCACAGTCATATTTACATTAACATCCATGTCTCTAAATATACAAGCCATTACTGTAAATAAATAAAACGCTATTCACTAATGATAACTAATCAATACTGTGCAGGCTTCGGTAATCGAACTGAGAAACTATCACAGTCTGAGACGCATACATACACAACGGCCACGCTGTGAGAACAGCCAACTTAATCAATACCTGCAGGGGAAATCCTGACATGAAACAAACAGGGGCATAGAGGCCTGAACGGTACCTGCCTTGGCGAACGTTAGTACAATTTTTGAATTGCCACTGTGCGAATCAATCTTGATGTTTATTTAATTTAATTGGTAATTCAATATTGGGTGGGGTGGCCTATTTATTACACATGTAAAGGCTTGACTAGCGAGATTAAGGGAGCCCTATACATTACATTGGCATAGTTCTTGCAGCCCTATTTAACCCTATGTATTGGGTATTCACCCTAGAGATAGAAATTCTGCACTGCTTGATGTATTCTCCTTCTCACTTTGAAAAAATCAATTATCAGTGTCACTATAGATATCTAGCTTTTTTTGGGAATGGTGCGTTGGGGGAATGTTAGCCACTTGAGATTGCTGATTGATTTGAGTAAACTGACAACTTAAGTCCCAGGCTGATATTTTGACGATCATGCTACAGCTCACATGAATCATATTTGCTGCACTCCATGTCTGCTCCACAGACTAGTTCACCTACAATCATTCGCCCCTCATATTCGCCAATATCTTGATGATCAGCGTCTTACTAAAGAATCATAATAATAATGAACTGAATGGTTTGAAAAGATATGACTCAACGGCAATTGACAATGTTCGTACATGTATGGAAAGTACCCTTGAATTAAAGGATATATATTACTTGTTCTGGTCCTTATGAATATAATAAGAGGTCCGACATTAACAGCATGAAGAAAGAGCTAGATTGACTAAAAAAATAAAACTAGTTAACATAATAATAACAATTATACTTTTAAAACAAAACTTAAATAATGCAAAACAAGATTTCGATAATAAAATGATAACAAAAATTTAAATAGCATATTTTTAAAACAGACTAAAAAGAGTGAAATAGTTTCTTCTAATAATTAAAATTAAACACAAAAAACTTAAGGTATATGAAAAGGATGGTTTATAGATAAATAATCATGAACCATGCACTACAAATTTTACTAGAAAATATCATTTTACTCTTTTTATTTGTTAAATAGAACCATGTTGGTCATACTTTTTTTTTGAATTTGATTACAATACATATATGACTAAACCATTTTCACATATGAAAGCAAAAGTCTGATGTCCCTACCCCTAAAACTTATCTGATACCTTGTCTAACTGAATTTGCAGCGTTAATCCTTCACTAGAAATTTAGTTTGTTCTTTTGGAAAAAAAGGTTTTTACAAATCTTATCTGCTATGATCAAAGTAATGGATGATATTGTGACAATACCAACATTATCACCAAAAACATATAGTTGTTAGCTATTTTTGTGTTTTAGACTATCGTCAAACTAATAAAATAATTGTTGATTCTAGTAAAACATTTACTAGTGAATTAACATATATTGTAAGAAAAACTACAGATTTCTAAAACTATCTGATAACAACTACAATCGAGATTTGTGGCTACTGATTTTTATTAGATAGACTTAAAATATGTTTTATCATAACTTACTTATCTTTAGAGAAAGTTTAACATGTTTCCATTTCACCAAGCTTGGTCCACACCATCCATGATTTTATGTAGTGAACTTGCTATTTATCTCCTAAAGTTACCATATGTTAAAATTAAAATACTATTGAATTTAAAATTAAATTCAATATTTATATTGCTTCTTGACATTTTGTCATTTGGCCATTGGCATTTTGTCATTGGATTAAAATGCTGTGAAATTTGTCACAACTGGTGATTGCAAAAACGCAAAGGAAAAGTCGAGATGTTAATGATTCACTAGTCTGAGTACTGTGGTAACAAATTTCTTTAATCATAAATTAGTACAATACTTGTCAAGCATAAGACCTTTTTAAAAGCTGATGGAAAACAATTTCAATAAGTTTGGGGTACATGAGATATTGTACACTACAAGTAAATGTCAATTTATTACAATTTAAGCACAAAGTGCACATATATATATTACAATACAAGAACAAAATGCACAAATATTATGGTGATCGATTTTGGTGAACCACGCTCGCCTTCCTCAGACCAGAGGGATTCACAAAAGAATCAATACAATTTCTTTTGTGAATGCCTCTGGTCTGAGAAAGGTGAGCGTGGTTCACCGAAATTGATCACCATAATACTTGTGCATTTTGTACTTGTATTGTAATATATTTATGCAGTTTCTGCTTATATTGTAATAAATTTGTGTTGCATGACGTTTACTTGTACTGTATATGTACCAACACGTATTATGTTAATTAAAAAACTATAAGATATTGTTTAATCCCAATTAATTATGCAATAGTAAGATGCATATCATCAAGATATGAGGGGCGAATGAGTATAGATGAACGAGTGTAGTCAATGTTACTAAGGTCGACTGTTCCTCAGAAAGAGCTATTTATTAATAGCCCAATAGCTAGGACAACTAAGGGATCTACAGCTTTATGTGGAATCTGAACCACGTAAGAATACTTTAATACATAGGATACCTACTATCCCAGTACATTGCATTTTTTCCAATTGTTATGAACAGGGGATATTTTAATTTATAACGTACCTCGAATTACATGCTCTTCAGAGTAGCAGCTGTTTTCCGATCGTGATTTGTTTGTAAATTTTTATTTACTTTTCGTTACTTGTTTTCTCAATCGTATGAAGTCTTGAATAGCTAGTATCATTTATTAAAAAATCCTATTAGATAAAATATATCGCAATTAAATTCATACATTAAGCATATACTGTTTTTCCTGCTGATAGGATATGAAATAAAATTTATTTACAACTATATATATTTATAAAAATCTGTAATATGCATTAAAAGTCTTGAAATAGTCATATGTTTAATATAAGCAGTACTTTAATGCTGTGAATGGTTTTCCCAAATCTTGCGTAACTAATGCTAACAGACGTCTTCCACATTAATGGAAGTATACAGGGTGACAATTAAGTCTTGAACCTCTTTTTAACTTCAAGATTTAATTGTCTTGAAAAACATCAAAGTTCAACGTTTATGAAAAACATCAAAACCCCAAAGATATCATTATCACTGTTTATGAATGGGTGGGCAGGTGGGTTTTTATCACTGTAGTACATGTGTGGGTGGGTGGTTGGGTCATTATCACTGTCCATGATGTATAGGTGGGTCATTATGACCATAGTACATGTATGGGTGGGTCATTATCACTATATGTATGGTTTTGTTACGTTTATAAGAAGACATGACTTTTCCCTTTAAATTTCATAAAACCACTAGTAGTTAACCCTCTCTTTGCAAAAGACTCCTGTCAGCCTACTCAGCCTCCCATAAAAATAGTACCCTGACATCTAACCTGTAACATATTCTTTAAAAATATCAGAGTAGTTACAATTTTATTTTTGTTTATCTTTAATTTCTTAAACACAGGAGCAGATAATGAAAATTTTTCAAAATGTTCTTGAGTAAAATTTAAATGAAAATAAAATAAAATAGATTTTCAACAAAGTAAAAAAATGGTAACTTCTTGTCAAAATACTTTATTTAAAATTAAAAATCAAACTTATAGTATAAATATAAAATTAAAAATTAATGGTATAAAACAAAATTAAACTTTTCAATATATCAAATTATTTTCTATAAATTCTTTGTATGTTTCTCAAAATGAATTAATGAATGATCCTGCCTCAGGAATCTGCAAAACAACAAAATAACCAATAGTTATTTGGATTTTTAAAATATCTTTTTTATTACTAAAAACTGACTTCTGACAACATTTACTGAAATGTCGCTAGAAGAGCGACACTTAAAGAATAATAAAAACTAAGAAATATTTACCAGGTTTTGGGGTGAACAGCTAAAAGGGCAAGGGACAAAGTTAACAACGAGAATCTACAAGCTAATGACAGAAGTTGATTTTACGTTGCTTCCAGAGAACAGTCAATTTAAACGAAGACGCCGCCTGACACATCAATCAACAACACTCACTGCGCGGCACACAACTTCTCAAAGCTTCCCAAGGGAAAATTGCTGAACTCTGGAATGTAGTGGAAGAACGTTTAAAAAAGCAGCGAACTTTATACAGCAAAAGACGGCGGCGAAACAGCCTAAAAGACCGTTCCTCGAAGTATTTACGTAGACACCCCTACTACATGTAAAATGCCTGGAACAAAAGGGAAGAGAACCAATCAGTGAGCTTCAGGAAGGAATCAAACGTAACAACATCACCAAAACCTGTAAATTTTAGAAAATTCAGACTCGACATGAAAAGATCTTGTTGTAACAAATATTGGTTTTTTTATTTCTAATGGGAAAAACCTACTTTTTATTTGAGAGGCCAAGATTCTCAATTTTTATGAAAAACTGCAAAATTTTTATTGAAATTTTATAGTTTGAGTTAATTTTCTGTTGCAAGTACTTTTTCAAATATTTTAATTTTTCTAAAATCAATGTAACTAAACATTGTTACAAACCCACCCTACCTTCACAAATGACCACTGATAATTAATGTGACATTCCTTAACAAAAAACCCTGAAATTTAACAGATGACTGTGCACCCACCCACGTGTAAAGTACAGTGTCATTGGCCCAGCCACTCACCCATACATGTGCAGTGTCATTGGCCCACTTATCCACCCATACAAGTACTCGTAAGAACATGAAACCTTAGGGGGACAGAATCAAAAGAAGATTTTTAATGAAAACCTATATCAAGTAGTACATGAATTGAAAGGTCTTGGTTTACTGAAAACAATGCCACAATCGGGACTTAAAAAAGGTTTATGTAATCGGTAGTTTTGCTGTTTTAATTTGGAAACTATTTAAACTGTAAAACATTGTTACATGTTAAAATAATGTTTAATTAACTGTGATCAAAGTAAGCGTAAAAATATCCTTCTTCCAGTGTCTGACAATGCGTTATTTTAAATCAGGAAGAATTCATCCATAACATTACCAAAAACATGACTACTGTCAGAAAGTGAAAGTGGGGTCTTTGGGTTTTCCATGAATTGGACTTTGAATTTAATAGCTGTTATCTTTATTTTGTATTTTTGTAAGCAGTGCACTGAAGCTTTCAGCAGATTTGGTAAAGCATACAAAGAACAGATTATTAATTTCTGAACGATTACAGATAAAACAATAACACTTGGCACATCAATACTGCACCTATAAATCTACTTTTTGATGTAACTACAGTTTTTATGTCATATCAGGGGAATTGCCTGCAAGGAGTCAGAAGAAAATCTTAAATGAGAGCATAGGTCAAGTAGTACATCAAATTAAAGGTCTATAGTAGTAGAACATAAACCCACAAATTCAAACTCAAAAAGTTGGCTCTTTAAAAAATGGCGCTGGTTTAAAGTTTTAAAAAGAGACAATGAACGTCCTCTTTTAGTCGGTTTATTAATCTTTTCTTAGCTCTACTTGGACAGTTAGACTTTGTAAATGCCTACTGGACTTAAGAAATAGTTTTTTTAGCATAGTCCACAAGGAGGTGGATAACAATATTAAAACTAGCATAGGTCAAGATGTACATCATATTAAAGGGGGTTGTCTAGCACAGATGAATACCACAAACAGTACTTCAAAAGGTTGATCCAGTACAAGATATTGTTGGTTGTACAGTAGTAAGAAATTGCATTACTGTATTAGCCACAATTCAAGTGCACTACTAAATCAAAGAAAAATGCTGCTGATGCATTATGCCTGTCATACTAATGAATATTATGAAGTTATCATGTAAAAGAGTTAGCAATTGAAAAATTTACTCTAAAAATATTTGGTAAGCATCACTTATTTCCATTCAAATCTTTGAACATCTGCCATTGCTGATGTATCCATTGCTCCGTCTAAAACGATAATGAATGTCAAAGGGTTCTGACATTTCTTAAGTGAATTTGACTTTGGATGCTATGCCTGTTATTATTTGTTTCATGATTTTCCTCGTTTTGAAATTCAATCCCTTTTCCATTTTTCAAAAAGGTGAATCTCTGTCACTGTATTTGTAGGCATTTTTAAAGTCAACGTATGTGAAAAACAACAGTTTATGTCTAATTGCTTTAATTTGTATCACATATTTGAGATTCAAGATCCGTTCTAAATAGGGGATAGAATCTGATACTCCTCGATTTTTGGTTCTTGTGCTATTTTGAGGATTACAGATGAGACATTTTAGTATATTACAGGTACTCTGGGAGGTCATGGTATTGATTGCTATTTTTTCTACAGTGGGTGAATGTGGACAATTTTCTAGTTTTTCATGATTTTCCCAGTTTACCAAACATCAGTAAATATTTTGTATTGGTTCTTCTATGGTTTTGGGGGTCAAGACTTTTAAGGAATTCTGCTGCTTTTTCATCCTCTCTTTATCTTTTATTGTTTTAAATTTCTGTATATGTGTCTCAACAGAATTCTTCCTTTGTTTTGGGGGAGACTCTTTAGTTGGTTGTTGTAATTGGGTGAGAATTTCAGTTTTTCAGTGGGCTCCGGGCAGTTCAAAACTTATTAAATACGACGCTAACTCATGACAACAACATGAATTTGTTCGTTGTCCAATGGCAACACCAGATCAAATTTCCACATATTGTGTAAGGTTCCATTGAATTCAATGTGCCAATGTTCGGCAGGCAATGGCAGTAGTTTTGCCATGATGTCAAAAACCTGCCCTGTGTTTAACAGGCTTTCTTCCATGAGTACTGAACACTTGCATGGAATAGTTCTATAGGAGTTTGGTCTTTCCTTTTAAATAATAATAATAAAGTTATATTCATTGTAAAAATTTAAAAAGTTAAGAAATTTAACTAAATTATTGCCGATTTTACCAACTTTTCATTAATTTTGTTTATTAACATGGGTCACGCCCTTTGAACTGCCTCCCTTCCTCGCACTATGGTGGTCTGTATCGCTACTAAAGGAACCAAGTACTCTAGGAACACTAATTACAATATTGTAAATTACGAGAGGCTTTAGTCTTCAAATAGTTTCTGGTATGTCTCATTACATTTTTTTCAGTATTGCAGATAAAATTCTACTCTGTCATTGTGAAATAAAATCCTAGTTACTAAATTGAGAAATATGTATTTTAAATTTATATTCACATACAATTTATGTACCTATACTTCTAGATTTGTTTAACCCGCGATAGGGCGCGTGCCTTAGTGTTACATAAACGGTCGCGTGTATAGCTGCCATATAACACAGGATTTTCTTATTTTATGCGTCTAAATAATGGTTAACTTTAGTTATATGCTTAAATTAGTTATAAATATGTACAATTAGATGTATATGGTTGTAAATAATGATGCATACGTATTAAAAAAAGTCATTTATTTAAAATGTTCTTGATGAAAAGTGTCTGTGATTATTTATAAACACTGTTCAGTGTCTGACTTATATTAATCATGTTCTAGATGGCCATCACTGTTACTGTTCGATAGACAAAATGATTCATCAAGATTTTGATCACTTTCCTTTAACCAACTTATAATAAAATTGTCATTTGGTCTTTCACCCATGGCAGACACTAAATCACTAATAACTATATTTACACTAACTGATATACATATAAAAACACTTAAATACACTAATAAAATCACTATTTACAAAATATAAAATGTACACCATAGAACAATATTTAGAACGTATACGGGCGCGAGGCTAGATGGCACCTATACTAGAGCGGGGACGTATCCAGGCGCATGGCTAGATGGCAACTAAAGCGGCAGACCTACCTCCACTCAAACGCTCCCCCACCCTTCCTGTTGTGATTAGTCATCAAGTTTATGAGCCTAAATCATGCCTTATATAGTGTTTGTGACATAGCTGGAGTTTCAGGTTTATTTGACAAAAAATAAAAAAATTTACAATGTAACTACTTTTTTTGTTAGATGCCATCTAACAATGCGCCCTATCGCGGGTTAGCAAGAAAATGCATTAGTAAAATGTTGTCTTATATTTAAAAAGAACTGTACGAAATATAAGAAAAAGTGATTAAATTTGAATAAATAGGTCTAAGAAATGTAAGCAATTTAATAAAAATATAAATCAAATTTAATTTTGTTGAAAACGTATCCATCGAGTAATGTTAACTTTCTACATGTAATAGGGGGGTTGAGGATTTTTGGGGGGAATGTGCCATAGCCTTTGGAGGTGGGGAGATGAGCACCCATGACTATACTTCTGTTTGTTACTGATAAACTTTATAACTGTGTTACATGTTTAATAACTGTTAATATTAGACACCGTATTATTTGGAAATTGAAATAAGTTTTGTTTGATTGTGTAGTATGTATACTAATGTTTACAACTTAAAATAAGTTTGGTATTTACTTTCAACCTTTTTCCAAATTGTTGTATTGTTTTTGTATTGTTATTTTTCTAAAACTAGGATAAGACAAAATATATGCATATAACCAGAAGACAGGGAATGAATAGAATACAAAATATTAAAGTGGACAAGTGGGAATTTGAAAAAGTCGAAGAGTTTAAATACCTTGGCATAAAGCTAGCACAAAACATAAAAGAGGAAAACGAAATTCAAAATAGACTAGTCTTAGCCTCTAAGACCTATTGGGCAGTAGAGAAATTACTTAAATCCAAAATATTGTCTAGGAAAACTAAGATCAAAATCTACCATACACTAGTCCTCCCTGTGTTACTATATGGAGCTGAAACATGGTCACTGACAAAGGAATATGAGAAGAAGCTTATTGTATTTGAAAATAGAGTATTAAGAAAAGTGTTTGGTCCAGTATGCGAAGGAGATGTATGGAGAATAAGAAAGAACAGAGAATTAAGAGAAATATACACTCACCCAGATATAGTAGCATTAGTGAAAAGTAGAAGACTAAGGTGGGCTGGACATGTGTGGAGGCGAGAAAATACCTCCATTATTAATTATATTGAACGATCGAACCCAGACGGTAGAAGACCCCTTGGCAGGCCAAGACTTAGATGGAGAGATCAGGTCCTCAAAGATATTTACAAATTGGGAACTACACCTGAGGCAACAAAGAACAGAGCAGAATGGAGAGGCATTGTTGGCGAGGCCAAAAACCAACTGGGGTTTCAATGGCCAAGGAGGTAAGGTAAGGTATTTTTCTAAAACTGCTTTAAATCTCCATAATGTTACTGTCAATGGGTAATTTATGTTTATATAAATAATTGCAGTTATATCTTAGCTTTTTAGTTATTTTCTTTCTGAATGATCTAATTAATGTTTTACTATATATTTATAGTAAAATCCATTTAACACTCATCATTATTTCTCCTAATCTATACGTTCAATTGAGTTGACATTTTTTACATAGGTTTATCTTGGCTCCTAGAGGCTCATTAAGAAAGAATTTCCCTCTCCAACCTCAGGACTCAGTCCCACTGGCCTCCAAAATTCCCATGGTATTCTTATCAATTGACTTATTTGCATAACAGCTGTTAAATAAAAACAAATTGAATACAATTTTGGTATGCTAAACTTTTAAAATTAAAAATAATTGATTACAGTAGTAAATTATACATAACATCAGCTGTTCTAAATTGCATATAAATTGGATACAGTGTAAACTGAAAGCTTGCTGCACATTTTGATTATTTAGTCAAACTCAATATAATGACTAGTAAAGCGGGCGAGTACAGCTAGTCTATTTATATAAAAGCCATTTACCACTCCTCACTATTTCTCCAAAACTATGCATCCAATTGATTTGAAATGTTGTATATAAGTTTATCTTGGTCCTTTACAACCTCAGAACTCCATCCCACTGGCCTCCAATATTCCCATGGTATTTTTATGGAACTACAGTATATTAGTTGATTGATTGATTTGATTAACAGCTGTTAAATAAAAACAAATAGAATACAATTGTGGTAGGCTAAACTTTTAAAATTAAAAATAATTGAGTACATTAGTAAATTATACACAACATCAGCTGATTTAAATTGGATACAGTGTAAACTGAAAGCTTGCCGTACATTTCGATTATATAATTAAACTCAATATTATGACCAGTGAAGCGGGCGAGTACAGCTAGTCTACCTATATTACTAATTCTATAAGTAAAATTTTAAACATATGAGTGTCAAATAATATTATATATGGCCTAAAACTTTCAATATAACGCCAAACGTAATATTTAAAACCATTTAGGATTTGTTTATGGCCTCAAACATCCGAAACTATATTCTTCTCTTATGACCCCCTCCCCTCGCCCCAAATCCTAGCCTGAATCCGCCCCTGCGTCCAACAGCAGTGACTGGTGAACTAGCAACATTAGATGTTCTTCAATCTTTTGTTAAAAATCCGAAAGAATCAGCTAGATCAGCACAAATACATGGAATGACTTGTGAGTCACTCAGAACAGTTTTTAAAAAAATTAGGTTTTAAGTCGTACCAAGAACATCTAGTTCAAGAACTGAACGAAGATTACTTTGATTGGTGGCTCGAATTTTGTGGAGTTATGATGAATAGAATTGACAGAAACCAAATACTTTTGAACGATATTTCATTTTCAGATGAGGCAACATTTATTCTAACAGACGTGTTAATATACCTAACTGTCGATATTGAAACAACAGCAACCCCAAGCAGGAGGGGTGGAAGGGAGGGAAAGATGACTCACACACAGCACCCACAAAACTTATCGTTTGGGCAGTGCTTATATTATTGGAAATCAAATAGTGTGCCCATTTTTTATCGATGATAATTTAAGTGCTGTCTTGCTCCTAGAAATGCTCCAAAATGAGATAATTCCTGCACTACAAGCTAGCATTGGCCTAAGTGCCAAAGGATTGATGTTCAACAAGATGGAGCACCACCACACTATAGCATTGACATTAGACAATACTTGAATACAATATTCCCACATTAAAGATCCTCTTCTAACTCCGTCCCCAAAGGTGTCTTTCCGTCGGTAATTTAACAGATATGTAGGTTACTGCCACCAGTAATGATGTGTGAACTTTGGCGTCTTTCTCAGTCGTCGTTTAAAAGTTAAAAAAGGGTTCCAGACTTGTCACTGTCCTGTATACAGTTTAATACTATAGTTGTTCCCTTTTAACGATTTATTTATGTTTCAATTATTATGATGACTTGTTTTTTTCTTTTCTAGAATCCAATTTAAACACTGCTTGAAGTATAATACTTATTCCGTTATTTGCTACAAGAAAGAAATATCTTCTAGCTACTATTTACTAGCCTTCATAAATTTGCTTAATTCTTATTCAAAAGATATGTAAGTTATTGCTATTTTAATTTTTTGTGTAATTTGAAACTACAATCGTTGTAACTAAACATTACGGAAATTAATTTACGATGAACTGAATGCAGAACTTATATTTATATTTGCCAAGAGCTGTGAGACGTGATTACAGAGTTACATATACGTTATTTTTATCGGTTGTACATAATGGATTAATTTCATGTTTTTATTGACAAATTAATTATACATTGCTGCTAAAGTTTTCTAAATATTTGTTTGTTTATACTGTGACAGTAATCAAGACCGTCTCGGGTTAACATTAATTATAAAACCAATAGGAAGCCATCCATATACAAGGAATCTAGGTTTGGAACTGTGTCAAAACAGAGACGGGCGCCCTTTCGACGCGTCAGATAGACGCCGCTCCCACCCTCAATATCGTAGAATTCATCCCCGCTACGACGGAGCTACTACAGTTGATAGATAGTGCTGACTACAGTAGGCCTACTGATATATTTACATTTCCTCAAATAAATGCTTTTAAATAGCATTTCAATAGTGTCGAACGTAAATATTTTTTAACCAATATTTGGTAGCGAATCAGATCACTATATAATCTGATTGATTTAATAACGAAGCGGTAAACTTAAAACTTCATAATCTAATCAGATCAAAGTGGTCATGAGCCGGGCAGTCACAAGTTTCAGTAATAACCACTGTAGGCCTACTGTTCTTTTCTAAGCCCGATTTTGAAAGATTTCGATACAAAGGAAACCCGTAGATCGATAGCAGACGACGGCCGTAGAACCGCTGTTTACTGCTCATTTCTTCATCACAATTCGTTATCTAAGCTAAAGTAGTATAAAATGAGAATATGTCTTTGTGAATGTAAATTTATAGTGGTTATTTTAATTGTTATAAATACATCGCATGAAGAGGAAATAAAACCTGAAATGTAAGTATAGATAATATACTCATGTCAATTCTGTTGGATGTTGCACAAGCATTAGTACAGTAGGGTGTAAATTTGTTGCTTACAGAGATGTTTTAAAACTTCTTGATAGTGCATGACTCCTCTAAAAAACCAACAGAACTACATTAAAATAATTTATATTATTTTTAGTATCAATATCAATACTTGTAAAACTATCTGCTATTTTTCTACAACAAGCTGTTTACTTATCATTATTTATTGTTGCTCCATACTGCTCTTTCTTAAACATACATAAGTAAAATGATAAATTAAGTTCCTAACCTATATAGTCATTAAGAACTTAACTTATAGTTCCTCTGTAAGTATAGCCCGCTAGTATTTATAGTTGTTTAAAATGATCTACATTACAGAATATAGTTAACCACTGATAATAATAGCATAGAGTCACCAGTTAAATTTTCATTGTGACTGGAATTCAAATTCTATTAATTGCTGAATAAATTGTGGTATATGATATCAGTTAACCAATATTTTTTGTAATTCTTTATCAGTACATACATTTGAAATGACCAAATTTTATTGTTGTCAACCCAAGAAGGTGGTTGGGGGGGAATAAAGAAAATATAGCTTTTTAAAGTAAATTATACGGTAGAAAGAAGATATTTTTATTCTTATATGCACAGTGAAACTGTCTATTAAAAAAGTCTATGAGAAATTCTCCCTTCGGTCTCGCTGGTTTTATTTCCCTTCATTCGCTGGGAAGCTCTGTCACGTGTGTGTAGTAAGAAGTTCAATATGTTCAGTACTTCATGGTCTCATGGTAATAAATCAGTATATTCTTATTTGGGCATTATTGGATCATGTAACTCAAATCACTTACTATGACATCTTTTTGAAACTCATGAAATCATTATTACAGCTCTATCACCTAGAGATGTGCCAAACTGCTGTTTGAAAGAAGCAATTAGCTGAAAACAGTTGGCATCACTAAGCTGCTTATTAAACGCAGTTTAGCTAATCTACAGCACACATATTGGCACATTGTTTCTGTATACCGTTGTTGACTGAAAATTGCTTATCCAGCTTTAAATTTGCTTTCAATTAAATTATAAGATCAAATAGATTAGTTACACATACATATCAAACAGTTACGGCAAATCTACAAAGACAAGGCTATACAATTTCTTGAAGATAGTTTAATAAAATTTGTGTATACCTTTCCATTAATAGAACATTTAATTCAAAGTATATCGTACATAACAGTGCATCTCAACAGTACAAGAGAGCTGCATACAACAGCAGACAGCAACTAATATAGAAAAGCGCTTTATGTTTACTGCTGTTGACCAACCTCTTTTCTGTAACTATTGGACGAGGATAACTGCTGCCAAAAAGCAGGTGTTCTCACTCAACTGTTTAGTAGCTGAGCTGCTTACCTTAATAAGCTGCTCAGTCTAAGTTGCTTAAGCTTATTTAGAACATCCCTAATGTCACTATTGTTTATTACTACACATGAAGTTGTTGTCAATTCAAACAAAATAAATGGTACCAGGTAACTGGCACAAACTTTTTCCCTTTTCCTTTGTTATGTCAGATTGTTTAAAAAATAAAGGATGTAAAAACATATCTAAATAAAAACTGATGTTCAATCAATTATATTTCTAATGAATGTATAAATGAAACAATTATTTTATTTAAATAAAATTACTATGGAATAAAAATAATCTTCTAATAAAATAATAATAAAATTCAAATAAAATAAAAAAAAATGTGGTAAATTAACCACACAACCAGATCTTATGTCAACAACCCTCAACAACTTGACTTGTGGCTTCCGGCCTTTGGCCTCCAGTCCCAACTTAGTGTGGTGGTAAGTAAAATATTTTTTATTTTAATTTGCATCTTTAATGAAAATTTAATCAAAATCATTAGAATAGAGCTTGAATAAATTGAATTTTAAAATGTTTTTGCCCATACAAAAAAATGTTATAACTAAAAAAACTAGCCAAACACAACCATGCTTTTTGACATCTTTGCTGAAAATTTAATCAAAATCGTAATAGCTGTTTTTGAGAAAATTCAATTTTTGTATGATTTTAGTCCATAAAAATTAAATTAAAAATCAGTTGAGTCAATAATCAAAATAAGGGGTCAGTGTTGTCAGTTAACTATTTATAATATAAAAGATATTATCAGGAACTTGCCTTTGGCCAGAGGCAAGAAAGAGTACCGCTTCTTGAACCTGCTAAGTATTGAGATGTGACTTTGCCAATCAATTTAGGGAGGCACAAAAAATGCTCTACTAGCTGTCCAGAAAATACAAACACTGGCATGGATGTTGCCCAATCGAACCATGAGGAGGTTGAGCAAGTCTTTCTCAACCACAGTTACTGGCGCATCAGACACACCACTTATTTTTATGAAAATCTAAGAGTAAACTAATGAAATATTTATTCTGTATTCATACAGGCATACGATACAAATTTGTTTCTTGGATAGGTTTTACCATCCTAAATGGATGGTAAAAGCTAGAGGATTAGTAAGTAAAATGTGAAATAATAGCAATTCTTAGCAAATAGTTTTTATCACCTGCATCTACCTGAATTTGGTATTCTGTTATTGGACATTACATCCTTTTAAAATATAAAATAAAATAGATATATAATGTCGTTAAAATGTTTAGAGTGAAAGGATGGGCAAAACAGCTTGGATGGGAGCTCTGGGAATACGGGAATCATGTAACTGGAAGATTAAATGTCATAGAAGTAAGTAAAATGTATTATTCTTTCTCATTTGATTTTAAAGATATTTAGCCCACACATAAAATCATTACACATGGACACAGCGCTTATAGATTGTAACATAATATTTAATTTACAAAAATATGTTAACAAAAACAATAGTAACTAATTATAACAGAACATAACGTTCATGAAGACAAAGAAAGTGATCTATAGGGATTAGAGAAAAAACACTTAAAAGGAGTGTAAAGAGTATGTATTTACTGCATTTCAATGGCAGAGCCATTTTACTATTATTAGTATACATAAATAGTTAATTTTAAAGTTTGTATGGATTTTGTAAAGTACAATTACACTTTAATACTCATTATAGATATTTACTAGAGATTAGTTAGTTCAATGGAAATGATAATTAAACTAAACGTTTTAGGTTCTTATAAACTTTTATTCTAACACAAATTAAATATACTGCTTAATTATTTTCCTACAACAATAAACTGTTCAATACTAAACATCTGTCAATAATATTCTTTATATCGACACATAATAACAAAACAGAAAAACATGGAGCAGATATATATTTTAGCACCGGTAAATAATTTCAAACAGCTGTTTTAATATGTCAAAGTCATAGTCCCTTCATTCTCCCACCTTGAGTAATTTACAATTACTCAATTTTTATTCCCTCATATGTCATACTTGTTTGGTCTGTTTATAATTTTTCTTCGTCGACTTTTAGTAATATTTTTGTTTTCCTCGTGATTTATTTTGACTTCTTCTTCCGGTACAAACTTCAAACATCCTGGTCCCTCCCACCATTGTGATTTTGAAAAATACTGAGCGTCACAGCCTCTTGAAAGGAAGTCGGCTGGGTTGAATTCTCTTTTGATGTAATTCCAATTTTCTCTTCAGAAATTAAGAGTACTTTACTCAACTTCTTAATTTCTGACACACGATTCCATACAAAGACTTTCTAACTACATTCTTGTTTTATCCATCCTAATACAGATGTCGAATCAGTCCAGTAAAAGATAGGAGTGTTCTGCCAGTTCAAAGCTTGTACAGTTGTCTCAGTCAAATGTAATTCCACCGTCGCAGCTAACAATTCTAGCATAGGAATGCTAAGACTTTTCAAAGATGCGACCCTAAACTTTGATGCTAAAAGTTGAACTGTCACTTTGCTTTCAGTTTCAAATGTCAAGAATATTACTGCTGCATATACATTCTTACTAGCATCACAGAACGTATGGATAGTATAACCTAACGAATTATCTTCTTTTCCTAATCATCTACGTATTTTTACATCTTGAAGACTAGGTAATTCATCAAACTATTGCAAAAAAACTCTCAGTAGTATTAGAATCAACATCAGTGCCCCATTTGACACCTAATACATTGACTATGGAAGATTCACTTCCATTTGAAGTTTGACCAGTTGCAATCCATCCACGGAGATCAAATTTTCTCTCTGCCATTACTTTAGTAGCAACAGCTATAAATTTGTCAACCTCAGGAACAGTATTTACACTAGTTGAGACGTTGTCAACATAAAAGCTCTTCCACAAGTTCTGAACAAAGTTTATATCTACATCAGGTTTTGTGACTGCTTTCTGAAGATGAAGATTGATTACTGCTCCCAATAAGAAAAGACTGCATTTTAATCCAAATACTACCCGTTTATGCCTATATACAATTATTTCATCATTACTGTTGTACCATAAAAAACTAAGTTTGTCGGTTATCAACTGCGTTTACTGCTATCTGTAAGAATGCTTTGACAATGTCAGCAACTACTCCAAATCTTCCTACTCTGAAACGAAGCATAACTGTCGGAATCAGTTTTATTAAGTTAGGTCTACACTTCAAGCAATCATTTAGTGAAGGCTGGTTTCTGTTCCTAGCAGATGCATGGAACACTGGGCGAATTCTCGTCGTCTGGATTGCTCTCTTTCACAACAGGTCTATGAGGTAAGTAATGAGAGTCTTTATCCAACTCAACACTTGGTACAATTTCAATTATGCCTTGTTCTTTCCAGTCCTTAATCACAGAGTCATATTCTGAAAACAAGTAATTGCTTTTAAGCCTTTTACTTACTGATTGGAGTCTTTTCAGCCAGTACTTTGTTTGTTGGTAGAGGAGGATGGTTGTCAATGAATGGAAGTTTGACTTCATAACGTCCCTCTTGGTTGATGATTGTTGTTTGCAGAAAATGATCCTTCACGTCCATCTGAATCCCCTTCTCCGATTGGTGCTCAGGAGGTTCCTTTATCCCGATCAAGTCTAGACTCCATAAATCTGCAATGTTTGCATCTTGAATAAACATACTAATTACAAGTAGACAAACAACCATTTATGTCTGTTAGGCATCCTGGTATTTTACCTACTAGAATTGTCTTCATGGCCACTAGTCTAGAATTCAGTTGGAAACGATCTCCTATATTTAGTTAACCTGCCACATCAGCCCCTATTAAAATACTAATTGGTTGATTTGACTCTTCAACATCGGTCAAATGAATGCCTTTACTAGCCAGCTTTTTTAACCAAGGTCCGTTGGTTACATGATTGATATTCCCACAAATCTTAGGCTGACTCAATACTTCAAAGTTACACCTGTACGAATCATCCTAGATTGAAAGATGAACTCTATATTTATTGTGGATGTTTTCTGTAGTTTTCACATTAACAAACAAAGAATGTACTATTCTTTCTTGACTCAAAGATTTGTACTCAATCTGACAAGCCACCGTCTGAGTTGTATACAAATGCTCAGAGCCTATATCAAACAACAAGCGCACAGGTATGGTAGTGTTAGTCTCAGGATTTCTCAGGTTAGCTATTAAGGTTGCATAAAGACTCTGAGATGAGATACATAGTTTGAATGGTTAGGTCTACTAGATAACACATTATCTTTTACCTGAGCACAAGTATCTTTAGCCTCAGATTTCAACACATTAGTAGACATAGAAATATTACTATTTACATGAAAATTAGAGCACATGACGACAAAGTGTTGTTTGTTACACAGAGGGCATTTCAAACTATCATTGCATTATTTAATATTGTGGTCTTGTTTTAATCAACAAAAAACAACACCTTTTTATTTTATGATTTGGGTTTTTTCATCTAGATCTTTTTGAGCTAAGAAACAATCTGAGCTTTTATGTGATTTTTCACAAAATATGCAAATGAAGGCTTTGTCGTACCTACCAAAAGAAAATGAAAAAGATTTTTTAGTCTGCTTACTTTCCTTGTGATTCAAGTTTAGGCTTACTCCAAATCCAGACATTGCCAACCCAATTCTTTGTTCACTCTCTATTTCTGAAAGCATAAGTGTCATTAAATTGTTTAAACGATCCTGAGGACTTTCCCCACTGCGATGGAAACTTGGTTGGCAAGCTTGAAGAGGTCTTCCGCCATGCAAGACTCTACCATTGGGTATAAAAGAGAAGCGCATTTGTCGGTTGTTACACCTAGAGTTTCTAGATTTTTTTAAATGAGACAAGTTTATCGTACAAAGCTTGAAGAGACAGCCGGTTCTTACTTCCTAGTGAATTTGTTAAGACTATCTTAAGCAGCTCTCTAACATATACCTCTACCAATAAATCATCTTTACCAAATTGGGTTTTCAAACTTTTAGTAACTTTAGAATAGTTTGGTCCAACTGTTTTGAACAACTTCGTAGGCCCTAATAGCAGGTACTATACTCTGCAAGAGGTATTTAAATTTATCTGCTGGTCCAATGCTAGGGTCTACATCTATTTTTTTAAACTGGCTCCAAAAAGGTAGCCAATTGATAAGTTCCTCGTCAAATTTCTTGATTTCAATTTTTGGAAGTCTGTAGGTACTTTTATTTAATATTGATTTAGAGTTGGCATCAGAACCTAGTCCTAAGTTGTTAGAGCTTACTTGACTTAATACATCCTCTTGTTTTAATAGTTTTTTAACTTTTAGCCGAATGGACTCATACTTACCTACATACTTATCTATGTTTGTTGTTTCAGCTAGAAAACCATTTTCAGTTGTATTTTCATCATTCAACAGCAAGTCCCTTATTTCTTTATCAATAGCTTGTAGTTCATCAACTTTTTGTTGTAGAATTATAAACATTATAAGCTATTATAATTCCATATATAGTGAAAAGAATAAAATATTAAAGACTAAATGAGTTTTATTATTGACAGAATAAAGTACTAGGTTAGAGTTATAAAATATGAAAATGATTGGCTTTGTGAACATCATGATATAAATTTAATTCAACTATGTTATTTTTTTTATTATATGACTAACTACAACCAGTTGTCTTATATTTTTTTTAGAGTTTTAAAGATACCACAGTAGAGCAAACAGATGGAAAGACGATGGTTAATGAACTTGCAAAGGAAATGGAAAACGTTATGAAACTAAAAGTAGCTGCAGTAAAGGTGAGTCCTTTTTTTAACTTGAACTTTTTTCTCAACATTGACTCTTTTTTTTATTTAATGATTGTCCATACACTTTATTTTAAATAATAAAAGTTTTAGTGCATTAAATTAATTTTTTAAATTTTTACTTTAAATTGAAATTTTAAGCAATATAATTAATTTGTAGTGCATTTATTAAATGTCTTATAATTTATGAAAACGTATCCCAAATAAAAAAAATCCATTAATTTCAATAACCACAAAAACTATAATTACGACACTTAGAAAGAAGAGAAAAGATACTGGTAATACTGGTAAAAGTGAGAGAGTAAGTACTCTTCCCCCACTGTGTTATTCTATTTAATGTTGTCATGGCAACTAGGTCGCAAGCTGACAGCGCAGTATCAAGCCCCATCCACTACGTCATTAGCAACAATGACCATCGATTGGTTTGATTAATACTAACGAATCACACTTAAAATTATTAAATTAAATCATTATATAGTATTCAAATAACAATTAATAATAACAAAATGAATAATAATGTAAACAATAAATAGTAATTAAACAAACATGTAAGTAAATAACAGGTATTTTTTTATCTAAACACTGTTGGGAAAGTTGAACACTTGAAGGCGGAAAGTTAGTCATGCCGTGAAATAAAGCAGCTCAGTGATGGAAGGATTCCCCTCTGCTGCTGTAACCCCTACATGTGCTAAATATAACATGCAGATTGCTTATTTTACGGCCCAATTATAGTTATCAAAATAATAATCCCAATAATATAAATTAAACATAATATAGATTTTATATGTACATTACATTCAATACATTGTTTACGATTTGACTGGAATTGGACAAGCAGTTAAAGCGTAACAATTTTTTTCCAACCATATTTTTACAACTTTAAATCAAGATGGAAGATTTTGTGTTGTGGTCTATTAATGCCATCTGTCTCAAAAAGGCTTGTAAAGAAAGCTTTTAATTTTAATCTCCAACAAACATGGATACCTTTTGTACAGTTCTACAAAGTCTGCAAAACAACTCTTGAGAAATGTCCTTGCCTCAGCCATAGCAATTCAACAACAATTAACTAATAACCAACATTTTCAAACTGAATGAAGTAAACAAATTTATTGGAACAAAGAATAAAAGAAGTGTAATAAAAAAGAATAAAATAACACACCTAATAAAACATCACAAATTACAAAATCTGCAATTGCTAACCACTGCATTAACACTGGACATAGTATTAAAAAAAACAATTTAAAATTATTAAAACATATAACAACACCACAATATTTAAATGCATGGGAATCATGGTACATTAATAATGCAAATTCTGAAAATTTATTAAACCAAGAAGATGGACCAATTCAAAATTCCATTTTACTTTCAGAACTATAAACAAAATTAATTTAAATTCAATTTATAATATCATAATAAAACTAATATTTAGAAGAATAAATATATTTAGCCATGAAAGTTAAAAATTTAAAAACATATGTTTATATAAGCTTATATTTATTTACTTTTTGTATATTTAATATTTGTCATGTGTCTGACGATGATAGCCTTGCTATCGAAAGGCCTCACCAATAAAGTTTTAAATATTGGTTTTAAATTGTATTATTTTTAACAATTATATACAAAAAAACCAATACAGCTCCATCTTCAACATAGAATACTGTAGGCTTTTTAACACAACAACCAGAGCTTTGACCACCAACTACAACCTGATCTAATCTTGGCAATTGCTGATTTACATGCCCAGTTTTCTATTCAATTTCACGTTGTAACAAACATACTGTTAAAACTTGTTGTAACGTGTAAAAGCCCTGTTATGTCTTCTAGGTTTAACGTGCCCATATTTCGTGATATACTTTGACAATTGAGATCAAGTAAAATATTGTGCACACTGGGAAAGTCACTAACTCTATGTTATGGATCGTTATTTTCTGAAGATCCTCTCTTTTCAAATGAAACTTCTTCATCACTGACTTACAAAACATCTTCATGCTGCTTAGCTCCATGTACGGAGCTGCTATGAGATGCAATCTGTCTCTTCTTGTCATGGTACCCTTATCAGTCTTGATAATGTAAGACCATGTCTCGTTGGATTTCCTTACTTTGTTGTTTTAGATTGACAACTCTTACATAATAACCGCAATGCAATTGTTGTAGTTCTCTTGTATTACATCGTCTGTCAGAAGTTTTTATATTTTTGTTCTATTTAAGTTTTCTTTTCTTTTTTACATCTCTCTCTAGGAATCATTGCTTAAGTGTCATGAAGGGAACGATTCATCAACATTTAAGGAAGACTTGGTTAGTTGGAAAGAAGGTTCTTCCTGTTTGTAAAAAGTTCCAAATAAGGATCAGATTTATTTTTCTTCAAGATTATTTTGGTAATTTTGATTGCCATCTCTACGGCTTCATTGCTTTGGTAAGTCAAAGTCTCTTTATTTACAATTTTCATAGAGAAATGTATTGGCTTCAAAAATACAGTGATAAAATTACAAAATTAAAGTTAAATTGAGCAGTCTTGATGTCTAGGATGGTCATGTGTCCTTTGTAGATATTCTTCCAGCGTGTAGAACGGCCTGGTCACCAGCCATCTGTTCAGTGCCATCTTCAGGTTCTTCCCCTTCTGAGGTTTTATTTTGGTTGGCAGCAGGTTGTAAATTCAAATTCAAATTCCATTTATTTGTCATACAACTATTATAGCATTGACAAAGTCATATGTACAGCACATATATGCTAGTCAATAGATTCTTAAGAATATAAATTCAAAACATGAATAGATAGAAATAATAATAATAAATAGTTAATTGATTATGAGCAATTACATACCTTTACAGTTTATTTAATTAATTAAATAAAAAATAGGTATAAATAAAAAGTTGATTAAATGAAAAGGCTGCTTTAGGAGCTAATTATATAAGTTTATTAAGTGGAATGAATCAAAAATCAATATTAGGAATATTAAAAAATTCGTCAATAGAATAAAATGGGTTCTTCAGGAACCAGTTAAAAATTTATTACAGAAAGATTTTTCTGAATACTTGTCAATCAAGTTGGTTAATTTATTGTAAACTCTAAGTGAAACTATATTATGGCTGTTTGAAGTTTTATGTAATCTAACAAAATTAATAGTAGCTTGATCTTTAATCCTAGTTTTATACTGATGAGCACTTTTTTTAATTATACCAGGAGTTCTTAAAACATATAAAATCAAATCAAAGATGTAAATATTTATGACAGTTAGAATATTCAATTTAACAAATAGGGGTTTACAATGTTCTGTAGGACCTACATTTGAGATTGCTCTTATAGCCCTTTTCTGCAGAAGTAAGATTTCCTCTATCCTTCTGCAATTCCCATAAAAGATTATTCCATATCTAAATATTGACTGAAAGTAAGCAAAATAAGCCGATCTAATATAATTTTGATGCACACAGTAAGTTAATCGTTTTAATAAATGAATTACTCTGGATAATTTACCACTAATATAATCTACATGTGGTCCCCAAGACAGAGTTTTGTCTATAAAAATTCCTAAAAATTTAACACTGTCAGTTGAATTATCACTTAAATTGTTTTCACTGACCGGTCTTAAAGAAAATGTTACTTCTTTAGTTTTATCTTCATTTAGGAGAAATCCATTTGATTTGAACCATTCAGATGCTTTCTTTAGTGTTCTTTCACCTAGTGATTTAAGTTGTTCAAAGTTTGAATTTGAATTAAAAAAGGTTGAATCGTCGGCATAAAGATAAGTTTTACTATTTACAAAATTTGGAAGGTCATTTATGCTAATTAAAAATAATAGGGGTCCCAGGACCGATCCCTGAGGAACACCATTTGTGACTTCTATCTCCTGGGACCACTCACCGTCCACGAAAACTTTTTGTTTACGATTAAAGAAATAGGATTTAAAAAACTTGAGTTGAGTATTTTTAATACCATAGTAGTTCACTTTCATTAATAATTCAGAATGATTTACGCAGTCAAAAGCTTTGCTCAGGTCACAGAAGGTTGCCTGGGCGAAAACTTTTCCTTCAAAAGCTGATAGCACTTAGTGCACCAGCATATCTGCAGCATCAATTGTGCATTTCCCTTTCTAAATCCGAATTGTGAATTACTTAAAAACTTATTATTTTCTAAATAGGCACTTAGTTGTTCACAGATTAAAATTTCAAATAATTTTGATAATGATGGAATTATAGAAATTGGACGATAGCTCTGCGGCTTGTCCCTTGAGCCTTTTTTAAGAATTGGGCATATTCGCGACACCTTTAACTCATTAGGAAATACTCCCTCCATGAGACAGAGATTAAAGCAGTAGGATAGAGGAGTGGCAATAGATATTATTATTTTTTTAAATAAATTATTAGAAATAAAGTAAACATCGCAACTATCAGAATTTTTAAGTTTGCCGGTTGTAGTAACTATATCTTCTGGAGTTATTTGTTTCCATGAAAAATCTTGAGAATTTACTGAAACAAGTTGAATGAGCTCCTCTGAACTATATCTAGGATTACTTACTTTAGTTTTAATTTCATTAACAGAGTCTACAAAAAAATTATTAAATGTGTCAGGTGAAATTCCAGGGTTTATTTTACTCGATGTACTTTGTTTACTACCACATTTTATCACTTTCCAAGCAGTTTTACACTTATTACTACTCCTTTCAATCAGATTAGTATTATGTAATATTTTAGCATCTTTAATCGATTTCCTATATTGGTTTTTTAAGTTTAAAAATTGTTGCCTAATTTTTGATGTGTCTGTTTTGTTTTTTTTGATAATATTATCCAATAATAATAATTTGTTTTTCATATTAGCCAGATCATTAGAATACCAATCATGTTTCAATTTTGTGCAATGATTTGTTTTGACTCTTTTTATTTTTGCATAAAAGTTTATGTTATCAACTAATTTTTGAAAAAAATTTTGAAAGGTATTACTAGCAGTGGAATTTGTTGAGTTCAGTATATTATTCCATTGATAGCAGCTCAGTTTATGTGCCAAGGCACCTACTGAGGTTTTTGGCAAAACCATTTTAAAGTAATTGCTTGACTCTAGATTGAATAAATTGTCTTCTTCAGATTGTATTTTTGTCGTATAACCCATGCTGAAGGGGGCATTTATAGTGAGACCATCGTGGTCAGAAAAGGGAAAATTAAAAATATCACATTCTATAGCTAAACCTTTTTTGCAATTTACTAGAATATTGTCTAAACAATTTGAACCTCGAGTTGGTTTAGTATTTATGTAATAAAAGTCATATTGGCGCAAGATATTGATAAACTGTTTGGATAAATTATGTTGTTTTGTAACATCAAAATTAGAATTAAAATCACCTCCAATTATGGAGATGTAGTTTGGCCAGCTAGTTAAGTACGAAAGCAACTTCTCAAGTGAATCTAGAAAAACATGTGGGTCAGCAGATGGTGAATGGTAGAGTGAAACGAATATTATTTTTAAACTATTAATAAAGGTAGCTGAGGCTTCAAAGTTCATTTCTGAACAAAGATGCTTGATATCACAAGCCCTGGTTTGAATGTCATTTCGGGCAAAAATTAAGGAACCACCCCGAATGTGGTTAGTTCTACAAAAAGCACTGACACAGGAATACCCTTCGGGTGTTGCTGAGTCAGTTTCTTCTTCTGTAAGCCAGTGTTCAGATAAACCTAAAGCAAAAACATTTTTATTAATTAAAAAGCTCTCTAAAACGGATAATTTTTCATCCAAACCCTGAATATTAAGGAATAAAACCCTGGAATTCAACCCGTCAAAACAAATATTTTTAGCTCGGCTAAACATAAAGATCATCAGAAATTGGACATGATGAAGACAAAACCAGACTATCCATAACTAAATTACTTGAACATGGATCTTGAGACACCTGGTCACTCAGATTGACACTAATCACTTGGGGCTGAGTTGCCACTTCTGTGAGCTGATCAGAAACTGCTTCTTCAGCTGAAGGGGATGGTAAAGGAAAGTTCTGCCCAGTGTGAGGTACTACAGATGGTGTCAGTGGTTGCTGGTCAGGTTTATGGCATTTAAGCAGGCGGGAAGTGATGTGAAGTGACATTTTTTGCAGACATCTCACAAATTCACAATGGGACATACCATTCCGCAGAACCCTAGTACAGTGGTTCTCAACCGGTGGTACGCGTACCACCGGTGGTACGCGGGGACATTTCAGGTGGTACGCAGTCATATATTAATAATAACAATAAAAACTGTTACGATGCAACATTTCTGCGTTAAGAATACAATTCCTCCATCTGTGTTTTACATAGAATAGTGGCAGTTTGACGCTGACCTTGCCGCTATACGAACAACCCGAGTGACTCAATTCCTTCTCCCACTCCTCACCCTCCGCCACTCATCACGATCACGACCATCCCACCCCGTCAGTTTTGTTTTGACAGTGGCTTGAGCTGGTGTCACGTTCTTTGGTTACTTTCTCACCCAGTAGTTTCATTCTGATGCCAATGTTAGCTGTTTTTCGATTGTGTTCCATGAAGTGAAGTTTAGTTTTAGTTTTTAGTAGTAATTCAGCATAGTATTTAGTGGACATAATGAAGCGATATTTGACTAACCCCTCCACCTCTAAGGACAGTCAAAAGAAGATTAAACCTCAGCCAAATCGTAAGTACGATGCTGCGTATTTACAGTTTGGATTTATAGTAAAACCTGGCACAGAAAATAACAAAAATCCTATTACACAATGTGTTTTATGTTCAGAAACACTTTCAAATCAGAGCATGAAGCCTTCCTTACTAAAGCGGCACCAGACTACTAAGCATCCCGATTTGGTTGACAAACATATTGAATTTTTTTCAAAGAAAATCTGAATTGTGTAAGAGAGAAAATCACTGCATGGCAAAATTTGTAAATATAGACAAAAAACTGGTCAAAGCATCGTACCTTGCCAGTTATAGAATAGCTAAAGAAGGGAAGCCTCATACAATTGGCGAAACACTTTTACTTCCGGTCACTAAGGATATGGTCGAGGCAGTATTAGGCGAAAAGGCAGCAAAGGAAATCGAGAAAATTCCGTTGTCCAATGACACAGTAAAGAGGCGAATTGTTAAGATGTCTTCGAGTATTGAAGAACAGCTTTTACTTCAACTGCGCGAATGTAATTATTTTGCACTGCAAGTAGACGAAAGCACAGACATAGCAAATATGGTGCAGCTTCTCGTATTCATACGTTTTGATTATCAAAGTGAAGTAAAGGAAGAATTTTTATTTTGCAAACCTCTTGAATCAAACACTAAAGCTGAGTACATATTTAATGTCATAAATGAGTACATTATGAAAGCGGGAATATCATGGTCTAAATGTGTTGGTTTGTGCACGGACGGAGCAAAAGCTATGTCGGGTATTTCAGTGGATTAGGAGCAAGAATAAAAAAAGTTGCTCCAGAATGCCAAAGTACTCACTGCGTTATTCACCAAAAAGCTTTGGCTTCCAAGGGTATGGCTGCCAACCTTAAGTCTGTTTTAACGGATAGCGTGAAGGTCATTAATTTTATTAAGGCCAGGGCTCTTAATTCACGGCTTTTCTCTTTGATGTGTGAAGATATGGGTGCAAAATATCAAACTCTCCTCCTACACCGAGGTTAGGTTAGGTTGTCACGAGGCAAGATCCTAACTCGTCTATTTGAACTGAGGTCAGAAGTCTTTAGGTTTTTAAGTGAACAAAATCATGACATGAAACACTTGTTCAATGATGATGAATGGCTATCACGATTGGCGTATTTGGCTGATATTTTTGATAGGCTTAATATCTTGAACATAGGACTTCAAGGGCCGAGTACAACAGCGTTCACTACCAACGATAAAATATCATCCTTCAAGAAAAAGTTGGTTCTGTTTCGCTCTCAAGCACAGGACATGGATTTTTCTGCATTCCCTACTCTTGCTGCATTTTTGGAAGAAAATGATATTTCTCTGAAGCCAGAAGTGACTGATGATATCACTAGTCATATGGAAGCCCTTCAAAAGAGTTTTGATAAATATTTTAATCAAGATTTTTCTAAATATGAGTGGATTAGAAATCCATTTTCAGGGGAATTTCCTATCACTCAAAAGAGTGTTTCATCGACCTTACAAGTGACAACTCAATGAAAGATTCGTTTAAAGAAAAATCTTTAATAGACTTTTGGATGGGGACAAAAACTGAATACCCATCAGTGTTCAAGCAAGCAATAATCTTTTTACTTCCATTTGTAACCTCGTAATTATGTGAATCGGGCTTTTCAGAACTGCTGTACATAAAAAATAAATACAGAAACCGCATTAGTGTTGAAGAGGAATCAAGTTGAGTTCAATTGACCCAGATATAGAAAATTTGGTCAAGGACAAACAACAACAACGAGCTCATTAGGATCTGTTTAAATTTAAATGACTGTGTTCAATGAACTAATTTGAGATTGTTTTTAATGTAAGATACATTTCATTTTGTATCTAAGTAAATTCTATGTACATACATACAGTTGTAGAATGAATTTTTATTTTCCTAAACATGACCAAATGTAAATTATACATAATTATTTATAAAAATGAATATATATATATATAAGGTGGTACGTCAAAATATCTGAAAATTTCAAGTGGTACTTGGTTACTAAAAGGTTGAGAACCCCTGCCCTAGTAGATTGTTCATCGTGGGTAGCAATCAAAACCTGTGCATTAGTTTTTAAGTGGAATTCTATCAGTTTGTCAATGAAGTGATGAGGAGGTAGACAATCCCTAATGCAACCCATTGGGGAACATATTAGCCGCTTCAATTCCTTATTCTTGAAGTGTTCGGTCATTTGATTAAAGGCAAGATTGTAGTCTCCTATTTTAGGTTTATTATTTTACTCCGGTTTTGTTACTAGGCCGTACACCATGGCACCATCTTCATTTTGCTGAAAGACAAGATGTGATTCAACAAGGTTGGTTGGTTGAGGTTTACCAAACTTTTCTTTAAATGCTATGGCAACACCTGCACTCATATGTCTTGGGCTGGTAATATCAGCTGAGATGCAATGTGCAAAACCAGTGGACTTGTCTGCTTGATATTCATCAATTAGACAGCTCATATTCTGTTCCAAAACAATTATAGGATCCTGGGCTTTAAGGAGACTGGAGGTGGTGTTGGGTGTAGATGATACATGAGGTCTGGATGCAGTCAAATGATCAAGGTTTTCTTCAATATGGTTGTTAGGAGGGGTTTTGGCCTTGGGAGTAGAAGAAGTAAACTCCAGTATCGTCTTCTTAATCATATCTGCCATTGCAGCCTTTCCCCTTTTATTCATATGAAGACCATGGGCAGTGAAGAGGTGGCGTGGAAGGAGATGAAGAGGTAACAGATGAAAGCCAGGAGTAGACAGAGAAGCAATTTCTTCCAATTCTCTATTTATTTTGGCAATTTTTAAATCTAGTTTAGGCATGTCATGTCTCATTGGTAGACTGGCTAGAATTAAATTAGTGTGGTTGGAGCTCTTAATCAGTTTGTGGACTTCATCTATAATTTGTTTAATGCCTGTAGATTCCACGTTGTTGGTCCCACCAATGACAAAGAGGAAATCATCTTTTGTTAGTGAGCTACTCAACACATCAACCTCTTCGATCACACCCCCCGAGGGAGTTCATTCCTATTGGCAAACATAATCACTTCCTGGATGTAGAGGGCCACAACTGTCAAGATGTGAAGATCCTTGAAGCCTTCACGACATCAATCCTTGGGTCCTAGGCCTTTAAGAGTTCTTATTACTTTCTTCTGGATCAGGAGAAGTCTCTGTAGGTTAGTGACTGTAGTGCCTCCCCATATAGCAATGCTGTACTTCAGATGAGACTCAAAAAGGGCATAATAAGTTGTTTTTGCAATGCTTAAATCACTGATGTGGTGAATTCTTTTGATGACAAAGAGGCTGGTAAAATGTACTTGTTACGAATTTAAAACCATACTCTTCAGCAAACTCTTTAAATTCTGAAGTTGCAAGTAGTTATACTTCTCTCGGTCAAAGCCATGTTGAAGTCATTCAGAAGGAGATGGTTAGGTCTACAATCTAGAGATTGTGTTTTCGATCCCTCATCTACCTCTCACAATATTAATTGTGTGTTTTTGTATATACTGGACGCAGCAACTTTTGCTTAAGAAATCATAATATTTATAGTCTATGTAATTCACCATCAAAAAGTCCATTATCAAGTGGATTTTCTTTTTCTGTACAACTTCTGACTGAAAAAGTTAAAAATTTGAAGAAGTATTTTACCTAGGGAAGTTAAGGGTAAAAAGCCCTCTCTAACGCTTAACTTGGGGACTTATGGCTTAAAAGTGAACAACCATCAGTGACCAGACAAGTTCCCACCAGTTTTTGTGAAACTCACCCACCCACATGTACGGTGGTATTGACCCACCCACCCACATGTATGGTGGTATTGACCCACCCACCCATACACGTACGGTTGTATTGAATAACACAGAACGAGTTTGGCTGGGTGGGTGAGTCGATAGCACTGTGCTTGAATGGGTATGTAGTTTGGTCAATACCACCATATGTGTATGGATGGATGTGTCAATGGGTGGGTCAATACCAATATACAGGTGGGGGTGTATGGGTTCTATATGTAGTAGGTACCAATACCACTGTACATATAAGGGTGGGAGTGTGAGTCATTATCACTGTACATATGTATGGGCTGCATAAAAGTATAGGATCACTGACGGGTCACCTGTCAAAGGAACAGCCATGCTCGATGTTACTTGACGTCGTTATCTTGCCACAATATCGGAACTCTCCGGTCAAGGCAACTGGCACATGACTTGAATATAATCTTTAAAACATATGTTGCTAACTTGTGGAACTAACAATCAGAAAATTTAAAGTGCAACAGAAAGAATTTCTTCATTAAGTGAAAAATTGACTAATTATCTATTTTATAGGATTGAGGAATAATGGAATTGACACACCTTAAGTGAAATGAACAAATCATAAACATATGTTATATGCCAGTGGTTTTGACCAGAGGGTTACAATATAATCACAAAGTTATGGCGTCAAGCAACAGCGAATGTGGCTGTTACTTGGATGGGTGACCGTCTGAACAATCCCGTCCATGAATACAGCCCGCCTGCCCGGTCACTTGTGATGGTTCAGAAATCACCCTTATGTTTTAGAGAGGGTTAGCCTGGCAACACTTTTTTAATACTAATTTTTATGATAAAAACATAAGTTCCGATCTATTATCTTGTTTATACAGTACCAAATTAATTAGTTAGTTTACGTAACATGGAAAAAATTAGTATTAACCTAATCCTACAAATAATAGCCTTAAATAGAAAAACATACAAACTGATCTAATAAGGAAATGTTTTGCATGTATCTTTCTCTCGATTTATTTTATTATTCTTTTGTAGAAAATTGCAGACACTGCTCAGAAAGTGGGAAGCAATTACAACTACGACCAAGAGGTTGATCCTGAACTAAAATATTACAATGCTAAAACAATCAAACCACCAGGTTCAGTTTTCAATAAATGTGAGATAAAACAAGGCTACAGTACATTGGAGTTAAGCCCCAATTCATATTTCTTCGATGTCCCTGTGAATACCAATCTCAGCATTATCCATGTTCCAACTAGTGTTTTCTTTAGAGGTTTGTCTTACAGTTCCTTTAAGTTTGTAATTTGATTTAATTACGTTAAGGACATGCATCTATACTTATTAGAAAAACTGTTACATGGATTACAATGTTACTAATAAAACGTTGATGTATTTTAATCTTGATGTTTTCATTCTAATTTTAATGAACACGTAAACACATTAACATACAATACTTTAAAAATTATGTACAAATACCATTAAAAGTCATAGCAAGGAATGTTATTAGAGATTATGTTTGTATTATTATTCTAATAAAGGATATGCAATTCAATTCTTGAAGTACTCATGCACTGTGAGATACTATTGGGCCACTTTAACGTCTTAGTGCCAACAGTGTAGTAATAAGATACATTATTAAACAACTAAATGGAATAGAAATGCATAAAAATTAAAAAAAATGTTGGTTTCTAGTTATATACTATAATCTCTACATATAATGTACATAATAGTATCTATATATATACTTCTAGCTAATGACACATTCATGTACATTTCATGTATGTGTTGAATAAAGTGTTTTATTAATAGGTTTTATCACTATATTTGTTTACTTATAAAAACAAAATTTCTCAATTCAGTATTACATTTTGGGATTGAACTTGATTGATGTTTGTTGGTATACAATTTAATTCATAATAAAGAAGGATACAATTTACTTTTTTATTGAAAATGGGGATGACATTTTAAAGGATGTTTTAAGTAATGTAATTTGTACTATGGCAGTCATGGGCAAAGTACGGCCCGGGGGCCAAGTGCGCCCCTTTGGGCTGTCCAATCCGGCCCGCGACATGGTTTTGAGTAACCCCTAACAGACCTAACATTACATGGCACAAAACATATTTTCTGTGTAGCTAGAATAGAATAACTTTTTACTTTTCATTTGTTCTAGCTACAGAATAATAATAATTGCATTTTAATATTTACAGTTTGCACTCAACTTGTGTGGTGCGTGGTGGTAGATGTTTGTATATTAGATTGGTCACATTGCATGCAAGCAAGCCATGGAAGTTTCGGCTAAGTTTGGAACGAATCGTACGCTACAGCTAGTTTCGTCTGTCCTCAAGGTCAGTTCAGTGAAGTTCAAGCGCTCTCAGTCACGTAGGCAGTATGTAACGTCAATTCGGTGGCTATGTGCGTGGGTTCTTTTCTGTGAAAATTATTCGATAGTGTTGCTTTCTTTGTGTTATTTCTGATTGTTAGAATGGCAACTAAAAAACGTAAAGTTGATTCAGAATGTCGTGTTTTTAAAGATGAGTGGACTTTTAAATACTTTTTTACGGCAATCAAGGACAAACCTGTGTGTCTGATTTGCAATGAATCTATAGCCGTATTCAAGGAATTCAACCTGTCACGACACTTTATGACTAAACACAACAACGCCACTATGAGTGAAGAAAAGCGGAAGCAAAAAGCAGGAGATCTACATAAAAAACTGGTAGGTCAACAAAATGTTTTCAAAAAACAAAACAGTTCTCAAAAGCAAGCTACACATGCCAGTTACGTTGTAGCATACAATATTGCAAAAAGTAACAAAACACTATCTGATGGTGAGTTTGTTAAAACTTGTATGCTCCAAGTTAGTGAAATTATGTGTCCTGAAAAGAAAAAAGACTTTGAGGCAGTAAGTTTGTCTCGAAAAACAATTACTTCCAGAATTGAGGTAATTGATAAACAGCTGTTATCACAACTTGAGTCAAAGATAAAAGATTTTAAATTCTGTTCTTTTGCTTTAGATGAAAGTACGGACATAACGGACACAGCACAATTACTCATATTTATAAGAGGTATCGATGAAAACTTTGTTGTTACTGAAGAATTAGCTTGTATGCGTTCATTGAAAGGAACAACAAAAGGAGCTGATATTTTTCAGGAATTTAAAGAAACTATCACATCTTTGAAAGTTTCTGTGAACAATATTTGTAATATTACTACTGATGGTGCTCCAAATATGACAGGGGCAAAAACTGGTTTACGAGGCATATTTGAGGCATCATTTCCTGAAAACGAAGTTGTATTTCTTCATTGTGTCATACATCAAGAAGCCCTGTGTAAATCGGCTCTTGACATGAACCATGTGCTTAATGTTGTTATTAAGCTTGTTAATAGCATTCGATCACGAGCACTGAATCATAGACAATTTCGGGAGTTTCTTGAAGAATTGCAGTCTGAGTATTATGATTTACTTTACTACACTAAAGTAAGATGGCTCAGTGCAGGGCGTGTATTTGAACGGGTTTGTGATCTAAAAGACGAAATAATATCTTTCATGGTAGAAAAAGGAATGGATGAGTGTGAAAATTTGAAAGATATTGTATGGTTTTCAAACTTTGCATTTTTCACAGATCTTCTCAGCCACATAAATAAATTAAATCTCAAACTCCAGGGAAGAAATCAATTAATCCATGATATTTGGGGTAATATCAAGGCTTTCAAAATGCAGTTAAATTTATTTTCTAAACAACTAGTCAAGAAAGACTTTACTCATTTTCCAAGGCTACAAACTATTGCAGTCTGTGAAGACAAACTTAATAACTATGAGAAAAACGTGAAAAGTCTTCATGATGAGTTTGAGCGAAGATTCCATGACTTCAAAATTATTGAACAGGATCTGAAGATTTTTAGCATGCCATTTAATGTAGATTTAGAATCAGTAAAACCTGAATTGCAGCTTGAACTTATTGCTTTGCAATGTAATACTGAATTAAAGCAACTATTTCTTAGTGTTTCTAAAATTGAGTTCTATAAGACCTTGTCGAAATCAAGTTTCCCAAACTTGAAAATCATGCTCAGAAGATAACTGCAATGTTTTCATCTTCCTACACCTGTGAACAGGTGTTTTCCACCATGAAGCTACGGAAAAACAGCATAAGAAACCGGTTGACTGACAATCACTTAGCTTTACTGTTGCGAATCAGCTCATCCCAATTTCTGCCAGATTATGAACAACTTTTAGAATCACAGTCTCAGTTTCATATGTCACATACACCTTCATACTCTGCCAAAGAATAATCTTGTTTTTTTTACATTTTTGTTTTATACTTCTAACCATTAAACTAAGATATAAGTAAGATAAGCTTATACAGTGTGTAAATTAACATTTTAAAATAAAGTTTATCATTTATAGAGATTTGTTTTGTTTTCGGCCCGCCAACAAATTTCTTATATTATTTGGCCCTCCACTTAAAAGGTTTGCCCATGTCTGTACTATGGGGCATTTTAATGTAAACCTTATCTATAATGGTTTGCTGTTATGTAATTTTTACTGTCTGTCTGTTGTGTTCATTTTTGAGTGCTGTATTTATAAGTTGTTATTTATTTGTATTATTTTACATTTATTTATATAGAGAACAATTTTCTGGATATATTGATTTAGTATATGCTATTCATAAAATAGTTTTTGGGAAAAATTCAAATACATTTAAATACTTTGGAATAGCTTAAATCATTACTTGTTTAGATAAAATTGAACTTTCAAACTCATATGGCAAGGATAACTTGTTGAAAGTTATTGAACTTAGAAATTTTTGTTTTCTACAAATTAAGCGAGGGAGTTTGAATTTTCTCTAGCTATGATCATCTGCTTGTCAGATTAGTGTTGGTAATCCAGGACAAAAAGTACTGTCATATGAATAATATATTTTGACATATTTAAGTTAAGTGTACATTCAGTTTAAAAACAATCTTGTTTGAATACAAGCTTGAATTAATTTGTGTATTTTGTTTTTATTATTACAAGCATGTTTTTATTCGCCCATTTTGTAGAGGCTACTAATAATTATACTACAGGTATCAATTAATACACACTTCCCTGCAAAATGATAATAATTGTATTTTAATTAATTATTGATGTTTTAGATGTTAAGGGAGTAACTGTATTATTTTTCTCTTCAAACTCTAACATCTAAAAAGTAAAAACGAACTAATAGTAATAACAACTGGTTTTAAAACCATTATTAACAGCTTAAACAAATATTGGAAAGCTCACATCAAAAACTTGAAGTCGAAATTAAATAATACATTGAGAATTTTCTATTTTTTAAAATCAATTTGTAGTAAAGATGTTTTACGGATGCTTTATTTTTCCTTGGTGCATAGTAGGATGAATTATGGTCTTTCTTGTTGGGGGGGAACGTATGAAACAAACTTAAAGCCAATTGTAGTTCTACAAAAAAAGTTTCTAAGAACTATACTATGTAAAGGAAAGATGGAACCATCTCATCCGCTTTTTATAAATAATAAAATATTACCATTAAAATACATGTTTGTTTTCAAAGTATTAAATATCTTTTACAACATGAGTGGAAATTTACCAGAAATAAATAATGATTTTAAAAATGCATTAAGAAATCCAAAAGTATTTTCTATTCCAAAACCTAACATTACATATTTTGAGAAATGCTATTTATTTCAAGGACCAAGAATGTACAATAAATTGCCAATGGAAGTAAGAAATTGTAAAAGTAAATTTTCATTTAAAAAGAAGCTACTTTTTTGGCTTTTCAATCAAGATAATGTAGATGTATTAATTAACATTCAAGTTTGACATTTGGTATGATCTAGAGTTGCGTGCGGGCAGGGGTGTGGCTTAGTGTGTGTAGGTGTGTGTGTAACGGTGTGAAAGAAATAAGTGTGAGTCTATTTTACATATAGAAATATTTTAATGTATTTTTGTTTACTTCGTTTAGTTAATATAGAGCAGGTTTAGTTTTTTCTTTGAATTATTATCATTACAGAGTCTATATTCTATTTTCTTGTAAGTATTATAGCTTGTTTTATATAATTATTTTCTACAATGAATTGTTTTATCCTCTCTTCGTGTCTGACATTTTTATGTTTATTTTAGTTGGCTGGAACCTCTAAACAGGCATTGCCTTAGAGGCCCTATATTTTTCTTGAAAAATTGGGTTTTAAATAGATAGTATGTTATATTGATTTCTTTGTCTTCCTCAAATTAACTCTTATTTGTGTATTTTCTATATTTAATTTTTAATTTTTATATAAACATTTCAGTACTTTATCAAATTATTTGTATAATTTTATTTTTTAGAAACTCTGTATCTATAAATGTAATATAACATCGTAATAATAGGAGAGGAAGAATTTGAGAGGTTTTCTTTGTTTTCTTTGTTTTACATATTGTCTGTTTATAAATGTATAATTGTAATTGTAAAAAATTTTTTCAAGAAAAATAAAAAGTTATTCTTATTCTATTATTCTATATATTTTATTCCTTGTGAGAAATTGATGGATTGTTTGAAATGTTATACTTCATCTTTTGACTTGCTCTTGCCATGTACTTGTGATTACTGGAGTAAAAGATTATCAAAAAAGGATAAGCTGTAGTCTGAGTTGATTTTATGACACATTTTTTAAGACAAATTTTACATTTTCTTATAGAAAGAGAAGCATTGAAAATGGTTGTATGGACAGAGCAATTAGAGTCTGTATTCCTGGAAAATTACAAAAACGATCCAGGTTTAACATGGCAATATTTTGGTTCTTCAACTGGACTGATGCGACATTTTCCTGGTAAGAATTAAGTTTTTTTTTATATTAAGAGTCTTCTATACCAATTACCATATTGGATTTGATTCTCCATAAGGCCAATGTTAATTTCAAATAAATATTATAGGTTATTTATGAACATAAAATTTTAAGTCGATTATTTTTAAAGAGACAGAATCGTCACTGAGAATGTATTTTAATTTTATCACCAGATTTGAATTTTATTGTAAATTACTAATGTTCCAATTTCATACTTATCCTTTAAAGCACATTAAAATTTGAAATACAAATGTTAAAAAACATAACATTCTTACATATGAGACGCCGACACATTTAAGTGAAATAATGTTCAACTCCAAAATACAAGCCTCAGCTACTGATAAACACACTGCCTGCTGGTCAAGTAGGGAAAAGAAAATAAACAGCCACTATTCTTCAACTTACATAATGGATGGTTTGGGCCAGGGACATACCCAGGGGGGTGTCCTGGGTGTCTGGACATCCCCAAAATTTTCAACTTTATTTGAGCGAGCGAAGGGAACATCTGTGAGTCCCATACGCATGGTGACATTACTGGTATGATACACACGTTCTCAGTCAGGCCACGGAACTACTAATTTAATGCCGCACGATCATGTCTCTACTGTTTTATTGAATGTTTAATAATAATGAAACTAACACCCTTTTAATATGTATTTCATAAAGAACATAACCATACCAAAGTTAAGTAATCGTTCAGTTATATAATGTACAGTGAACCTTAAGATGAAAAAAATCGTAAAATTAATTGTATGAAAGAGTTAGAATAGGCATACGAGAATTTTATTGTTGACAGTAAAGGAAGGCGAAGTTTAAATTTCTTCGTTATTTACAAATTTAGTAAATTTGAATTGAACAGGAATATGCCATTTTTTAACTCCCCCGAGCCTGTTTCATTGTCAGTTTAGTTCAGAACAGATTTTACGCTTATTTTCAATTAAAACGTTTCTACCGCAAGGGCCAAACTTACGGCAAATGGTAACGAGGTTATTGTTCAAAGTAGATGAATAGAATTCTATGGTTAGATTAGGATACAATTAACTATAGTTGAAAAAAAAGTAATTGTTATTAACATTCACAATTCTGGTACAAGATAATATGATCCTGCCTCAGGTCCTCCAGTCAACACCTGCTTTCCGTTATGGGCTTACTTATTGGTTTTTAATAGAATAATTTTGGGATAAATGACCATAAAGAAACTTCTTGTTATAGAAAAGCCACTTTATACTGACCTAAATATATTTAAAAACAGATGAAATCGTGTAGTCTAATAAAATAATTCCTTTGGTTTATTTACTACAAGTTCTAATTTAAAAAGTCATGTCACTAATGGAAACCAGGTATTGATAAGTTAGGATAAAATGAAACCAATTGTTAAACAAATTGTAGAGGAACTATTGAAGCATTAAAAAAATGTTTAAATTAAAATATTTACTTTAACTAAATATCTACAACATTCACGCTTAAATGTTTTTCCTGGATATTAAAAATTTCCCTTAGTTTGACTTTTTCTTGTCCTTAATTTTATAAGGGTTTTTTCTCATAGGGTTTACTGTACATAACAATAAGACGGTTACTCAGTTTACATACTGTATGCTCCTCATGAAACAGATTGATATGGTACGGATTTCATTATTAATTTAATGTTTTAATAAAACATTAGAGACGTGAAAATAATTATACAATAGTAAATCAACAGTTTTGGCATTCCTGATAATGATGGATAAGGCCAGTAACGTCACATGAGTGCCCCTTGTTCTCTCGTCTCATCTGCACACAACGCCACAATAAAAGGTTTTCTGTAGCCGTGTGTTCAACCCCCCTGCCTGCTAACCCTGCTCAGACCCCTTGATTGGACACTCCTCAAAATTAATCCTCTGAGTGCCAATTCTATCGATACAATCTCGCCTAGAAGTGCCAGTCGATAGATTTCTATCGATATCGTACTCCCGTTGTTTTAGATCAATTTAACAGGTTTCTACTATCTATATCGTAATGAACCAAATACCACTATATTCTAGAGCATGGAGGCTATATGGTGATGTTACGTGTGCTCCATTTTTTGAAAAAACAGCTCACGTATTAGTATTTCTTTTCAAGTGAACACTACTGTCAGTGCCATGGTTGAAGATATTGTGTATGTTTGTGTTTATTTTTACTGTTTACAATGACCCCAAGTATATAAAAGTATATATTTTCATGTTAAGTGATAAATTACCTTTAAAATGGATACTTTGAATTTGTTGTATAGTTAACTAAAAAACACAAAAAAATCAAAATTTTGAAAAATAAAAATTAGTTTAGAAAATTCTAAAATTCCACCAATTAGTATATTAGAGAGATAGGACATCAGCAAACTTACCTTAAAAGACAAGTTCAATAACATCAGAGTAGTAGTCACAAACACAAAATAGACATAATCTCACAAATTTTCAACACCACAGGCATTTTCTTCAGGTGAGTAGAGGGAGAGAAAGAGAGAGAGAGAGACACTGAAATGACTTCCACTATTGCTGGGTAGGTGGCTGTGGTGGGGGGTGTACATCCATCGATGGATGTGTACATTGATGGATGTACACCCCCCCACCACAGCCACCTACCCAGCAATAGTGGAAGTCATTTCGGTGTCTCTCTCTCTCTCTCTCTCTTTCTCTCCCTCTACTCACCTGAAGAAAATGCCTGTGGTGTTGAAAATTTGTGAGATTATGTCTACTTTGTGTTTGTGACTACTACTCTGATGTTATTGAACTTGTCTTTTAAGGTAAGTTTGCTGATGTCCTATCTCTCTAATATACTAATTCCTGGCCTAGTGCCCTTTAACCTAACCTAAAATTTCACCAAGTATAGACAATTTTTGGTTAAGGAAACCCCTGTAGCTAGATTGTCTATGTATTGTTTGGAAATTGAATAAATTGATTTAACTTATCTTATTTTAAAAATTTAATTGGTTTCCTTTTACTGTTTTGAATAATATCTTTTGATGTGACTTTTTGCAGCAATGGCATGGCCAGTCAAAGATCCAATCCCAGATATGTTTGATTGCCGACTACGCTCTTGGTATATGGAGGCTGCCGCTGGTCCTAAGGACGTTGTCATCTTGCTGGACAATTCTGGATCAATGCGGAGTGAGGAGAAGATTGAAATATCTCAACTCTTGGTTAACACTATTCTTGAGACACTTGGTCACAATGACTTTGTCAACATTATAGCTTTTGTCAATGACACAAATTTCATTGTCCCATGCTATGAAGGTTCACTTGTCCAGGTAACTAAAATAACATAGAGTAATTCTGTAATAATAATTATTATTGTCTTTAATTCTCTATTGTTCTTTATAATAATAATTCTTTATACAAGCATTGATATTGTCAATAATACAGCATATAAATAAGCTTAGTCATATTTCCTTATCAATAATCTTATATCAATGAAACCTAAATAAAGTCATTGTAGTTAGAAAATTAAAAAGTTGCAAAGATAAAAATAATCAAAATTACCCTACCCTCTAGTTGTAAGATGCAAGGTATGTGAGACCCAATTACTGTTCAAATGATCAAGATGAAATGAGACATTAACTTTAAATAACTAACATTAAGACATACATTTGAAACAAAAGTAACAATCAATTATCAGTAGATAAACATTAACTTTATTTTTTTTAAATTTTTTTATTTCCAACGACAGTGTCATTTACAATTGTGTGGATACACATAAAAACAATATCTTACAATAAACATACAAGTGCAATAGATAAATTATATAACAGATTAATACATATAATATAGTATAAATTAATAGATACAACATTCAATAATTAATACAAAACATGCAAATATCTAAAGATAATGAACTTGATACAATGGTTGCATTATAGATGTATAGATAAGGCGGAGTAGAAATGGGGATCAGAGGAACCAATTATTTGTGTGGTAGGGTAAAGAAGACGGAGAAGATTTAGAAGGAAAAGAATGGATTGATTTATTGTCGAAGAAGACGAGGTTGAAGTGTGAATAGTTTTTTCTTGAATGATCTAAGAGAATCATGGAAAAAGTCCACATTGCAGGCGACAAGATTGCCCATCTCATGTAATCTACTCATTAGGGCATTTTTGAGGTAGTTTGCTCTGTGTTGTTGATGGGCAAATATATCCTGTGATCTTGTTCTGATAGGAGTCCTCAGGTTGACTTTTACCAATAATTCTGGGCAATCGACAGTTCCTCTAATGGGTTTGAAAAGAAATACCAAGTCAACAACGTGTCGACGAAGTTGAAGAGGGTGAAGATTGAACATCTGCACTAGAAGATCGGGCTGAAGTAGTTGGCCAGTTTTGAAGTACAGTTGTAAAACAAATCTCCTTTGAATTTCCTGTAAGTGGGTCGACAGGTAGAGCTGATGAGACGTCTGTACAACAGAGGCATATTCAAAGAGTTGTCGAATAAGAGCCTTGTAGAGAAACACCAAGGATGACGCTGATAAGCCTGATCTTGATGTTCTATACAGTAAACCCAGAATTCTTTAAGCGCGAGAGCAGATGTGATCAATGTGTTGGTTGGACGTTCAGGTTGAGCTGAACCACACCCCAAGATCTTTGATAACTTCACAGCGACTCATCTCTGCTCCATCAATCCTGTAGGCGATCAATAATGGACTGCAGCTTCTTGAGTAAGTGACGACCTTACATTTTGAAATGTTTAAGAGCATAGCAGGCGTTTAAGTGAGAGTTGCAGGCGTCCAACGGAGCAGTCGTCTTCTATTGAGAGAAATAGTTTAATATCATCGGCATAGCAGAGGAATTTGGAATGAATGTCTTCTTTGATATCCTGGAGAAAAAGGTTGAATAAATAAGGCCACAGAATTGAACCTTGCGGAACTCCTGACTGTACTGTGAATGGATCGGAAAGGGCCACCGCATACGTTACCGACTATGTTCTGCCAGTTAGATATGATTTCAACCATGATAAAAGAGGGTCACTAATACTGTAGGATTTTAGTTTGGCCAGCAGATGGATGTGGCTGACCTTATAAATTTATCAATCAGCAGCCAGCAAACTATAAATGCAACTAAAACAGGTTATAAGCTGCTTTTGAAATAAGAAGAATTAGAGTTAGGGGTTTACAAAAATCCACTGCTCACATTCACTATGCTTGTAACATATTTGAATATGACTATCACAAATCATTCTCTCAGAACAAGACCATAAGTCATAGACTGTTTTAGATACAAATAATTCAAAGCTTTGTATTCATTGGCTTTAGTTACTTAATGAATATGCGGATCAATCCACACGTCATGTACTTTTCGTGTTTATCAATCTTTTCTTTCATTTTTTTCTAGTTTCTAAGGCCTAAGCTTGTGAAGACTTCATCAGCAATTGAAATGTCCGTATTGTATGTTCGGGAGACATAACAGAAAACTGCATCGAGCTCAACATGTATTCTAACCATTGGTATGTCATATGACTTTGAAAACATGCGATTTTGTTTCCTGAACACAGTTAAAGGACATTTAGCCAGTTTGGGCTGTGCAGGACTCGAGTCGATTGTTCCTAGGCCTTGGTTAGTAGTGGTTGTACCTGTGATTGCATTACTAGGCGAAGCTTGTTGAGAATCAACTTGAGACGATGAGTTGTCCCTGCAAAATAAAACTCAACAGATGTAGACATCACACTTGCTCTATCTTCATTTGGGCTAATATTAATTAATTAATTTCTAACATTTTTCTAAAAACATTTTATATGAGAACGGAGAGCGTTATACAGCATTTTACCTGTTTCAACAAAAGATTTCAAAGTTATTTTAAAATTGTATTGGGATACTCGAAGATAATTACAGTTTCTTTTTGTGTAGTTATAAATATTACTAGTAGTAGATATAACATGTAAATTTCTTTTTATATACAAAAGGCAATCTAAAATGTACAAAGCAGGCACAGTAAGAATAATATATTTTTTAAACAAAGGCTTACAGTTGGTTCTTTTGTTAACACTAGCTATCACTTTAACTGCGCGTTTTTGTAAAATAAACAGTTTTTTAGTGTTGCTGTCATTACCCCAAGCAATAATTCCATAAGATAGAAGGCTGTGCAAATATACATAGTAAACAGTAATAAGAATATCTGAATTGACAATTAATTGATATTAGCTTAATCAGCAAAAAATACCCTTTGACAATTTCTTGCATAAGTTTTAGATGTGCATATCCCACATAATGTTATTTTGAAGAAGGATTCTTAAAAACGACAGAGTCGAACTGTACGCCAGAAGGCTTTAAACAAAATTCTAGTCTGAGTCTTATCTTTATTTAGGCATAGTGAATTGACAGCCGTCCAGTCTTCTATAGTATTATTTACATTGCAAAAAAAGTATTAAGCCTGCAACAACTAATTAGAACAGCCAAATCATCAGCGAACATAAAAGGGCTAACATGGTCATTAACAATAGTTTTATTGTTAATGACCATGTTATTATTTTTATTTATATAAATGATATGGTAGATCGTTTATATAAATTATAAAAAAAATACTGGGCCCAGTATTGAGCCTTGTGGGACACCAGTTTTAACATCTAAATATTATGAAAAGCTGCCATCATAATGAACTGCTTTGTTGCCCCAGACTAGTAAGAACTGACAAACTTTCATGCTAAATAATCAAAACCATAAAATTTGATATGACACAATAACCTCGTACTGAGTTTGACAATTACAGCAGCAGTTGAAATAGTGTTGCCAACATCAAGTTACATTAGTACAACTGTTGCTACCTTGAGTGGTTGAAAGAAGATGAGTGCACCGTACAGCATCTGTAACGTGTGAGGTGCTGTCGAGTGTCTATACAACTTCTATTGTGTACTACTGATGTGCGTGGTAAGGGGTGGAAGTTCAGTGGAACAGAGGAAAGACTCCGATCAGATTATCAGATGATTGTTTTAAATTTAATGACAATTTACCTAAACTACTATAAGTGTTACTACTGTTACTAGAGACGGCAATGCTATAAGACATTTGATAAATAACTCTGTTGTATGAGTGCGGGAAGAATAAATAATAAATAATGTTTATTTTAATTTTTTTTGGGGCTAAGCTCCCCCTAGCTCCCCCTTCAGCCCCCTATACTTACCACTGGTAACTCTTTTTTTCTAATACAGGAATGGCCTGAGATATGACCACAAAGTTTAAAACCATGAAAAAACCTTTCTTTCCCCATTCTTACCTTCATAGCCTACATGCTCATCATTGTTATACCAGGAGAAATGAAATCCCTTCCTTTATATTTCAATAATTCCCCATTCAAAAGAATGGAATTAGCATATTATGAGGCAACACAATCTTGTAACCCTTCTAATCTCAACATGAAATAAATTTGATCTCAACAGGTTTTTAGGTTTTTTACTTACTTAATTTGTCTTATAAATTAACATTTTAAGTTTTTGTACAATTCACACTTAACATTAGTATTTTGAGTCATCTAAAACCTCAACTTAGCCGTATTGACTATGTATTGAAATAAATTATGGCTGCCATGTCTAGTTGGTAAACATATGAATTTACATAGTTCTCCTGACCGAGATAAAATGCACTTTTGTGAGTTGTGTAAAAGAGTTTGTATTCTTTCCATAACTCAATTACATTTGTTAAGGCATTCAATGGCTCACTATTTCATATTTTACAAATTAATGGAATACAATTATTATCCAATGCATAACTAATGAACTATCAATTTATACATGAAGTGAATACAAACAGTCAGACTTAACAATGTGTACAGAAAATTCTCCATAACACCTTTCAGATAGTTGTTGTTTTATAAATAGCTGTTTAATGAAACCTACCCCACATACGTTACTATAGTCCCTTGAGCAACATCTACTAACTTCAGACCAAGAGGAAACACAAAAGAATATTTAAGGTAATAAAATATCATATTTAGTGGTATTCACTCCAGACTTTACTATGTGTTTATTAGTATTGACCAACCCACACTCCCATTCACGTGCAGCGTTATTGACCCATCCACCATCCCGTTCACGCACGATGGTATTGACCCATTTACCCTCTCATTCATGCACAATGGTACTGACCCATCCATCCTCCTATTCATGTATAGTGGTATTGAGATACGCACTTCCCATTCACGTACAGTGCTATTGACCCACCCATCCTACCATACATGTACAATAGAATTGACCCACCCACCCTATCATTCACGTACAGTACTATTGACCCACCCACCCTCCCATACACATACGGTACTATTGAGGGCCACTAACACCCAAGGTGGTATTTGGCCTCATCAACGATCTGCCTCCTCTTCCTTCGATCTTCCGCATCTTCCTCCTTGGCAGCAGTTCATGTCTATGAGCCCTTAATTCTTCCAGGCTCCATGCCTAGTAGGTCTTCTTCCATCAGGGGTTTCCTTCCAAATTTTTTTATTTAGGGCTTCATCCTACCTCTCATAATATGTTCAGCCCAACACAAACGTCGGCACTTGGCTTCGGGTATAACATCTGGTGCATTAAATAGGTCTCTTATTATCCATGTCCCATTTTCTCTTGTGGGCCCAAATACTTTTCTCAATACTTTGTTTTCAATACATAATGAGCCTCTTCTCTTTATTAATATCAAGAACCCATAACTCTGCTCAATACATAATGATTGGTTTTGTTATAGTAATGTAGATATTAATTTTCATCAGGTAGATATATTTTTTTATAATTTAAGTTTAATTAAAGAAAACATGCTTCTATTGGCCGAATTTACTCTACCTTGAATTTAAGTATGTTCACTATTGTTAAAGCTGATAGTAATCAAGTCAATTTAAAATTTAACCTTACAAAAAGTCCAATACAGCTGAAAATGAGCAAATATCATATACTCAGCATTACAAATACAATGTCAAAAGTCCTATACAATAAAGCACGTATTAAACATTTTATTCAAGATCAAAGGTGATAAAAACACATTTTTTACAAATTTCTCTTAAACAGTGAGTTCTATGAAGAAATAGTTGACTCAAAAATTGTAGGTCGAAAAACTATATATGTATATAATCGTATAAGAAAATTGATTGTAGATAATTTTACGATCTACAATACTAGAGTCAACTAATTTTTTCATAAAAATCACCTTTTAAGAGAAATTTGCAAAAATGTGTTTTTATGACCTTTGACCTTGAATAAAATTTTTAGTATGTGCCTTATTGCTTAGTACTTTTGGCATTGTATTTGTAATGCTGAGTATATGATATCTGCAAATGTTCAGCTGTATCAGAGTTTTTGTTATATTACCCCCCATTTTCAGGTGTATTTTGACTGGATTATAATGGTGCCAATGAATTTGAAATCATTTATTTTCTTGAAATTGTGTTCTTCAACTGTAAAATATGGAGTTTTCATGGTTTCAATCAAAATACATAAATTTAGTCTTTTCGTCATTGCAGAACAGTGAAATTAATTTTTATTTAATCTAAAAGCCATAGTGACTTAATAATGATTTAAAAATATACCAGGTACAGTCAAAGAGTTCCGTGGAATCAATGTCCTGAGACACACATCATGGATGCCAGTGCTAATTTTGTTCTGTAGTAGCTAGTACTACTCCTTGAGAAGAGATATCAGTATCGCAAGTATCGCTCAGCCACCATTGTTTCCTTGTGGGGAGTGCTTTTCATGTATTTGCATGTTTACATTGTCGCTTTTTGAAAACTGATTTAACGAACAGCGAACAAATATTAAATTTTGTGTTTTGCTTCAAAAGTCATCTTCTGAGACATTAAAATGTCAATTCAAGTGTAAGGAATTAAGACGATGAAGAATAGCCAAGTTTACAAATAGCACAAATGTTTTCGTGAAGTCTGTGTAAACATGAAGATGATTCTCTTAGGCGGCGCACTTAACTGCAACCACAGATGACAACATTGAGCGAGTTCGGCAAATTGTCCATGCAAACAGAAGAATAATGATTGATGAAATCGCATATGAGGTAAATTTAACACTTGATAGTGTCCACACAAAAGTTTTTAGGCGCTTACAAGACGCCATTAGGAGAAAACAGCCTGAAAATGGGCAGAAAACAATTGAACTTTGCTACATGACAATGCCTCTGCACGTTGATCCCCGTTATTACATAACTACCTAGCCAAACACAGGGTTACCATGCTAGACATCACCTGACCTCATGCCGGCCAATTTCTTCCTGTTTACATGGTGAAAATAAAATATAAAAAAAGGAAAACAATTTTCAGGTGCTGAAGCTATCAGAAAAAATGTGACAAAATCAATGAAATACATTTTAATAAATCAGTGTCACAACTATTTTGAACAACTGTATGATCGTTGGGACAAGTGTGTTGACGCAGGAAGAGAGTATTTTGAAGGAAATTAGGTTTGTAAGTTTTATCTTATCAATTTGGCGCACTAAATATATTTCAACCAATTCCAGGAAATTTTTGATTATACCTCGTATATAATACATATTGAGATTAATAATTTATTATTATTATCTATGATTTTAATTATAATGAATTTTTACTGAGTGCAGGCGAACATGGAAAACATCAGAGAATTGAAGCTTGGCTTGATAGAAATGCAAGAGGCACAAAATATAACTAACTTTGTGAAAGCATTTTCTGACGCTTTTCATCTTCTTGAGGAAGTAAGTAATGAAACTGTTTTCAACTGGCATGATGAGCCATAAGCTTTTACTAAAAATAACATGCTTGTGTAGAATATTTAGATCAATCTAGATGAACCATTTTCAGTGGGTTTATTATCAGAGATAGATTTTTGGAAATATATAATAGTTATAGTAAACTAGAGCTGAATTTATAAAAGTCCAGAGGATAATTTCAAAACAAAAAGAGATTGGGTCCAACATGATTTGTTTCCTTTTCTTCCTCCATCGAGATGAATGACCTGTGATCAACGGAAAGTGAGACACTTTTCTCATTTTTGAATGAAATACTTATTTTCTGTACTAGTGTACCTTTTCTTGATTTATTTTTGAAAAATGTATGTCTTCATGGTTAGGGCTTATGAGTTGTTTGGAATTTCCAATACTGTATGTGTCTAAAAACCAACACACTTTTTCAGGACATATAAACATAAAATAAACACGGTTGATAAGTAGCCTACATTTTTAACTTACATACTTAAACTGGAATGATTTTTGAGGACTGAGTCACATCACAGTATAGAACACCCAGTAGCGACACTCCCATTGCATTTCTGTGGGACTAGTGTGACGCTAGCGATCCTAATAGCAAGAGCATAAACTACACCCCAATACCGTTGTTTTGCATTGTGTTTTGCAAATACAAGTGGAATGATATCAATAAAAAACTGCCATGACAGGTTATTTGACATTTACTAATAACAGCTGTGGATGTAAATATTTCAGAAATACGCGCCTTTCTGCTCCTGTCGCTATGAGCACTAGCGTCGTGCTTGTCGCCAATTTTTGTATTGGAGTGTCGCTAAAGTGTGAATACAGTATAAATACTCTGGTCACACTGCACCTATTGAGATCAAGTCTTTGAAGTATACACAATAATATTTGCAAATATAACAAAATATTTCTTACTGAATGGTATTAAATCACAGTTAATTTTAATTTTTATAATTTATGGTCCATGTACTAAGCTTTTAAATATTAACCAACACTGAAAAAATATGAATATTATGGTAACCTACTGTTGACAAGAAATCTCATGACCCAACTTAGGGAATCCAATACAGCCAATAATAATAACTGATAAGCTCATCATCATCATCCAGAGATTATAGTTCTGAGGAATGGGACAAACTTCCTCTAGTCAGTGTGACGGTATAAAATGACGGATTTACCACTAGGCAGACTAGGCAGCTGCCTAGGGCCAAAAGGGAGGCTGCGAAGAGGCCGCAAATATTGCGCTAATGCGCTAAGTAGAGGGCCTTCACGATTTTCCTACACAGCTACCTGCTAGTTTTTATAAAATAAATGTATCACACTCCTTATTTTATTATCTAAAACAAGCCACGTCCGGACAAAAATTTTGTTGGTTCTAACGATATTTAATTTTTGAATTTTTTTGGGGGTTTACGACCATGATAAATCAATTGGCACCGGTGTCAACCCTGGGAAAATTCTGACTTCTGCCCCAGAGACTCCTAGACGCCCCATGTGGGAATTATTTAACAATTTATTGTTTAGAAGAGCATGTGTGTTGTGTTTACTTATTTGTCCATATGTGGTGGAATTATTTAATATTTTATTATTTTTTTGAACATGTGTTTTGTATGATTACTAGCTTATATACTTAGTCAGATTGTTTTTTCACAATTACTGTTTTTCTTTTTACTCCTTATAAATTAATGTGTTTCTTACGATTCTTATTTATTTCTTATTTGTATTTATTTTCATAACTAATCATTAAATTCTCTATTTTATATTATTATCTAGAACAAGCAGCGTCTGGACAAATTTTTTTATGGTTCCAAGGATTTATAATTTGGGGGTTAACCACGATAAACTGATTGGCACCAGTCTCAACCCTGGGAAAATTCTGATTTCTGCCCAGGTAACATGCCGAGATCCACAAATGGGACTGTAGCAGATTGCCTCCGTGAGGGCACATGCTGAACTTTCCCTCCCGAGGCCGAAGGCCGAGTTCCTTAAAGAGGCTTGTTGCAGAGTGTCTTGGCAATGCTGCAAGCTAAGTTCTCCAAAGGGCTAAAGGTAAAGCAGAAGATCTCCGAAACAAAATGTTATTAATAACCTACAAGGGAGAGCAATAACAAACGATCCTCAGGATCCTCTGGGAGATATGGATGCTAGCTTTTCAGTTTGAAAAATTCAACTGAGCGAAGCTCAGTCTCCCGGTACTAGGTTATAGAAATACACAACGTACACAGACATAATAAAAAATAACTAAGTCGAAATAAGTATGGTTGAGATTGAAGATGTATTTGGTGTGGTGAGCACGGCTCCTGCGATTATGATATCGTTCTCTACAAGGTACAAACTAGAGTTACTTAGAGTTTGTAGAGTTGTTATTAGAGCTTGGGGCCGGGCACAACAGCTTTTTGACTAAGGCCGCAAAAGGTCTAAATCCGTCACTGCCGATACCATTAATTTGATTCCCCAGGAATGTTTTAATAGGTATGTTATAGAGTGTTGAGAAAACCAGTTTTTGTTATTAATAATTAACAAGGGCTTAGACCTCTACAGTTCCATGGATATATATGAAGATACTATTTTTAGTATATATTATTTCAGTATCGAACGAAACGGCAAGGAGCTACCTGCAACCAGGCCATAATGTTGATCACAGATGGAGTGGATAAAAACTACAAGGAAATTTTTGAGGAATATAACTGGAAAAACTTGCCCTTTATTCCTGTAAGGATATTCACTTTTCTTTTAGGACAAGAAGCGGCAGATGTGGAAGATATAAAGTGGATGGCTTGTAAAAACAGAGGTACTTAATAGAAATTAAAATTATTCTTCAGTAGAAAAACACATTTTTAATGTAACTAAATCAGTATTACACGATTCTAAAAGTCTATAAGAAATGAGAATAAAGTTGCTCTGTAAGTGTTTCTTAAGTAATATTACAAGCTTTATACAATTTCCTATGTTCCTTGGTGGTAAAATGTAAGAACCCTCATAAGCAGTAACTTGTTGGACAAGTAAACCATTTTTCCTTTTATCTATATAAATGAAAGTTTTCTTTCTTAATTGTGAAGAATAGTATAAGTTTTGCATGTATACGAGGCATGTTTTAAAAGTAAATACTGTTTTTTAATTCAGCCATTGTAGTGTTGCAGTCAGCGTTCGGCGCATGCATGCTGAGGACTGCTACCTATCTCTTGGAAAGCCACAGCCTACAGTATGGATCTGTTTGACATTGTTTAAGATTGCTTATGAGTGTTTAAAGAGCCTCCTCTGATTAAAATGTCGCCAACTGCAAAGTTCTTGTTGTGATACATTTTCTTAACATTAAAGAAGTGAAAGCAGCTGACATTCATCATGAGATGTCACAGTGACCATATGGTTTAAAAAATCATCACTATCTCGATTTTAATGCTCAAGGAAAGTGAAAGAACTGACTAAATATTTGTTTATGTGATTCTCCAACAGCATTTTCGGAACAGCATGTGTTTTCTCAATAAACTTCACAGATATCACAGTGAATGTTAGCTGCTTTCATATGCTGTACAAGTATGGGTGGATGGGAGGGCCATTACAATAGTGTATGTCTAATGGGTGGGAGGGAGGGCCATTAACACTGTTTATGTAATTACCATTGTGTATGTGTAATGGCCCATACCCATACATGTTCAGTGGTATTGACCCACCCACCCACCTATACACGTACAGTGGTATTTAAATTCAAAAATGCATTTATTAAAAAAAAATTGTACATGAAATGTACAGCTTAATCTCAAAGCATCATAGTAATGTGTGGGATATTTTTATTGTTGATGCTTACAACAATTTCTATTGATTTTTGTTTAACAGCTCAGCAATGCAGGAATATTTATACCCTGAATATGATATTTAAGTTTTTTTAAACTGCCAAGTACATAATGAATACACATGTGTCATATATGGCCTAATTGTCATATTAACAAGAAAATACAAATGTATGAATTTTAAAAACAAATACTACTTACTTAACCCTTTGCACTCCGACGTCCGATATTTCGGACAATTGAGTTTATGCCAAAAACTCCGATGTCCGAAATTTCGGACGATCATTAAATGTGCCAAAAACTCCGACGTCCGATAGATTGGACGTTCAAAATATATTTTTTGCTGGCTTTATATAATTTCCAAATGCGCTCAAATTACGATATAATAAACTTCGTTAGTTATAGTTTAGCGTAGTAGTACTTTATAGTGTACTCTATGGAATATTATTTTTCAGCAGTCGTTTTTTACAGCTGTTTTGGCGCGTGCGAACGACTGGGACCGACACAGTCGCACGGTTTTGCGCGGGAACCGTCAGACACACATGCTAATAAATCAATACTTCCTAGTCTATTTGTAAATACTGTATATATATATATATCTTTATTCATTTGTGTGTTGTCAAGTTTCTATAACATTTCATTTTATCAGCTGTTTGACAATTTTTATTATTTTACGATTTTTGACCTTGTGGCTTTAGCAACAAACATTTTATAATTAAATATATATTTTTTTTGAATTTTTCATTGTTACTGATAGATTATACATCATTTGAAGTTATAAAATAAATGAGACTAGTGCTTCAGAATCAAAGTTGATCAGAGAACATAATACACTGTATATATGCAAAATTTAGAATTTGTCAAAATTTCAACAAATGCTTACCAAGGACTTATTTATGAAGTTAAGTGCATGAAATTTTGCATAAAAGTTTGTAATTATACAAGAAACATAATTATAACAATGATTTATAATAGGTCAATGCAATTTTTTATAGTTATAAAGGTTCAAAGTTAACTTTTTAAAAAACATTTAGGTATAAATTTTTAATAACATAAAAGAAAAATATATATAAATTATTTTTATTTTATAATTATATTTTTTTTACATTCAGAATATTATAGCAGAAACAACAAAACGTAAATCATAGTTGTAAGTTATAAAATAACTAAATTATGAATTTTTTATAAAACCCTTACAATATTGGCAAAATGGGCTTGGAGTTTTTCGCTAGTACTTTACTAACATAGACTGGAGTTTTTGGCACCGACCAAAATTTTTGTCCAGAGTGCAAAGGGTTAATACTTATAGCCCAGTCAATAAAGGTTTTTTATCGCAACTAATTAGTGGAAAGCTGGATTTGATATATGTGATAGAACCACATAAGACATGTATTTTCCCAAAAGTCCCCACTTCTCCCCCTTGAGCTTTCCCCCCCACCCCCCTTCAAACCTGGGAATAACAGTGGTTCACTTTATTGGCCATAAGTCGAATATTACTTGCACTACCATGTTGAAATTATTTTTATATTATTTATAATTAGTTTTTCTACAACTTTTGTTTGAAAGAATTTTTTCTGAAACCAATATTTAAAAAGATATGACATTAAAACTTTGATAAAAGTTATGTTTTAGGGTACACAGTTTTATTTTCTCCTATATATTTTTTATAATAAAAATAATACACAGATATGTTTCGAACAAAAGTTGTAGTATATTTCTTAAGGTTTAAAAATATATTATTGGTTTGTCATCTGAGTGTACTGATGTAGAATGGGGCGACGGCAAAGAGAGCGCGTGCGAGCAACTTGAAAACTTCCGCGCCGCGTTGCGTCGGCGCATCGTAAGCAGTCCCACTTAAATTACTTCTCAAGTGTTTGATTCATGTTAAGTGATAACTACTAAAATGACTTTTGTCTAAATGGAACAGTGGACTGCAATAATTATTTATGTAAAAGGAACTTATATTTGAACTACGTAACATTATTTGTATATTTGCTTATGTATATATATTGCCAGTTTTGGTTGGGGGGGATATTCCCTACTCTTTGCTTTGCTTACGTTACAAAGAGCTTTCCATTATCCACCACCTATGGACCCGCCGTGTCCCGGACTGGCAAAAACCGGCAGCTGCCATGACAGTAATAACAAAAAGAGGTAAACAATTTTCCTTCAATTTCCATTTCATGTCAGCATCACGGACCACCCACCCACCTCAAAAAATACAAAAATACTATACAGATTTTAAGTTCTATTTTAATAAATTTCATATTATACAGTTTGTAGTTCAACACGTTTTTATTTACAGTATTTTATACAATTTTGTATCACTTTAACAGTGATTCACTTCAAATCATGGCTTGAGGTTTATCTTTACAAGTCAAAAAAGGCGTCCGTTTCTTCGTACAGTGTTGGGGAGTTAAGACACGACAATCCATTGCAATTTTCACACATTGGAGAACACTTTACTCCAGATTTTCTGCATTTGCAGTAATCTCCGCATGGTTTCTTACATGCACATGATAGGAGATATAGAAGGTCATCAGGGGCAAACGCCTTTGTATTGGGAACTGGTTTTAAAACCCTCTTCGTCACGCCACTTTCTTTTGTAGTTTCATACTTCCATCCCCAATCAGTGATGGACTAAACGCTTTTCTGATGGGACATTAACTCATTGTACAATTGTTCCAGTGCATCAATTTCTTGACTGACTTCCCTATACTCTTTTTTTAACACTGTAAGAAGAGCCGCTGCTGTGCAGGTGTAGGCTCTTATACTCCTCGAGTAAGCATGGCCACTCATCATGTGTTTAACAGTGTTCTGTCCGTAAACAGTTTCCCAAAGATTTTCCAGGTCACTTCCCTCCATGATACGCCCAATAGACCCCATAAACATCAGGAGGTGGAAACCTCCAAGCCTGACAATAATTTTTGATATATCGCTGGAAGAATCTGCACTTTGCACGATCTCTGAAGCTTTGACATATAACGGCTGATTAAATGAAACTACACATGACTGATTTATTTTTCTACTTTCTGTAGCAGCAAATGTTAGAGCTGAATAGACTGTGGACATGTTACTCGGGTCCATGTTAATGAAAGGCACTGCCATTATATACGTTAGATCACGTTCTCCTTTACCTTCATTAAGTATAGTCATAAAGCCGTTCCATCCAGGTTGATGTTTCAGTCCAGCCATCCAAATGATATTTAAAGGAAAAATGTTAATTCCCTGTTTGATATCTGCTGTATTTTTCAGTTCATTGTAGTCTTTAACTGTCAGGTTCAAAGAAGACATTTTCTTTTTTGGATAAGCCAAGACGCGCGTTGCTGAACTGCAAGTCACATTAAATGAACCAGACTTGATTCGGTCCACTTGGATGTTTGTATTTACGATGCTATCGGGAGATATACATTGGATACCTCCCATTGCATGGAATGTGTCTAAGCCGTCTAGTGTTCTCATATTGACATCTGCGTTATCAAACACATGTTGCACAAACCCGCCATCTTTCACTTAAGGAGAACCATTGCTTATCAGAGAATTGAGGTAAGTTGAAGCCTCGTGATAGGACGCACATACACCCATTGATGATAATAGGTCAAGTAGATGTTTAGAACCATACATCCGATGTAGAGTCAAAGCAAGTCCAGTTTGAAGAGGAGATATAAACGATCTAGGTCTAACTGCTGAGATGATTGTGTGATTAATAACAGTGCCAATTCGGTTTAACTTTGATGATTCTGATGATTTCCTACTCAAAACAGCCTCAGTAAATTTCTTCAGAGTGTTAGGGACTAAGTTTTCATTACCTGATTTTATATCTTCAATATCTGGATACACATTAGACTCATACGTCATTTTTTGAATGTCCTCCTTAATTATGTGAGCTGCAGCCATCACGATTCTTAATCTTTCATTTGTTGGATTTTCCTCCTGTTCATTATACCATGTTTCAATCAACTTGTGAGCTGTTTCAGCTAAGCAAAATACATTTTTTTTACCTGAGAGGTTTGAAACTACAATTCTGCCACCAAAATGTTCAAGGAGTCGCTTTTTTAAGTACCAATCACTGTAACTGTCATCTATGTTTTTTCTCTTACACATTTGTATCATAAGATCTTGCAGCTGTTTGAGTGTAAACTGACAGTCATCACTGCGTTCAATATTAGCGCATAGGTCAAAAAACACAGACTCTATTTCAGTACTTGGTCTTCCTTGAAAGCCCTCAGTGTTTAGTTTGATAAATAATTTGTAACAATCGCCATGGTATCGAGCTTCCGGTGCTACCAAGTCGCTCACATTTATAATACGTGTTTTTACTTTATTGCCCCATTCATCTTGTCTTACTTCGCAATGATTCAATATTGACTGTCTTGCCTCTAAAGTAGCAACATTATGTATAGTTCTTCTTCATTGAGCTGGTTGTTTTAGATTAATAACTGCCTCTTCTCCACACAAAAAGCAATGTGTTTTAAATTCAAACTTCTTTTCGGTACTTCGGAGTGATGTTGCAAGGGTTTCTACGGATGATGTTGATGGTTGTTCAGGTGTTGTTGCAGCCTTAACTTGTAGTTGGTCTTGTATAGTTTTTCCTGCAATTGACGTGAACACAAATCGAAGTTTTGCCTTCCAGTTTTTCATGCAACCCCCATCTTCTTGTTTCAAACTGGATTCAACAATCTTTTCTATGCCCCTTTTTACTGTTACTATTGGTTCAGAATTGTCTAAGAAGTTACCACAGATAACACAACTCTTATTTAAGTCTTCCATATTTAAGGAAAAAAAATCATAGTTTACAGAAAATGTTTAGATACTGAATGCGAAACCAACTTTGAGTGCTTTTAATACAACTAGAATTTTAATTATTATGTGAATAAGGCAAAAAATGATTTAATTGCACTACGTACTCACAAAAAATTAATCCGTAGGCAAAGCACTACCTACTTTAATGTCCTCAAATATTATACACGCGTGAAATAGTTCAGTTCAAACTTCGCTAATAGTTCACTTCACTAATAACACAGAGCGAAGTGCTCAGTCCATAGCTAAACGCATCCACACCACTACTGATGAAAATCAACACTGAAAAGATAAGGGACAACAACGCAGAGACGATAAGGGACATGATAAGGATGTTTGTTTACTTTGTCAAGTCGGGCTGGCGCTGCGCTGGGTGCAGGCCGCACGCGCACTCTTTGCCGTCGCCCCATTCTACATCAGTACGCTTAGATGACAAACCAATAATATATTTTTAAACCTTAAGAAATATACTACAACTTTTGATCGAAACATATCTGTGTATTATTTTTATTATAAAAAATATATAGGGGAAAATAAAACTGTGTACTCTAAAACATGACTTTTACCAACGTTTTAATGTCATATCTTTTTAAATATTGGTTTCAGAAAAAATTCTTTCAAACAAAAGTTGTAGAGAAACTAATTATAAATAATATAAAAATAATTTCAACTGGGTAGCTTATTTAAGTTTTGACCTATGGCCAATAAAGTGAACCACTGTTATTCCCAGGTTTGAAGGGGGTGGGGGGGAAAGCTCAAGGGGGAGAAGTGGGGACTTTTGGGAAAATACATGTCTTATGTGGTTCTATCACATATATCAAATACAGCTTTCCACCAATTAGTTGCGACAAAGGGTACTTTTTTCCCTTTATTTACTGGGCTATTAGTATATTAGAGAGATAGGACATCAGCAAACTTACCTTAAAAGACAAGTTCACTAACATCAGAGTAGTAGTCACAAACACAAAATAGACACAATCTCACAAATTTCCAACACCTGAATTCACCTGAAGAAAATGCCTGTGGTGTTGAAAATTTGTGAGATTGTGTCTATTTTGTGTTTGTCACTACTACTCTGATGTTAGTGAACTTGTCTTTTAAGGTAAGTTTGCTGATGTCCTATCTCTCTAATATACTAATTCCCGGCCTAGTTCCCTTTAACCTAACCTAAAATTACTTAATACTTAGCTATTTTACTTATCACTTGCAGCCGCCATCGCCGTTTCTACTATGTTCAAGCAATCTCTATCATACATTGAATAATGGACATAATTTCCATAGTAAATATTAATATGTTTTAATAATAATCATATGAATAAAAATAACAAAAACCTTGAATAATCGAGCTTGGTTCAAAGCACTATTGAAATCATTTATAAAAAGAGCAGATAAATTAGGCTATTGGCTGGGGATAAAATCTGAGTTTGAGTCGATCATAAAATGGATGTCATAGACTAATTAGAAGTGTTGTATTTTTTTAAATTCAGCAGTCTCATAAGTAAATCAAGCATAAGAACATACTTTAATTTGGTTTGTTCCTTTTAAAATGGGATACAGTAGAAACCCTATTTTCCGACAGGCGTCGGGAACGCGGCCGTGACTGATTGGAGAATAGACGGATTATAGAGAATTCACCCACGCACATTTATATTGTTGGAAACTTATTACTAGTGCTTATGCACGTTAAATTTTAATGCTGTATAGTACCTATTGATTATCGAAATGAGGATGAAAAGGTTAGAAAAAAGACATGTTACAGAATGTATACTGCAGGTCACAATTACGCTTTTATTACATTAGGCCTAGTTTTAATGTAAAACCTAAGCTTGTATATTATGTTATAAGCACAAAAATTAATTATCAACATTCTTAAAACTAAACTGCGGTACAGTGTAATATTAAAGCCCAGTTCCCACGGGCAGTGTTTTCGCAGACATCAGGCGGCCCGATGTCGGTACATGGATAGCGTGTCGCCTGTGTATCATCAGACATGACCGTTCCAACGGCCCCCGTGACCTGTGTAGGCGTTGCGGCTTAAAACTTCATCTCTGACCTCAGGCCTTTGTAGTGCCGCCTTTTCCCCCATGTTGTACGGGATCTGTTCAGGCAGCCCCGGACGGCCTATCCGTACATCAGGTAAGCTGTTCTAACGATCTGTTATCTGTTAGACAGCAGACGAGGTCTTACGGATGACAGGCCGTTGGAACTAGGCTTATAAGGGCTAGACGGCTGGAGGGGGAAATTGTCGTCTTCCACACGGATAAGTCATACGGCAACTGTCATATCATGGCGCAACGAACCCAGACACTGACGAATAACAGAACCTGGCGGAAAATAGGGTGACGTAAAATTGGTTTTCACTGTATTTAAACTTTGCAAATGTGGAGGGTAACACAGTACTTAAATTTCATATTGAATTTTCTTCCAACAAAGCATATTCAGATAAGTTATTGCAGTGAATAGAATATTTATTTAATATGACCAATCTAGTATTACAAATTTAAATCACTCACTATAATTTTGTTAGTTATGAAAGTAAAATCTGAGTTTTTTTAACAGGTTACTATGTCCACATTAACACAATGGGGGAGGTGCGAGATCAAGTCCTTAAGTACATCCCTGTAATGGCGCGGCCTATGGTGCTGGCAAAAGCAGATTCCCCAGTCATATGGACTCCTTTCTATGCGGATACAGAAGCAAGTATTATGTTTTATTTGTAATTGTAAGTAAACTGAAATTCACTGTTGCCTTCTGAATTGAAATTAAACTGTAATTTAGTTTTCTCTTTCTCTTGCAACTTCCATACTTGACTTCAATTGATGCTGTGCAGTTAAATTTATCAAATTGACCAAAAATCATAATATTGTTATTTGAAACTATGAATCTCATTGCTTGTCTTAAATTATTTTGAAAAGTGTAAATTTTGGCACATGGTTCTTTCTAACATTTAACTTACAAAATAATATAATCAAACTCATGTTTCAATTGAATTAAATGTTTAAATCAAGAGAGTGTGAGGAATAATAAATTAAGAACTAAAAGTAGTATAAAATCATAATGTAAAATTAAATAAATATATTTCATTCCTATGAACATTAATTGAAAATAATGAATAAAAGTAACACAGTTTTTTAAAACAACACAAAATGTACTAACTATTACTGTACTTTAGACCAATAATAACATTTAATTACTTGACAAAATAATAAATTTAGGGAAGCATTATGTTTTTCTCATTCATTTAAGTTCTTCCACCCTACAAACAAGCAGGATCCTACAAAAAACTTACCATCACCACCATTCTGTAACATTTTTTGGCATTTATTTTGATATCTTTCAATAGTTCTTATAATCAAGGGTTTCGAACTCCAGAGCGAAGCTTTGGCTCAGTGGTTAACCAGAAATTAGAGCTAGGCAAAGTAGCTCCAAGCATGAAACCGTTGCAACGTTTCAGCTACAACTTTTGGATGGTCCCACTAAACTCAGTCACAACAAATGAAACTAAACCCTTGCTACTACAATGGAACTCTTCGAAACCCTGAAATGTTGCTGGAACTGTGCTAAAAAGGAAGATAAATATATTCAGCTATATTTCAAACAATTTAAAAAACTGGCATGTAAAAAACTAAATAATTAATGTTAGTTCAGTAGACTCTCAGTTATCTGAGTTAATTGGGACCGAGACCACCTCAGATACGTAAAAACTTGGATAGTACGGAGGATTTACTCAGACTATGCTAAAAATAGTAAAAGAGCCATGAAAATTTACAAAACTTGTTTATTATAAGAAAAAAATGCAAAATAAACATTGTTGTTACAGCCTTATAAGAAAGTAGGATGTCGGGGATAAATACATTCCACACGTTCTCAATGTCATCAAAAAGCTCCCTTTGTTTAGGCTGGAGGAACTTGCGGAACATTGCAGAGCCCTAGAGTCGGATGTAGATAAAACCACATGAGAAACCTTCCCGGGAGTTTCTACAACTTTTAACCCATACGATCAACGGGATTATAATATACATAGAATTAACATTATTGCATTTCATTCAGCCAAAAATTAATGTACTGTATGAAATGTTGGTAAATATCTTAATATAAAATTAATAAGCACTTCAAACTTTGACTGAATACAAAACTCTAACATTCTTACAGTCTATTTCAGTAACCACTTTATCACTAAGAAATAAAATACGACAAATAAAACACAAATACAAATAAGTCGCAGAAACTTTTGCATCTAAAATTACAAATTTTCCTTTCTTTTTTTGTTAGTAAACAAATCAAACTAAGACTCCTCAGTTACTTTTCTTAAATTTTCCAATTTCCTTATAATTTTTTCATTTTTCTTTCCTGAAGAACATACTACAAAAATAAGGAAACTTAAAAAAAAGATGAAAGAAATCTTTTAAGCCATTGTCAAGTGATGGAATGACAAAAATTCCAGGTTTTAATTTTTATATATTAAGAAGATATTAAAACATTGTAATAAAATAGTCATAAATAATACTAACAAAAATAAATTACAGCAATATTGTATTGAATAGTACAATGACAAAAGCCGACATAGCTCTTACTGTAGTGTCAGATGGCGATAAGACATTAGTGAATTTGGGTGCAATAATTATTCTTGGAATTTGTTGTAGAGTACAGTGTAAAATACGTCATGAGACGGCCTTGCAGATTAACTAATAAATGTATAAGAAGGTGGATGCAATGTGTGCATTACAAAGTAGTAGTATTGCGGACCAACCCGACCACACATACATGAACAGTAGTTTTTAATTCCATGCACTATCTTTTCACACTATCCAAACACTTACAGTAACGATTCACATACCCACCCATACACGAACGTAGTAATGACCCATACACCCTCTCATACTCTTAATTACACTCCCATACTCTTAAAATTACACTTTGACCTTGTACCAATAGTCAATATAGACACTTGATTGCTTTTCGAAAATTAAATCTTGAATTGTGTCATAGTTGTCCTTTTATAAATAGCTTTAATTTTATTTTTGAACTTCTGATGACTAGGGGTTAACGCATAGGCTCAGTTGATAAGGACACCGATAACCGAGAGTCTACTGTATTTTGAAATTATTGTACAAAAATGTTAAGTTACCCAGATCCCTCGAATAATTCAGAATTAAATATTGTCTACTATTGAAATTGACTGTCTAATTATAACATTGGTTGGTAGCGTAGTTGGTTCAATCCCAGCTTCATGTGCTAAAGGTTCTCAGTTCGATCCTAATCAGAGTCAATACATTTTGAGAAGGATCAGCTGATAATCACCGGCTGTTCATTTGTCATTGGGCTATTAATTAATGACACTTTCTAAGAAATAGTCAGCCTTGGTTAGTAACAATGACTACATTCGCTCATCTACACTCATCACACTCATTTGAAATCCATATTCGCCCATATCTTGACGATCGGCGTCTTATGAAAAGAAAAAAAAAACAACATTTCCTAATATAAATGTTAATAAAATATCAGCTTTTAAAAAATACTTATGTTGCATTATTGAGTTTTTTATTTTATACAGATTGGGATCACAAGGGATACCCAAATTAATATTGTTTCTATTTAACCATTTTAGGCTAAAAACTAAAATATTAATCATTGATATGGAGGAGAGTGACACTTCAATCTATAACCAAGAGAAAAGACTGAATGTAAGCTACATTTATCAGCTAATTAGTTGTTAGTTTATTTTTGCTAAAAATGACCATGTAAATAGTCCAACTATTTGTTGCTATACCACAACGATATTCAATCATAGATTTTATTAAATTGATTTTAAACTTTTGGGGGCCCTTACCGTACTGAACCCCTTCATTTCTTCTATGAGTATGTTTTCTTATATATATATATATATATATATATATATATATATATATATATATATATATATGTCCTTTCTCTCCTCTCATTGGTATTCCAATTTTAAATGGTGACCATCATCATCGATCTTAAATTTAAACAAGTAAAAAGAAGGGAATAAATCATTTCTTGCACCATTATACAGGAAGCAGTTTTAACTGTGTCTGTGTGTTTTTTGTTTTTTGTTTTTTTTAACCCTGGTTTTGTTTTCTAGGTATGTATAAGCATTATTTGATTTCAGGATCCTGCTATGACAGATTGGCTTTGGAATGTAGAAGAGTCGAAGGAGCAAAAAGAGCGGTCCATGAGTTTTCGTCAAAATCATAAAAAATTTTCAGAACCAGCTGAAAAAAGAAAGCGGATCATCAATAAGTTACGCCGGGTGAGTTTGAAGTAGACTTAAATAATAATTCAATCTAATATTTCATTATAGTGGATGATAAAAATCATTTCATGTTGTTTGTTATAACTTCACACATCAAACGACATAAAATACAAGGATAAAGTAAATCATGTTATTCATGAAACAGCTTATTTTAATATGAAGGAAAACTATAGCAACTCAGTTTTACGATTTTTAACCTTACATCTGCAATAACTATAGCTAAACAGTTTGCCCCCCCTTCCAGTTGACCTCACCACTGCCGAGCACTGTCCGTCGGTCTGTGCAGTGGTAAACCTATTAGTCCTTCTACCATGGCCTTAACCTTCTACATAATACCTCACCAAGCATTCTTATCCTAATGGAACATGGATCCCAGGATACAAACTGACTGCCCAGTTCTACAGAGTCAACTATGCTTGTGGAGGGGCTATGTATCTTAAGCAGGATGTTGCAATCACAACAGAACCAAAAGAGTTTAAAATCTGCAATGAAGAGCGATTATGTGAAATTGCAATCGCATCTGTAAAAGTAGGAAAAGCTAACCTCACTATCAATGGGGTCTACAGAGCGCCTTATGGAAAAGCGTTCGATGCAATATCTGTCTTGTCTAACATTATGGAGAAAATAAAGCCCCACAAAGAAATTATTCTAATCATTGGGGACATTAACATTGACAATCTGATACAAAACAGATTTAATTATAGTCTGGAGGAGACTCTTGCACTGTGTGACATTAAAAGGCTGGCCCTCCCTCCCACTAGAGTCACAGCTCATACAGCTACTTCTATTGGTTGTGTTTGCACAAATCTCCCACTTGTTAGTGTTAGTGTGGAAATCACAAGGGAAAGCTCTGCACACTTGACATCCAGACAAAAGCACCCCAAAGGAATGTCAATTTAAAAGACATCAATTAAAATAACCTAAACTTGTTAAAAATGAATCTCTCCATGCATGTCTGGGATGATATATATATAATGAGCCATCAGCTGACAAAGCATACAGATTATTTCTATCAACTCTCAGAATGGAGCTAAATGCTACTTGCCTGCTGAAAAAAAACAAGATGGAAACAACCCTCGAAGCTAGCAAGCTACTTCAATTCCAGGGCTGCCCAATTAAAGAAAAACTACCTTATGTCACTCAATAGATATGTCATAACAGGAAACCAGGCTGATAGATCAGAGATGACAGAAAAAAAGAAACACTATGACCTTTACCTGAAAAAAACCTGCTAAGAAAAAGCTACCAAATTCGTTGGTAGCTCAGACAACAAATCCAAAGCAACATCAGACATGATCAACCAAGAAAGATCTGCAAAGGGAAGAAAAAACCAAACAAAACCACTTTCACTTATCAAGGAAGGTAAAAAATTCAAGATCCACAACACATTGCTGAGGAGTTCAACACGTACTTTACTAGCATTACAGAAGATACTCTAAAAGCAACTAGCCATCTAAATGGCATAAAAGACAGAGCTACCATAATGTCGCAGATGCCACTTCTGGAAAATCTAGTTCTTGCATCTACCAATGAAAAGGAAGTTATAAAAACTATCGTTTTGTTAAAAAACCAGATCTACTGCAGCACTGATAAGATATCAGCTAAATTAATAAAACACTGTACCAAGAAAATTGCAACTCCCTCAACCGCTATAATTAACAAGTATTTAAAAAGTGGTGTTTTCCCATCTGTATTAAAAACTGCAAAAGTGTATCCAAAAATAAAAAAAAGGACCCTCACTGTAGTTACTCACTATCGGCCTATCTATATAATCCCAACCTGTTCAAAAATAATAGAAAAAAATTTTCCTAAAAAGGCTTATGGCTCATTTAGCTTTATACAACCTATTGACCCCTTGTCAGCATGGTTTTCTCAAAGACAGGTCCACGACTACAGACTTAACAGACCTTTTTGAGTTCGTTAATGACCACCTAGATGACCAAAAATATGCTAAAGCTATTATGTTGGACTACTCCAAGGCTTTCGACTGCCTGGGTCATGATATAATCCTAGACAAACTGGTGTCTTTGGGGGTAAGAGGGAATGCAAAAAGCTGGTTCAAAAGTTATCTAACAGACCAAAGTCAATTAGTAGAGGTGACATATACAGCAGATGGGGTAACTCAAACAGCTACTGTAAGTCACAGCAACTCCCTACCACCAGAGGATTCCACAAGGGTCAGTGCTGGGTCCAGTCCTTTTCTTTTTAGACCTTATATAAACACTGACTGACTATGTTCCAAACATTGTTAAATGTCAATGAACAATAAACGATTTGATTTCATATTGCTGACCAACGACTTTTCAGAATATATCAAGGACTACAGCTCAGTTGTTATGTATGCAGATTTACCATACATAACACCCTATTGCTTTAAGATGAAAACCCTGAAGATCTTAGTTTTAACATATATATAGCATGGGAACATGGCGCATAACTACTGCTCTGTAAATGACTTAGTAGAAAACCAATCAAAAACCAAACAAATCAACTTCAGAAGAAGGGCAGATCAAGTTCCAACCTTGCCTGATACAAACCTGGTGGATGCAGCAAATTTTATTGTACTGACCAATGACAAAAACCTGACCTGGACTCCACATGTTCATGAACTTTTTAAAAAAATGAACTCAGCAGTATATGTATTAAGAAGAATTAAAGACATCACTAATTTGGCCACTGCAAAAATTACATATCATGCACTCCTGGAAAGCCACATGAGATATGCAATTAATGCATGGGGCAGCATCTCTGCAACAAACCTCAACAGAGTGTTGACCACACAAAAAAAAAAAAAAAAGGCTATAAGATCCTTAGACAACCTGGATCACTGCCAGTTGCAGGCCAGCTTTTCAAGAGCTCAGGATGAAAACTGTCATCACAATCTACATACTGGTGGTAATACTCCTTGTGGGTAGAGCAGGACTGTGCAGAGATACCAGGATGAACAACTACAACACAAGGAACGTTTTAATAATTCAAGTTGCCAGACACAGCACGACACTTCACGAGAAGAAACCCACTTCTGTTGGTGCCAAGCTGTACAACAAACTTCCAGCTGACTTTAAACAATTGACTGGAAACTGTCTCAAGCATAAACTGGAAATCTGGTTAACAGAACACCCTGTCTACACAGTGGAAGAATTTGTGACCAAAATATGGGACTGGCCTCAAGCATATGTTTATAACGACTTATTGCACTACAAACACACTAAATGTATATTTAACTATGACGCAATTACTGTGCTCAATGTATCTAAATAAAGATTGATTGATTTTGACTTTTTTTTAACAATGGCCCATGTCTGGATTTAATACCACCACGAATGATAAAGCAGTGCCATAGCATAATTGTTCCACATTACACATATATTTTTTTTTCAATCTTCTCATGGATAAAGGAGTTTTCCTAGAAATCGTAAGACTGAGTTTATAATCCCAGTTCTTAAGCCTGGAAGCAGAAATAAAGCTTGTTACTATATATCAATGATGATTCAGTCTGGTTTGGTAAAAATCTTTAAGGATGTGATTTTGGACTTATATAACTTCACTAATAGGAATCTTCATGGCTTTAGGCCAGGTCTGTCCATGTCTACTTATCTAGCAGTTTTTCACAACTAAATCTCAACTTTTTCCTAATTGTCTTCAAATTGATACTATTCGTCAATATTTTGCAGAGAGATTGAACAGTAAAAGTCACGTCCATGTGCTTGCTAAATTTCATCCTTATGTCTTTATGGTGTTTACAATGTTCTGTCACAGTGATGGCTCACTACTCTTATTGATGCTTAGTGTACAAGTTCAATGGAATATTTTCAATAGAAGCACTATCTATCAGGGTTCCCTTTTGGGGTCTGCGCTGTTCAACCGTTTTATTAATGATATCATACAGCATGTGTCAGCTTTTCCAATTGGTGCTTCAAAACTGAATTTAAAAAAATCTGTTATGATGGTATTATCGTTGTCACTTACCAACATGTTTATGGTGGAAACATGGTGCAAGAGTTTGTAATATCAAAGTCTTGGGTGTTGTAATGCTGCCTGATCTCGGCACCAAAGATTATCATCACATTCTTCTTTTATCGAACAAGACCAGCACATTTTGGAATTTTTGGAGTATGTTCTCATGTTGGGCTTTCTAGTGGTCCACTCTTTATACTTTTTCACTTCTAAGAACTTATCTGGAGTATGCATCTTTAGTGTGGTCTTTTTACCAAAAGAAGAACTATGAAATTCTGGAAAGAGTTTCACGTAGGTTCATCAGATTTATTTATATCCGGCTGGGTTACGCTTATTTTGATGATCGAGTAAGTCAAGTGCAAGATGTCTTGGAATTATCATCTCTTGAATAAAAAAGAAGAGATTTGGTCTTAACAGGAATATAATTCAAACCCTAACATTTTTAATTCTCTGCTGTACAAGATATTTTTTATGTACCTGTAGACAGTTCATTTTATGAGTTAAACAGTTTGTTGTATTTTAAGCCCCAGTGAATCATTTTAATTATATTATAAGTTGGTGTATTTAACCCTCCTAATGTTCACTGTGTAACCTGAGAATGTTAGACATATTTTACTTGTTTTGTACACTTCTGATTATAACATTATAATTCTTAGGATACATGCACATAATTATATATAATTTTATTTGTATTAGTACAGAGAATATGATAATGTAATTTTCTTATGCGTGACTTGAATTGAAATAAAGTTGTGCATCCAAAATTGAAGAAGATGGTTTGTTTCTTTTATTTTAAATAATTTATCACAAACACCATGGAAACAAATTTCTTGAAATAAACAAAATCAAACTAGCCATTCTGCTTCAAATTTAGTACAGATTACGAATATATTCACTTGATATACAATATTTACAGACAAAAATTACAAGAACGAAAAATCAAACATGTACATGAGTCAAAAGTTCACTTTTGAGTACAACGCTGATTTTGTAAACAAAAATAATAATTCTCTCGTTGCGTATACATCAATTATATTTGACTGACAACTTAGTAACATCCGATGTTTCGATCAATACCGCTTAGAGTATTATTGACGTAGTAACACTAAATGAATATCATATATAAAAATGGTCTGCACAGTTGCCGGTGCGTAGGCAATTAACATTCACGCAGCTGACTTAATTGCCGATGCAGCGGCAACTAACAATAGGAGGGTTAAAAATCATGAAAGATTTGTAATGTAATAAATATTTTGATTTTTCAGATGCAAGATCAGTCAGCTGGAGAGAATAAATTTAGATTCATGACCTCAGTGGCTAAGGCAGCAATAGATTTTAGAGATGTTGCGGTTAGTCTACAAAAAATTTCCCTTCTACTTTTAGAATATAATGTTATTTGTGATAGAAAACTATCTTCACCTTGTAATTTGTGTGAGAATGAGCAGGAAGGCCATTCCCGAACATCCCAAAATGTCAATTATAAAATCATAATGTACTATAATTTATATATACAGTAAATGTGTTTTTATAGTAAGTACCATTTTGGAATTCCGCTGCTATAGCACTGTGGTCGCGTTCAGTGCATGTGCGCTGGGTACTACTACCTGTTGGTAAGTCACAGCCGCTGTTACAGTTCCATTCAACTGTATTTAAGGTCACTTATGAATATTTAAAATTCCTCCTCCTATTAAAATGCCGCCAACTGTAAAGTACATGTTGTGATAAAATTTCATAACACTAAAGGCATGAAAGCAGCTGACATTTATTGAGAGATCTGTGAAGTTTATTGAGAAAACCGAATGGGTGTTAGGATGGTATGGAAATAGATAAGAGCTTTTAAGGTGGCTATACGAATGTGCATGATGAGAAATGAAGTGGGAAACCTTCACTCGTTACTGATAACTTGGTACAAAACGTTGATGAAAAAATGCAGAGAAAACAAATGCTTTACAACTGCATTGTTATGTAGTTTATTTTCAAATATCAAGAAGTGTGATTTATGAAATTGGGACAGAACGTTTGAAGGACCGAGAGTTATGCTTACGCTAGGTTCAAAATGATGACGGAGAATCATAAAAACAAATGTTTGGCGAGAACCACAAAAACAAATGTTTAACCAGTTCTCTTACATTCTTAGAGCATTAGAATCATGATGGTTACGATTTTTAAAACCTAATTGTCTCGGTGACACGACTCACGATGAATGTCAGCTGCTTTCACTTCCAAGGTATACATGTATATTAGCCAACTATATTACATTATTGTATTAACAATGATAATTATTGTATCATTGTTAAGAAGAGCCAGCTATACTCTGTATTCAATTCTTGTAAAATTATATGATTGACATTTTATATGAAAATTGGGAATACATATTCAGTAATATTTTATTATCTGGGCTCAAAGTTGCGCATCATGATTTAATGCTTCTTTTTACAATTATAATTATTTCATTCTCTTGCTTTTACAGTAAACAAATTGTCATATTACCCCTTTCCAGTTAACAGGTCTGTATTGAACCTCTAAACATAATGGTAACTGAACAAATTTAATTTTACATAGAACTTACAATGAAAAATTGCATTAAAACTGAAAAGCTATGACAAACTTTAAAATGAATAAACTTCTTTTCTCAAAGTAAAAAAAATGTTGTTTAAAACAGAGAGTGCAGGCATGTGTTTTGTTTTAGGGCACAAGCTTAAAGCCTGGGAGGTCCACTTAAAATTTCCATAGGAGTTTGGACCTTTGTACCTCAATAACGCTTGAATACCACGCTAAAAATGCCACTGGCTTAGACAGAGTGAAACTAAAAAAAAGCTAAAAATCATTTTCAGCAGTTTTTGTCTAATTAATTGCCTAGCAAATATACTCAAGCCTTGTTTCCATTTCTACATACCAATCATAAGTTGCATGACATGTGCTGGGCACAAGTTATCTACTGTTTAAATTTCCCACAACTTCTGCAATATTCTGGAACAGTTGTTTACACTGAAAAAAAGAAAAAGAAAAATAGTCATGCCTACAGCAAACGAACACGTCCAACGTGTCCTGACATGTTGTAGACCATTTCCATCACTATAACTTGCTGCAGTAGGTCTTGTTTTTTTTAACAAAGCGATAGTTTCTATAACTTCCTTTTCATTGGTAGATGCAAGAACTAGATTTTCCAGAAGTGGCATCTGCGACGTCTGGTCAGTTCAAGTAGTAGCACAACTTGTAGTAATAGAAACAGGAATTTTAACAAACTAGTAAAATAAAGTTTAGTACATTTTTTGCTTAATTTTAATCAATTAATATTTCCAATAATTTTTTTTATGTATGTGTTGTTTTTAGAAAGTAAAACTTGGCAAAGATTGTAATGAATTGGACCCTACATGTCAAGTGGAACCAGTTGAGGTAATTATATGCTGTAATGATACCTACTAATCATGAATATATTAAACATGAACTAAAATTATTTAATATATATATAATATTAAGCAATCTAATGGCTATAAATGTCAAACTAAAAATAATTTAGCTCTAGAACTAGTATTTGGATATACTGTACATGTATTATTTTATAACTGAATAAAATTTGATTCTTGCACTGATTTCTGTATACAAACATTTAATTTTATTTTAAGTTGATTCAAAATATTTTCTCATGTAGGCCAATGTAGTCAGTTTTCTAGAGCTCTTGTAGACAGTGTCTTCTATAAGTACCTACTACATCTTCAATTAAGAAAGATTTTAACTTTTTTATAAATTCACCTACGTTTTGACCACTACTAGTACAGTAGGAATATCTCCTAAAAACATTGATCCTGAATAAATGATATTTTTTAAAACCTTCATGATAAATAGTTAAAATTCTTTTCTTTAATAATGAGTGAGTTGTAATAAAGTAGATTGCATGAGTGTGTTTTCAGGAAAAGAGGAATGTCAAAATAGACTGTTTATATTTTGTAACAATTTTTAATTTTAACCCTAGAGTTCAAGGCATACACCTGATTAGCCTATTTGAATTGGAATCAAAAAATTTATGACTACACTCATGCAGTGGCGTACCAGGAAGTACCTAAGGGAAGGGTCTTAGGGATGGGGGTATGAGGGTAGAATTTTGTTCCAGGAGTGCGTTTTCAAACCATTCTTAATACGTCATATTTGCTGCACTTATATAAAAATTGTTGGGGCATTGTTAGAATATAATCTAAGTACTTTTTATCAAGATAAGTAATTCATTCCTTTATACTTTAATTAATTTGAATTCTTCAATTTTGTTGCTACAAATAGAACTAAACATTACGTAAGGTTTATCTAAGTGCTCTTTAGTAGTTACTAAAATTGATTTACTCATTATTTGCTACGAGTTATTTAGATCTAGATTAAAATATATGTAATTATTTCAGATATGAGATTTTTCTTTTCAGGATATAAGTTTCTTATAAGTAACGCCTGTGAAGTAAGTAATTATAAGTTACATATGAAAAACACTGTTGCAATGGATTTAATGATGAAAGTAAGATAGCATTTATTTTTACAAGATCACAAACTTATTTAATAGCAAATGGGGTAACTGGTACTTATAACTTGTACTTATTGTTGACGATGTGAAGAACTTTTTATGAATTTACTTGTTAACTTAACCACAATTTGAATCCAATTTATAAGTTTTTTTACAGAATGAATTCAGTTTTTATTTGTTTATTTTTAAGTCCTGTTAAACAATTCAACACTACATATAGATTAATTTTTCATTAACGACAACAGACATCACGGGAACAGAGCACACTATATACTTTGTATGCATAGTAAAGGGCGTGTGTCATGCACTGTCATCTGTTAACATGGACTTGGATCCGGACAAGTCCATGAATGAACAGCTGATATTTAGATACTGAATTCTAATCTAACATATTTAGTTTATTTATAAAAAATAACAAAGCTGTTTGGTTACTGATGTTTTACTTATGGTTATATTTTTGTCGGTGGGAAGGGGATATAACCTAACTTTAAGGGGGGGGGGGGGTTCTGACCTTAAGTATCCAAAATGTGGCTACACTACTGCACTCATAGTAAAATTGTAAATTAATTATGGTATGTGCATCAAAACCACATATCTCGGATTAAATTATGTTTAATGAATCATATTTTATTACTTGCATATTATTTTGGCTGACTTATTTTGGCAGTTGAGAATTAAATTTAGATTTTTGATCAAATTTGGCAAAAAGCTTTTAGGTCAGCTTTAAATAGTCAAATGTACTATTTTAAAGATATAGTTCTTTATATAAAGATATAGTTCTTTATATTTACCAATAGAAATGTATTTAGTATATTTCTAGCTACTAAGAAACAAAACAATTATTCTGTAGAAGTTCTGAAAAGAAAATGCAGCAGTTTTATGTAAGAAAACCATGGACCATTTCGGGTGATCCATACAACACATACTCCCCACACCTGTAATGTGCGCACTATCAATACATACTCCGCACACCTGTAATGTGCGCACTGTCAATACATACTCCGCACACCTGTAATGTGCGCACTGTCAATACATACTCCCCACACCTGTAATGTGCCCACTGTCAATACATACTCCGCACATCTGTAATGTGCGCACTGTCAATACATACTCCGCACATCTGTAATGTGCGCACTGTCAATACATACTCCGCACATCTGTAATGTGCACACTGTCAATACATACTCCGCACATCTGTAATGTGCGCACTGTCAATACATACTCCGCACATCTGTAATGTGCGCACTGTCAATACATACTCCGCACATCTGTAATGTGCGCACTGTCAATACATACTCCGCACATCTGTAATGTGCACACTGTCAATACATACTCCGCACACCTGTAATGTGCGCACTGTCAATACATACTCCGCACACCTGTAATGTGCGCACTGTCAATACATACTCCCCACACCTGTAATGTGCCCACTGTCAATACATACTCCGCACATCTGTAATGTGCGCACTGTCAATACATACTTCGCACATCTGTAATGTGCGCACTGTCAATACATACTCCGCACATCTGTAATGTGCACACTGTCAATACATACTCCGCACATCTGTAATGTGCGCACTGTCAATACATACTCCGCACATCTGTAATGTGCGCACTGTCAATACATACTCCGCACATCTGTAATGTGCGCACTGTCAATACATACTCCGCACATCTGTAATGTGCACACTGTCAATACATACTCCGCACACCTGTAATGTGCCCACTGTCAATACCTCTATGTCTTTATTAACTAACAACAAGTTCCCATTCTAGCCAAATTCACATTAATTTTGAATGTGAATGAGCCCACCCACCCACCATACACATACAGAGACCATAATCAAATAACTTTATTCAAAAAATTGTGTAACAATATAAAATGAATTGCGTCATAAAATATAAATTAATACTATACTATATAAATAAAAAAAGTCTTATACTAACTAGGTAAGTATAATAAATATACAGTAGGGCTACAGAGCTAGACGAAGAAATATTCAAAAGAATACAATGACAATGAAATTAAATAATCCTTAAGCAGTTTCTTAAATTTGTTAAAGTTGGTTTCTTCGTTTATTAAATTTGGAAGATTATTAATACATCTGACTCCAACATATACAGTTTTCTGTTCAAATATTTTTAAATTATGAAAAGGTACACAATACTGATTTCTATGTCTTGTGAAGTAATTGTGATTCTCACCCAAGAGAGAAACAGAACTGGAATTTCGTCTTGTGATTAATATACATTGATACATACAAAGGCTGTAAATTGTCATTGTACTGAGTTTAAGGAATAAAGGTTTAACTGATTCCCTCCAATTCAATTTCAGCATTATTCTTATTGCTCTTTTTTTGTATCAATAAAAAAGTCTGTCCATATTTTTTTTAGATGTAGCCCCATTATATATTAATTCCATATGACAGATATGAATGTATAAGTGCAAAATATACTAGTTTTAAGGTTTCCAAACTGCAGTAATGTCCTAATTTATATAACGCAAATATACCAGATGACTTTTCCTAGCCACACTTTCAACATGAAAATCCAAACACAATTTGCTATCTATAACTAGTCCCAAAAATGTTGTCTGCTTTACTTCTTTTAGTTGTGTTAAAAAAAAAATATATTTTCAAAGGTTCTTTATTTCTGACTTCTTTAGTCTGAATTGCATGAATTCAGTTTTTGATGTGTTTACCAAAAGATTATGACTTGAAAGAAAATTTTGAATTTGAGATAAATTTTGATGTGCCGAAGCTTCTATCTGTGCTACATTATCTCCTTTTATAATTAGGTTTGTGTCATCAGCATAAAGATAAATCATTGAAAATTTGATGATTACTAATGACTCTAGGCAATCCCTTAATATATCATAAGAAAAGTAAAGGACATAATATTGAGCCCTGTGGAACTCCATGTTTGATTAAACGCATATTTGAACGACCTCAAATATATTGACTCTTGCTGTTTATATAACTTAGTTCCACAAATTGTGTTCTACCCTCTAGCTTTGAGTGCAGCCATTTAAGAGATGCTCCAACTATTCCTAATTTTGAGAATTTCTCTTTCAACACTGAGTACGAAACATTATCAAACGCTTTGTTCAGATCCATGAAAAGCCCAATAGCAATATGTTAAATAATTGTGGAACTAATTAATAATATAATATTTTTTTAATACAGGTAGTGCTGGATTTTTTAAGGCGTGTGTTTGTAATTTTCTTAAACTTAGTATTTTTATAAATAAGTTTTAAAAATTAATTACACATTGCAATTTTGTTTATAGATGAGGGTAGCATTTATTTTAGGAGTTGCTGGAACAGATATGACCTTGGAAGAGATCAAACAGAGGCTAAAGCCACATTGGGTGAGTGGTACCTAATTGTTATTGTAATGAATTTTCTAGAGTCAACATGATTCAGACTAATTAATTGCATTTTAGATAAAGAGTCAGTTAATGGACATAAATGGCTTACTTCTGTTTTAACCCTCCTGCTGTTCACTATAACTTTGCTCAGTGTTTGGCCATTTTTGTCGGTTTTGCAAGTATATCTTTAAAAATTCATAAAAATTATTAGTTATTATATAATTATGGCTTATTGTATATCATTTTAATTGTAAGAACATGCAAAAAATGCACATACAAAAGAAAAATGGATTACCTTATTTTAAAATTTTTGATGAAGTCTTGAAAACAAAATTTTTTTCAGAAACAAATTTTCAAGTCCGCGCTACCCTTAGAAAAGTTTATATGCACAGTACAAAAATTCTGGAATAGCCACTTTGTCCTAAATTTTATTTGCTTTTAGGAAATATAACTAATGTACGTAATATTTACAAAAAAAAAAAAAAAAAAAAACACAAGAGATAAAATCAACTATTTACACTGATTGGCCATTTTTGTCGGTTTTGCAAGTATATCGTTAAAAATTCATAAATATTATTAATTATTATATAAATATGGATTATTGTATATCATTTTAATTTTAAGAACATGCAGAAAACGCACATGCAAAAGAAAAATGGATTACCACAAATAATAACAACTTACATCACCACAAATCAAAACAACAACACAACAAACTCACACCAACGAAACTGACGACAGCTGGTTTGGCACCAGCTGTTTCAGATTTCAACGATCCTCTATTTACACAGACTAACAAACATCGTCTACACACCGACCTTGGCAGAAGCACAGAGAAATGACGATTGCAATGAGTCTAAATATGAGTATATATGAAAGGTTTTAACGTTTTCATGGCAGTTTTACCGAAGCGCTACGTAGTTGTCGTTTTTCCGACAACTAACACTCATAATATCGGCATTGCTGTCGCGTATCCGACAACTAACAGCGGGAGGGTTAATATTTCAGTATTCAGCATTGTGTTACTATGTAAGTATAAGTGGGTCATAACTGATATATTTAAAGAGGAATTAAGAAGTGACAGAGGCTACAAGGTATTTTTAAAGATATAAATAAAATACTTCATACCTGAAGGAGTTTATGAGAACAGTCCTCTTTAAGAGAAAGCTATGTTTTTAATGAGGTTAAAAAATTAAAAACCTGATTTGGAGCTGCTCACTAGTTAACCCCAAGTGTAAATAATGTAGTGCTCAATTAATTAATAACTAATAATCATGAAAAGGAAATTAATGTTCAATGATCGAGATGTACTTTTATATTTTTAAGTTTAGATTAAATTGTGACTTAATGAAACTTGAATGAGTAATAAATAAGCTAAAGAAATTTGCTGCATGAATTTTGAATTGAATTATAATATTTAAGATTACTTAGAAAAATGTTGGTTTTTGTTTTCTTTGAACATAATCTCTAATGTAGTTCATAATCTCTAACATTTCTCTGTTAATTATTATAAATTTATCTGAGGTTCTTTGTTATTATATGATTGGTCATGTTAGTAAATCCACATGAAGAAATATCTCTTTAACACTTTCGCTGTGGCTGCTATAGTCAGTAATATTACCTCAGGTGCTAAACATTGTTTACACTACTACTATTGTGTGCGCGCCGACGTTATTAAGAAAATTCAAGGCCCTATGGTAATAAATTAAACGCTTGTATGAAATGAAATTGTAAGTTTAAATATAATGATTGAATTACTGAATGAATGATATAATTATTTGAATGAAAAGTAGTGAAATAAAATAGAAGAATTGTTGGCCATAAAAATGGTAGAAGTATGTATATTTAAAAAATTAATGAATGGCAGCCTGTGTGGCTTGAAGTGAGGATCGCACGACCTGGACGTTAGGACGATACTAAAGGGTAGTTCTCTCCAAGCCACCCCCACTCTGCCGGAAAGGAGTGAGGGAAACAGGAAGAAAAACCTCCTTGGTGCTTCAACAACTATTTACACTTACAAATTTTAAAAAATCAAAAACTGAAACCAAACATATACGAGTTATTAGGTCGTACTAGACATGCTATGGACAAAAACAACTTTCCTTCGCAGATGCTACCTCAATATTGAATGAATAAGAAAACAAAGGACAATGATTCCCGATCGGACACGACAGCTTCTGAAGAGTGCCGAGCGCCGATCCCGATCGGGCACGGTCACAGCGAAAGTGTTAAATCTATAATACAAATTGGTATTTCTTGTTCCAGCTTGGAGTCAATGCTTATTCATTTGTAGTAACTAATAATGGATATGTCCTGGTGCACCCAGACCTAAGGCCAGTGGTGAGTAAAATTATTGTCTGGGTTAAGTTTTGGCATTTTTGAATTAATATCCTTAAAAATGTATAATATATGAACTATGTTAAGCCATTTAATTGGTAAGAATAGCAATATCAGTAATCCTGGACAAAAAATTAGTTTAGCAGGTTAAACTCAACTGCATTGCTGTTGTGTTGCTGATGGCCAAGGAACAGAATTTAAGTTTAGCTAATGATTGGGAGGATGATGGGTTCTTTATCTATTAATATTGGCCTATCAGTTTTGTAATTCCATTCTGCTAAAATGGAAACTATTAAAATGAGATGGATTTATTAACTCTATGTAATGTAACATTGAAAAAAATTTTTGGTTTGGACAAGATATTGGCCATAAATAGGTTTTCAGTATTTTGAACTTTGTAATCATCTCTGTGGTTATTTATTTGTTGATGGAGAACTTCAGTAACTAGGCCAAAATATTCACCTGGGCAATGTTGGCTCTCCGAGGTTGGATTAAATTCATATAGAATGTGTTGTTTTGGTTATGTTGAATATCTGTTAATTTGATTTTAACACGTTGACTGCCATGAGGGCCACCGGTGGCCCATACAACAATTTTAGCTCACGCCATGAGGGCCACCGGTGGCCCTCACTAGATTTCAGCCTGGCGCCACAGCTGTTTCTATGGTAAAGTTCAATATTCATTGTTCCGAGTTCTGTGTTCCATGCAACCGGAAATGATCCCCCCCTAGTACAGAAATAGCTGACATCCGGTCATTTGCCGCCATTTTGTGAAGTTATTGATGAGGTACACCGGTGGCCCTCATGGCGTGGGGGTAAAAGTTTGCATATGCCATATGATATTATGTTTCAGCTGTTTTGTTGTGATGTTTATATTTTATTTCCGCGCACTGATCAGCTTTTGAGGTTAGGTGTTTAGTAAGTGACGTTGATTCTTTTTTGTGACAGAAACTAGTCTGTCTAAATGTCGTAAAAACTAGTTCAAATATATAAAATCTTATTTAGAGTTGCTTTATTTAAAAACCAGAGGACTGTTTTATAACATTTTATGAGCTTTCAGAATATAACATTAAAAATTACTTAATACTAAAAATGGCGCTAACATTTCCGTTTGATTTATAAAAGACACGGGGGCCACCGGTGGCCCACATGGCGCACAGCGGCACGTATGACATGGGCTACCGGTGGCCCTCATGGCGTCAGGTGGACATACATTTTTACTACGGCGGCCTCAATATGACACAATAAATTATCTACGCTGGCAGTCAACGTGTTAATGAGATTAAAGATTCTTTATTTGTCACTAAGCAATTTACAAAAAGTGCAATAGACATTGTCAATAGTACTACACAATCAAAATGTTATTTGATACATTTCTGAGCATAGAAGTGTCTTCAGTACCACATTTTTAATAACATTTGTACAATATTAATAAATGACAATAACTATAAAACTATTTAGACTTAGATTATTGAACAGTACAACTACAGTATTGACAATTTAGATAAATCTACAAAACGCCATGAACAACAAAATTAACCTTAAATCGCGAATCCTGGCACTTTGCGTGCTATTTTCAAACGTATACGCAATCGCGAAGGAGGCACGTCGCGTGCTCTTTTGTAAAACTCAATAAAACATATGTTTATCATAAAGCAAGCACGACAAACTTGGTACCAATTGACGCAGAATGTTCTGTTCTGTACATTTTATATTTTTAATAATTTTTTTATACAATTTTAAACAGCATAAAAAATCAATTGGAAAACTATTCAAAACTTTCAGATCATGTTTTGGCGGAAGAGCATAAGGTGCAATGGATAGCAGTAAGTATAGTATATAAAGGAAGTAAATCGAAAGAAAGAACAATAAAAGAAGCAGCATGTATGGCTGGAGAAAGCTGCAATTTGCAACCTAGTGCCACCTTATGCCCAATATACCTGCCTATTATTTATTAAATCAGAAGTATTAAATAAAATTCAAAATTAATAAGTGACTAAACAATTTTTATCAAAATGAATATAGTATATATTCATCTATTTTCATCAATCAAATCATCTGTTAAATATTTTAAGAAACATATGATCTACTAATTAATTTATATTTTATTAAAAACTATTTATGTTGTTAAATGTTTGAAAATGGCTTCAGACTTTATAGCGGAAATATAACATTAAAAAAAAACGATGTGATCCTATACTAACACTTGTTACACAAGTAGTCAGTTAACAGCTGTTAAAAATAGTCGTAAGTGGAAAAATATTGCTTATCCTCCAGATATTAAAACAAATATTACTATTCAATGACACATAGAGCATCCAGAGCAGAAGGAGGCCGCACAATAAGCCTTTTTGGCTTAGGTTTGAAGCCTGGTCCTCCAAATCTTAAAAAAAGGAAAAAATCCAGAGTGGAAATCACTTGTAAAAGACAAAGTTCCAAGTCAACCAATTACCCGTGAACGAAATTGTCCAGCTCAAGGTCCACCAGATCAAAGGCTGAGTGGTAGAGCCCATTTCACATTATGTATTCAGACAAAGAGTTCAAGTGAGTGTACAGTCTGCAGAATGAATGAATAGAAGAACCCATATCTATTTTTGTAAGACATGCATAACAAGACTGACACTCCATCTTGATATTTACTTTGAGGTATATCACCCTGTTGCCTGTTGCCTGTTGTTTGAGACATATATTGATGTTGCAATAAAAGTATTCAGTTTTTTAGTGATAAAGGTGTGAATAATTTGCTGCCTTTTTAACATTATATGAGTAAACTTTTTATAGGTTTACTTAGCTATAAATGTAACATTTTCATTCACCACTAATTTTCTGTTTTTTATATAAACTAAAAAATTATACATAATTATTATAAACTAAATATATTATTTTTTCGATAACCATTCTCATTCATATATTGAAATTTCAGTTTAACTGTAAAGGAAAATATACTTTTTGTTGTCATCAAGTACCATTTATAAAAGCGAAGAATTTATATTCAGCCTGGTAAGAGTTAATTTTCAAAATAAAAAAAAAGTGGTGTGTTAGGATTAGCTGTTTAGGTAATAAACTAGGACTGGTATGTTGCTGTTGAGATGATAGTGAAGGTACTACTGTTTATTGTTGGTTTGACGAGAATATAAGTTTTAAAGACCAGACCTAGAAAATCATCAGTCCAGTATAAAAATAAAGAAATACAGTGTCTTCAAAGGTATATTTTTAGTTGAAATTTAGTAATGAAAAGTTGTATTATAGATTTTATAGAAACATTTCTAAATGTATCTTCTAGGATGCCCAGACTAATGAAATATGAAAAATAAATTGAGGTAGAAAAGTTAGTGATAAACATAATTGTAATTAATTATATAGCAACACTAGTTTTTAAATTATTTTGTGCTGTTTGTAAAAACATTTTGAGTTTAAAAATAAAATGTGCATATTTCTTTTTTTAGTTCCAAGGAATTTTGAAGCCTGGATATAATAGTGTAGATTTTACAGATGTTGAACTTGTAGATGATGATCGAGGACCTTTGAACTTCAGCCAAACACTTCTTGAGGTAAAGAGTTGCTCATCAAAGATGCTCAGAACAATTGTGCTCTGCTAAGCTGCTTCTCTTCAATATAAATGCTCATCAGCCATGCTCAGCTTTATTTGTTATCGTTAAATATTAGATCACAGGTACTTACTAATTTTTTTTTACATTATAATAATAATTACGTTGTAGCATGTAGCCTGGGACATTCTGGAGACAATTAATCATAAAAGAAGAAAATTTCTCTAATTATAGGTCCCAAAAGCCTTTGTTTTATTAAATATCTGTTTATCATACAGTTTAAAAAACTGCACCAAAATATCATAATACAGAACCTGATTAAAAAATGAATATGTTCAATTTCTCCACTTCAAGATGGAGATCAAGTAACATTTTAGTTTGAAATAGAAAGAAAAAAAGATGATCTAATGAAACAAAACATAAGTGAAGTTTATAAATACTATTTTGGATTAAGGAATCCTTGATAGAGATTTGATGATTTCTTTAAGGAAAATGTGGCATAATATCATGGTCAAACATAAATAATAATATTAAAAAAGATATATTACTGTCCCAATAAAATAAAAATATATACATATAAACTGAATTAATTGTAGTTTGTTGTTTGCACTAAGACATTCAATCTTCACAAATGCTAGACATACCAATCTTATTAACCAGTGTCTATAAAACTTCAAAGTGTAATTTTGTTATATTAATTGAATTTAAAAAAAAATTATTCATTAGTATACATGGTATAAAATAATTACATCAACAAATTATATAAAAGTTAAAACTAATCAAATATATTACAAAAAAGTTTTAACTTCGAACATTGATAATTTTAAATATACACTTATTATTCCAAATCATCAACCTGTATATATATTTATCACTTAAAAGGTTTTAAAATAACTTTATATCTATTAACCCTCCACATGATGACTATTTCACTTTAAAATGATAGGACATTTTCAGGCTAATTGCATGCTTTCCTTAAAAAATTACCAAAAAATAGAAATCATTGAGAAAATACCAAGTGTTATACATCAAAATGTTCATAATAACATGCTCTACAAGTTAGTAATAAAAATACAAACTTACCATTATTTCAAATAAAATTTTTTTTCTTAGTCGGCAGGGTGATGTAAAAAAAAGTTCCAACTTTGAGGTGGTATATATATACACTAATTTGTTGCAGTAAAAATTCCAAAATACCTAAAATGTTCCATATTTAATTGTGAGGTGAAAACATATCACATGAATAAAAAAAAACTAACAATGAGAACTTTTAAAAATGTTCCGATGGTAAATTTAGACTATTATTGTAATACTTGAAATATTCAACGTTTTTCTCAATAAACCATTGTTATTATTTTGATTCAAATAGAAGCCTAAAAGTATATTATGTATAAACAAAAAAAATTAAACCATGTGAAGAAATATATAAACCTTTATACATGTATATATATATATATATATATATAAGTCTGTTCCAATGTCACCTGACTGGTTACTTACATCACTGTCACTTGCGCCGCTAAGATCATCTAAACACTCCCTAATCGCACTAAAACGGCTTAGTTCAGTCATAATAAAACATAAACTAACACTACATACGAGAATAACAACAATAAAAACAGTAAACAAACATGTACAGCATATAATAACAGCAAATCAAAACAACTACTGACACACTACAGCTGGACACTACGCAAGGTAGCAAACCCAATCAGCTGTTTGTTATAGCCCCACTACTTCCAAAGACTTCCAAATATCGATTCCAGTTATACTGGTAGAAAGGGAATTTATTCCTCTTTAATACTATATAACAATCAAGATTATTGCATAGCCGGTTACAGTTGTAATTTTACGAAAACTAATAGTCTCACAGTGCGACTCTATCAGTACAGAAGGGTCTAACTGAGTCGCACCATGCGACTTTATCATATGGAGGGTTAAAATTGTTATTATTAGAAACATTCTTTAGTAGTTCGTTAAACAATATCTTCCCGCTAAGGATGCAAAAGAAATATCTCCAGAAAAATGCATAACTATTGAATTTTAAATATGTGTATTTGAAGCAATTACTAGATTTAATTTATTGTAAATGTCCAATCTAAATAATTAATTTATTCTATTTTTTAAATTTGTTATAGTTCAGAAAAAAGCTTGTTGATGGAACTACCAGCTCATGTAAATCGCTACCAATGAAGCATCATTATGATAATATGGTAAGAAAATCAGACCTATACTATTTATATTTTTTTATTATCAACATTCAACCCCTTACGATCTACATGCCATCTCAGATGATTTGTGAAAAATGTGTCATCTACTCTAATTCCTGAAATCGGCTCAGGTGTTTCCGTTCTGCAGATTTTTTTTTCTGTTAACACTTTCGCTGCGGCCATGCCCGATCGGGAACGGCGCTTAGTGGATTTCAGATGCAGTCCTGCCTGATCGGGAATCCTTGTCCTTTGTTTGCTTATTCATTCAATATTGAGGTAGCATCTGCGAAGGAGAGTTGTTTTTGTCCGTAGCATGTCTAGTACGACCTAATAACTTTGTATATGTTTTGGTTTCAGTTTTTGATTTTTTTAGTTTGTAAGTGTAAATAGTTATTGAGGCACCAAGGCAGTTTTTTCCTCTTGTTTCGCTCACTCCTTTCCGGTAGAGTGGGGGTGGCTTGGAGTGAAACTACCCTTAGTATCGTCCTAACGTCCCTGCCGTGCGATCCTCACTTCAAGACACACAGGCTGCTATTCATTCATTTTTTAAGTATACATACTTCCATCATTTTCATAGCTGGCAATTTTTCCATTTTATTTCACTACTACTTCATATAATTATATCATTCAGTCAGTAATTCAATCATTACAATAAACTTACAGTGTCATTTCATACAAGTGTTTCATTTATCATCATAGCGCTTTGAATTCACTTAATAGCGTCGGCGTGCGCATAATAGTAATAGTGTAAAAAATGTTTAGCAGCTGAGTTAAGATTACCGACTATAGCAGCCGCAGCGAAAGTGTTAAGGCTATTTTTAAATATTATATTTAACAAAATGATTCCAATTTCCTTTGGGTACCCCTTCGTACATTACATACTCAGCAGACTTTCATAACATTCATAAATTCAGAATCGAAACGCCCATAAATAATAATGCTTCATTATATGCTGTCCTCAATTTTTGACACATACTAAAAGATTAATTTTCATATTAATTAATTTTTCTTTCAAATGTATGTATGCATGGTTTTAGGTTAAAACATAAATTCATAATTTTTGTTAGTATAAATGTATTTATCTTATATACAGTTTATGCTTTATTATCTTATATATAGATTTGAAATTAATTATTTGAAAAATGTGAGTTGTACCTAGTAAAAAATGGAATCAAATCCATCTTTCAAGGAGTCATGTTTCTATAGTGGATTGTTCTTAAAAGTCTTGTCTAATTTTCCTTGTATAATTATTCTGAATTACACTGTTGATAGTTAAACACAACATGTTCTTTAAAATAAGAATGTCCACTGAACATGACTCTCTATGAAATATGCAGATGTTTTCCTTGAGAAATAATGTAAAATGTTCAGCATCATGTTTTTAACCTGAACCTTCTGTTGGCTAGTATTGTTTATCTAATAACATTTGAAAAAGCCTTCTCTCATTTAAAATATTTTCCAAGCTTATCTCAGTTTATTTTATTTTTCAGAAAAGAGTTATGAAAGGAATTCGCCATTATTACTACAAACCAATAGAGAATTCTCCATTCACATTAGTGATCACTTTACCTGATTTATACGGACACTATAACGTTGAGGGCATTCTGTCTGTCAACCATTTACAAAAGATGGGAAGAGGTAGCTATAAATACTTAAATTATTTAAAAATATAACATTTATATACACCATAGTTGGATAACATTAGTTATCATTTAACCCTTTGAGTGACATGGCCTTTTTGCAGTTATATGTATAATTTGCCAAAGAGTTTTTCATGAATCTTCAAGTGTTTGGGGGGAAAATTGTATAAAAAACTATTATACCAATCTTTATATATATTTTTGTTTGTTTATTTTGTCATAAAATATTCTATAAGGTTTTGTTATGACACTTTTTTAGATATAAAATCATTAATAATAACCAAAATTTGTTTACTTAAGAAAAAACTCAAAAAACAAACTTATTTTACATGTACACAATAATTTTTGTATTTTGTTTAGTTATACCAAATAATATAAACAACAGATTTCATATAAAACAAATGTTTTACTTAAAAAATAAGTAATCTGTGCTAAAAATAAGAAAAGCGCTAAGAACAAGCCATTTTTACACAATTTTAGGGAATCTCCTGCAGTGAATTCACTTTTCAGTTAATCATCATAAGATTTTTATCTTGTTATTGGCAATAATCTAAAGAATAAATATCATAATAAATCAATATTTAGTAAAAAATGTAACCAAAGATATTATGTTATAATAATAAAATTATTACTTTACCAGTATTTCATTTTGAATCATGTTTGTGATAAATATATTTGATGATAATTTTGCAGTTATAGCCTTTCAGTTAAAAGAACATAAAACAGATATCCAAAACTATTTGTAAAATACATTTTACAGAATATATAAACAATACAGGTTTTTTATTGTAGCTAGATCAATGTCAGTTTCACTAAATACAACATCTACACAACTAATTACATCATACTACTTATAAACGAAGTAGCAGTTTCGTCTAAGGCCTGTAATAAGTGATTTCATTACCTGCAAAGATATCTTCACTCATTTTTCTAGATGTAACAATCAAAATATATTCATAAAACTTCCAACAGATCACAACACTAAATTTATGAGTGTACAGATATTTACAAACACATAAAAATAACTTCAACAATAGAATTTACAAACTTTCATTGTTGATAGGAAACAGCAATCAAAGCAACAGATGTTTATAAGTATATAATATAAGGATGTAACAATAATATTTTACTGAAAGCTAACGACGCCAACATGAGAGCACAAATAAACAACGCCTCACTAGCGAAGCATGGAAAAAATCTGAAGGCTAAGTTGCGTGGCACACAATAACATTGTTGTTATTTAAGTCGGACTAGTAGCATGAGAAAAAAATTGAAAAAAGCACTAATCAATACTTTGGAACAATAAGATTGCATCACACTGATCAATTAGCTCCAGTGATGAAATAATATATGCAATATTAATTAAATACTGATTAATAAATCAGTATTATTTGATGAAACGATACCACAAACTATACGTGGGTGGATGTTTGAGGAAGCTAAGCTTCATAGCTTTTTAGATAAACTTGATGAATCCCCTGGTCTTGAAAGAAGAAAAACTAGGTTATGTAAAAATAATGAAATTGATGAATTCCTATATGCCTGGTTTCTTCAAAAGCGACGTTCTGGAGTAACAATATCTGGTTTAATCTTAAAAATGCAAGCTGACAAATTTTGTTAAAGTCATGAATGAGGAAGGGGATTTCAAAGAAATAGATGGCTGATTGTGGTGGTGGCAAAGAAGACAAGGTATCGGGCAAATAACAATACAAGGTGAATTAAAATCAAACTACAGTGAAAGTGCTCTTTCATTTCCAAAAGAACTAAAAGCTGTTGTAACTAAAGAAGTTTACTGTGATGAGCAAATATATCATTGCTACAAAACCTCTCTTTATTACAGAAAGCTGCCCAACAAATCTTTGGACTCAAAATCTGCACCACAAGAAGCCAGATTGAAGCTGAGTAAAAACCGAGTGACATTATTATTTTATGTAAACAAAACTAGTTATCATAAGATGCCTCCTCTGTGTAGAGTGAAAAGTAAAAACCCACAGTGTTTTAAGAATGACAACCTTGAATATCTTGTGTTTCAATATAGGAACAGTTCCAATATCTGGATGTTGTTCTATGGATCAATAACTTGTTCCTGGTGTGGTTCTATGAAAATTGTATTCAAGCAGTTCGTGCTCACTTGATCAGAAAGAAATTGGAACCTAAGGCAATTTGTTTCCAATTTCTAAAGTAGTGTGCTGTTGGACAACTTTCCAGCCCACCCACCAGCAGACTCCTTAATGTCTAAAGATGGTAAAATTAAAGTTATGTATCTGCCAAAGAATACAACAGATATCTTCAACCCCTAGACCAGGGTATAATTTATACCTTTAAGGTTAACTTCAGGCGTGAACATCTTCTATCTTTGGTTTCATCTAACTTGGATGTGACCGATTTCTCAAAAGTATAACACTCAAAGATGTGTCATATAGTGTCGGCCTAGCATGGAATGCTATAAAACCAAACGCTATAAGTAAATGTTGGAAGAAATGTGTGGCTGTTCCAGAAGAAGAGATTGAGGAAAACAATAACCCAATAGATGATGAGTCCGTAGTAGACGATCCTGTCATTTTTTGTGCAGAAACAGAGGTTCAAAAGTTGCAGGAATTGCTTGAAGAACCGGAACTGAACAGTCAAGTCATCAGTCAGTGGGTATATTTCGACAATGCAGAGCCAATTTTCCTAGTGTTAAATGATGAGGCCATTGTCGATCAAGTTACGGACAGTACTGAAGACAATCTTCTAGATTCACATTGAGATCAAGATGATAAAAGTAAAACAATAGCAACAGCCGAGGAAGCACTACAAGGAAGAGACCCAAATGAATTGGTTTTAGGGACAAAATAATTTAGATTCAATACAGCTAAAACTATTATAACTTGCCTTATTTAAAAATATGATTTTAACACAAAAGTTTCATACTAAAAAACAGAAAAAGAAGACTGATTTCTTTAAAGTATAAATTTATAACGTATCTATTTTTTGATGCAACCTTTTTTGTGTACATTTTAAATATTTTATCAAAAGGAACAATCATTTTATTAACAATCAATGTATTTTAACTTTAACATGCTTTTTCATTGTTAAAATGCTGTACTGCAATATCCAAATAACGTATGTTATTTTACTATTGTACTGAGTTAATATTGTATACATATTTTGTTTTTATTCCACTGTATAATAAAATTATTTGATACTGTATTTACGTAAATATTTTTATTCCTTGTTTAATTGCTACAATAATTTAAGTAGTAGACAGGTTTCTTTGCTCTTGATGATAGTAAAGGAGGAGATCAAGGTCAAAACTACGTTGTTTGACTACAGAGGTCATTGACCTTCACCAAACCTATTTATGTTGTGCAGTGGAGCATGATAGACATTCTTTTATAACATGGTTCGTCATTACCACGGCCTTAATAAGTGGACAAAAAAAGCGTGTTATAACCGTATTTAAAATTGGCTTTAAATTGACCATTCACAGTGGAGCTTAATTATCTATGAAAAATCAAGCTCAAAATTTTTTCATTTTGATTCCATTAATCCTAGATCCGGGATCATGGTTTTGAGAGTGTACCGGGATGCCGTTTTCCCACACACTGTAAGCCTTTTCTATAAATTCGAAAAAAAATTGTAAATGAAGCTGAAAATTATAAAATAGCATATCATTTTTCTGCTCATGAATCATACTTTCAGATAAAATAATTATAGTTAGGGTAACAACATTGTAAGAAATTGATTTGTTGAGTAGAGTGAAAAATGTCAATTGATGCGTATCATGTTTCTGTAACTTGCAACCCTTATAGCTGGTATGAAAAAGTTTCAGAAAAAATTCCAAGATAGCCGAAATTTACCTATTTAGTTGCTAAATAGGAAAAAATAATCATACTTCCAATAAAAAAATATATAAGATGTTGGAATTATTTTTTTTTTGAAGAAAATGGAAATATATATGTTATAAACACATGTGAAAGCAACAAAATTATTTAAAAAATATTCGTTTTGTAGGGAATCATATTTAGTATCACAAAGTGTTTTGTACCTTGAAATAATTGTAAATATTTTTTTGTACGCGAAAAAAAGTCTTTTATCTTAGAAAAAAATTGAAAAACGTCTAACATAACATACAATTTATATATAAATGTAGTATTTCATTACTTTGGACTGTATATATCCTGTAAGTATGTATACAGGCATCAAAAATCATGTTTCAAATTTTTTAAAATAACGAAAATTAAGTTTTTTTTTTTTAAATTTATGAGCAGTAAATGTATCTTGAAAACATTTTGCAAAAAAAGTAATAAGTTCAAACGTATCTAAAAAGTATAAAAATATTTTATGGATATTTTTTATTACATGCATTATTGTAGAGCACATTTTTCCAAGTAAGGAGAGATATAATTTGTTTGGGTTTATTTCATTTGAGGCACTGACCATTTGTAAAGGGTTCGGGGAAAATTCTGTTATAACATTTCTCTTTGGGATACAGGGTTGCAAGTTACAGTTTTACAAAGCACATAACATTCCCTGTCGATCAGTAGCTGAACTGTCCGCATCCGGCAAGATCTCTAAGAGGCAGTCTGTCAAATTCCTCCGATTGTAGTGATTGCGCCTAGCCTGCTGGTGGAGATTTGATTCGGCACTTGTGTAATGCGTTCTTATTTCACTTGACATTGTTTATTATTGGATATATCAATATAAAACCTTCTGAGATGTAAAGATAATTGAATTCTGCATTGAACAGACCTAATTTATTTTCACTATATTGTTAACAAACCAATGAAAAAAATCAACAAATCTGAGAGCGTTGAGGGGCACTGATCCAAGATGAGCATATAAATTCATATGCTCTGGGATAAATATTGATACTGATCTAGGGTTAAACAGCATAATAATGAAAGTACTGTGACTACAGCAACGAAATTCAATAAATTCTTGAATGGGCATTTCAATTCAATTCAAAATATCTTTATTCATAGAATGCGCACAGTTTGTACATGAATAGTGTCAACATGTAAATGGTCTTAACTACAAACTTAATCTAATAATAATAATTTGATATGTTTTACACAACTTTCTATATCCCTAAAAATTCAGATATTGCATATGGAGCTAAATTGATAATATGATGTTTCAATAGGGCTTTAAATTCCTTTTTTCCTCTTTCTTTCTTCAATGGTTAGTTTGGTAAATTTCTGGAAAAATAATTTTCTATGTATTGAATGTGTTTTTTATAAAATTATAAATTGTGATGGTTATTTACATTGTAATTTTTACCTCTTATGTTGTATATACTAATTTGTTGGCTTAACGCTTTTAGGAGTGCGTTATATTATCTAAAATGAGTAAAGATGTCACCTGTAAATTGGCCTAAATGAGTAAGGGTCATTACAAATTGGCCGTCATGTGATGTCTTGTGTAATGGTCCAATTATTTAATTTATTAAATTAATTGATCGTATTGTTAACACATTACACCAGAACTATCTGTCAAAGGCAAACAACTTTAGATGTACACACCTTTTGGTAGTTTAATTTTAGTTGCAACCTTCATTTGTCCTCTATCTCTAAACTGATTTGGTTTCTGCACGATGTCATCAGCTGGCATGCAGCTGATATAACGTTTGGCATGCTTTTCACTCATATTCCCTCAGTTGTTTATCAGCTACAGAGCTACGACACGGACGCAAGGACATTTCCCATGAATGCTCCCATTGCCAAATCCTACTATGTATATACCCCTGCTTCGAGGAGTTCCACACACACAAAAATTAGTAAATCACTGTAATTTCAAATAATAAGAAATATAATATAATAGTTTACTGTAATAAACAAGTTTGAAACATTTTTTCAACATTTTATTTTTTACTCCTCTACAACATTTTTTTCAACCCTAATACAATTGGGTCAGTCACAACAATTGGGACTTCAAATGACATCTTTACTCCTGAAAGGGTTACATTTTCAGGTCTCTGTCTATAAACAGAATTGTGTCATAAATATATAACCCGAACACAGTAAAAATATTTAGATTTTGAAAATGTATTTTTTTAACTGATTCATTATACTTTATATTTTTAATTATTCTGATTGTTTTTTTTGTAAGATTAATATTTTATCCAAATTTATTTTTGATGATACACACAGATTCCATAGTTAATGTGAGAGGCAATATATGGATGATAAATCTTTTTTTAAAGCCAATCTATTACAAAGGCCTGACATTACTCTCAAAGCATATAATCCAGAGTTCATCTTACGCACTATTAAATTGATATATTCGTCCCTGCTGAAACATTCATCTATTGCCAGCCCCAAAATCTAGTTGTTTTTATTTGCTCAATTAGGCATGGCGCATCATCGCCATTGAAGCTGGCTGAATCACAGTCTCCTCAACAAAGTAATAGCTACGATTGTAGAATTTGTCTACTGGCTCTAACTGAAATAATACTTAACTATGTACTAGCAAATAAGGGTTCGAGTAGCTTGCTTCAGAATCTTGTTCCACAAGGCCTCACTAACACTGAGTTGATTACCAAGTGATCACTGATCTCTAATATTAGCTCAGTAAAAACAAAAGTGTATTGTCTTCAGAGGTCTTAAAATCACTGATGTTAAAGAGTATTAGGAGTTGACCCAGACCAACTCAAGCAAGTGAATGCAGCTCTAAATACATGGCCAACAAGAACAACATTTTAAGACAGTGCCTCGTGGCAGAACAAGGAATAGTTCTAGGAGGGTTGCGGAATCAAATCCTTATCCTACGATTTTAAATAAATTTATATATCTAAATACTGAAGATGATGTGGCAAATACTATTCAAAAAGATAGTGATCGTAATGAAGAAAATATTTTAAATTTAACCACTCAATCAGTTAGAAATAGCAGCAATAAGTCCTATACCAACAAATTTAAAAATGGTAAAAACAAATATGAAGAGCTTGATTATTCTGACCATCTCACACCTAATCTAAGTGTGTATGCTAACAGATGTAGAAAACAGTTGCACAACCTCCTTGAAGCTAATTTGCAAAATACACCCAGAAGGTGTTTTTAAGTTATTCTCCAGGAGCTCTTTTAGAGCATGTTTTAAACAAATGTGAAAGAAGGTGCAAATCAACTAAAAAAACACCATTGTTCTAATTGCAAGAGCTAATAACATTGAAGCAATGCTGAGAAGAAACCAATATCCAGCTATTCTGATTCCTGAAGCAATATGTCAGGCTAAGCATAGACATAAGCATATAAACTTTCTTGTTTTACCTATACCATGTAGACTGGACCTTTCCCCCCCAACAACCGGTAATTACAGCAAATGCCTCAGTAACAATAGTTATATACACGAGGAAGCAAGAAGAATACTAACAAGAGGACTGCATTATCAACAATTTGTGAACCACCTCAGGCAAGAAATTTATAAAGCACACCAAACATTATTATTAAGATCAAAGTCAACCTCAGTCACAAGTAGTAACCATTCACTACCAACTCCTCTGATTGAACTAGACAAGCAGTTCTACCCAGAAGCACCTGAAGTTCTAGAATCTGCCTTGCAGCCTACCACCTTAGCATCTCCAGTATGTGTAAAGCTTCCTTCTGCAATTCAGTGTGTTTGGAAAGTCGGCAGACAGCCTCTGTAATTCTGGAGTGGACTGCTTTACCTCGAATTCTCTCTCTGATTTGAATATTTTTCATAGTAATATCCAAGGTTTGAGTCAACCATTAAAACTTAACAAACTAAATATTTTTTTTCTGATATGAATAAAAACCTAACATTATTTGCTTAGCTGAACATTGGCTAAATAATAAATAAAATAAACAGTTATAAGCCAATTTCAATGTTCTGTAGGTCTAAACATGTTCGAGGGGGAGCATGCATTCTGGTTGACCAGGGGTGTTGAAAGATTTCAGTGAGATAAACGATTTTTCAATATATAATTTTGAGTGCCGTGGCATATTTGTGAAATATCCTACTAATTTTATACTTGTGTGTATTTACCACCCACCTCAAAATGACAATGATTTATTTGTTCAGTCGCTTAAACAACTTTCAATTTTCTTAAAATTTAACAAATTGAACATATTATGTATTTTTGACCTTTTCTAATGCTGTTGACTTAAAAACGCTGCTGCATATGTACATTTCCTATGTTCAATCCCATTTGAATAATGGAATTCTTTTCTGGCAAAATTCTCAATTAAGTGCTAAAGTATTAAAAAAATAAAAACAAAAACAAATTATAATATTAATTATGAAGGTATCAAATAGAGATTCTTGTAGACCTATTGTTAAAATGTTAAATATTCTTCCTATTCCATGTCTATTTATTGTCCAGTCCCCAACTTTTGTAAAAAACAATTTATCATTGTTTCTCTTTCATAATCACAATCACAAATATAGTACACATAATTTAGACCTTTTTCAATATCCTATTCATCACAAATAGTTTTTTTAATGCCATTTTATATTCGTTCTGAACTGTACCAGTAAAACTTTAAACCATAACTTTTACTTATTTGAAAGAGCATGGCTTTTATAGCGTTCAAGATTACCTGGATGTTGAAAAATTACTATAATTTTAATGAACTATATTTTTTTATTTTTCTATTGAAATAAATTTAACTTAGTTTTAGTTTAGGCTTAATCTCTGATTTGTTGACAATTTACCCACTACATTCATATTTATATCATATAAGTGGTTTATTTAATGTAAATAAATAAAAAATAGTTCAAGAAGTTGCAATCTCTGAAAATATTAATTTATTTTATTTCTATTTATTGTACAAATTCTGGACCAAAATAAAAAAAAACATATATTTTTTGACAAAGATCAAGTTGTGTTTTTATAAAAATAACACCAACACCAGCTCTTTTTTTAACCACCTACCTGATTTTGAATGTTTAAATATGTAATGTAAATCTACATCAAAGTCATGCTAAAGCATAGAAATGAAATGTGTGTCTTGAATTGCAGCTCTAGGATTATGTTTAAAAAATAATCAATAATGTATCAATTACAGACAAACTAAAAAAAGGCCACAGTATTTCCATTTCTTTTTTTATTTTCAAAGGATTAACCCAAAGAACTTTTCTAAAAAGGTAAGCCTGCTTTTTATTCCAAAACATAAACAATTCTGACACTTGCCCCATTGTAAAAACACTTTACATGATAAGGTGGTGAAAAAAAGTATCCTAAAATATATAGGTTTATTTTACAATTGGCTCCATATTACGGTGCCATATAATAGAAATTCTTTTGTGAGTCCCTTTGGTCTGAGGATAATGAACAGGGTTTGCAAAACCACAATACATCTATGAGATTTTACTTCTGTAATGATAAATTTGACCTTTAGATATGTTACAAAATCATGATTCTCAAATATAGTTGAGTTTCCTGAAAAAATATTTAACTTTACAAATAATATGTTTCCAGTAGACAGTTTTCATGTCACTTAAACAATAATATATTTATAATTTTTAATACTTTGTAATTATTGGGTAAATGCTTACCAAACCACTGCACGTGTGTGTTTAAGGCGGGTGGGTTAATACCAGTGTACATGTATGGGTGTATGGTCAATATCACTATACGTACAAAGGCATGTGTGGGTCAATACTAACGAACATGTACAGGTGGGCGGGTGGGTTAGTATCATAGTATGAGAATGGGTGTGTGTGTGCGCGCATGCAGGTATGGTCATCTGCATTTCAAGTGTCAGAGTGTATTATAAATTATTAACCAATTATTAAAATATTGTTTTTATATTCAATGCATGTGCTTAGCTATTATTGGTATGAATTATTATAAATAAATACTTGCAGATTACATTTAACACTTCATTCAACTATCAATCTAGAAGATGGCATATAAATGGCAATGTCTACTTTTTCTTACCCATTTTCTTTTTCAGGAAAGTTAAGCCTTTTTGAGGGGAATTGGAATGTCCATCCTGATTGGTAAGTCAAATGTTATAGATTAAGATTAAATAAGAACATTAGTTCTGCATTTCTTAAAAACAATACATTACTATCATAAGAATTTCAATATAGCCGATTTATAGTATTAGTTTAAGAAATAAATAGAGGCTTAACAATAGGCTGCTTGCTATGGCATTCAATATATTTTCAAATTACTAATGACGGGCTCATTGTTTTTTAAAGCAAAATTACATACTGTTAACTAGCCATGTACCTGTGTTTTGCTATGGAATATTTTATTAAACAATGTTTTTTTATAAATGTTTTTTTATTAAACAAAGAGTTATGGTTCTGTTCTGTTCCAAACATTAGTAATTTTGTATATTATTGAATATTTGCCCGTCAGTTAGACACACTAACAATATGAGAGTCAGCATATCCAGTCTCGCCATGAGGAGGCCGGCAAAAATAGAGACCATATATACAAACAAAAACACATACTATATTTAACCATATTTACAAATATTTTCACATATTTACAGATATTTACAACCCTTTACTAAACAATTGTTGGCAGGCCAAAGAAATCTTATTTTTACTTCAAAATCGCCTTATAAACTACGTTAGTGGTTTTGTTGTCAGGTGCAAGGAACACTAAACTCTCAGGGGTTTACCCACCCACACACGTACAGTGGTATTACCTACCCGCCCACCCATACACGAACGGTGGTATTACCCACCCGCCCACCCACACACGTACAGTAGTATTACCCACTCGCTCACCCACACACGTACAGTGGTATTACCCACCCGCCCACCCACACACGTACAGTGGTAATAATAATTATAGTGGTAATAATAATTAATAATACAGTCTATACCACTCTACGTATATGGGTGGGTGGGTGGGTCAATACCACTGTATGTGTATGGGTGGGCGGGTGGGTCAATACCACTGCACGTGTATGGGTGGGCGGGTGGGTCAATACCACTGTATGTGTATTGGTGAGTGGGTGGGTCAATATCACTGTATGTGTATGGGTGGGCGGGTGGGTAAATACCACTGTATGTGTATGGGTGGGCGGATAGGTCAATACCACCCTATGTGTATGGGTGAGTGGGTGGGTCAATACCACTGTACGTGTATGGGTGGGCGGGTGGGTCAATACCATTGTACGTGTATGGGTGGGTGGGTGGGTCAATACCACTGTACGTGTATGGGTGGGCGGAAGGGTCAATACCACTGTACGTGTATGGGTGGGCGGGTGGACCACTTACTCAGTATCTGCGGACTGTGGAGGGCGGTGTCCAAGGTTCGAATCCCCACTGAGCCAACGGTTGGTACTTCACTCATTGAATAAAGTTCACGCACCTAACCTATAGGTGGGTAAAAACAAAATAATTCAATAACACTGTACGTGTATAGGTGGGCGAGTGGGTCAATACCACTGTACGTGTATGGGTGGGTGGGAAGATGGGTCAATAACACTGTACGTGTATGGGTGGGTGGGTGGGTCAATACCACTGTACGTGTATGGGTGGGGGGGTTTTATATGCTGTAAACTCTTGAGCATGCAACATAGAGTTGGCCATGACAGAAACACTCTTCCCTCAAGTCTATACCAGGTGACTTGAGTGTCTGACCCTGAGACTTATTAATGGTCATGGCAAAGTACTATCCCAATTAACACTTTTGTATATATTACTTTTCGATGTTTTGTTAAGCATTATTATTTTTATCTGTAATTCTTGTATATTCTTTCTTAAACCGTTAAGTACAGTAGTAAAATTTAGTAGCTGTAATAACTCTTCTTAAAAGTATTTTTTGTTGATATAGTTTGACAAGCATTTTATTATTTTTATTGATTAATTCCTTCAAACTATAGTTTTGCATTAAATGACTTTTCATACACATCGACTATATACATGTTTGTTTATCTTTATTTTTATTTTTATGCCAAAAAAATCCTAAACATATATAGGCCTATATTTAAGATTATTATTATTCACTTAATATGTCAGCTCTAAATGTAGCAGATAATGTAAGTAATTTGGAAGTTTTTTCAGCAATGTAAAATATAAGAGTAGCTTAAATTTAATTTATGCCAACATCAGGAGCTTGAGAAAAATTGTAATTCCTTCCTTTTAGAATTCAATCAAATAGAGAGCAAAATTAGCTTTATTGTTTTCAGTGAAATATGGATAAAAAGTGAGGAGGTAAATTTATATAATATACCGGGTTTTAAAGTGTTTCACCATTGTAATGAACATTACGGTACAGAGCAGGTGGTGTCATTTGTTATGTTGCAGAAGAGTTAAGTACAGTTCAATTAAATTTAGAGTTCCAAACAGCAGATTCATTATTAATTAAACTGATTTTTCAAAATTCCTTTTTTAACCTCCTTAGTAATTTTGAGATATAGATTACATAGATTTCAGGGACACGATTTCATTAACGAATTCGCTGTAAAACTACCTCAATTATCTAATAATACAGTCATCATTGGCGACTTAAATATTAACATACTTTCTGATAAGCAGAACACACAAAATTATTTAAGTCTTTTGCACGGCTTTGGTTTTGCTCAATTTATAAATAAGGCAACACGTATTACAGAAGAATCACAAACGTGCATAGACCATATCTTTATCAGACACAAATTCTTAAACCAATTTAATGGCGAGGTTTTTGATATTAACTTAATGGATCACTGCGTTTTAGGTTTAAGAATGGAATTTTTAACGTTTCAAGAATTAAAACAATTAAATAGTATTATTTAAGAACCACATTTTTCAAAAATTAATTATGTTTCATTAAAAACAAAATTACAAGCTCTTGATTGGAGCAGTTGTTTTGAATAAAGTGATGTCAACATTTGTTTTGATAGATTTCATGAACTGTTATCTGATACTGTAAATAGTAGTAAGTTAAATGTAAGTACTAATAATAGGTTAAGTAAATCGATTTCTCGTAGTCCTTGGATTACTACAAAACTGTTAAATAAATTTAAAAGAAGAAAAAAGCTTTATAAAATTGCTAAACAAAGACCCTATGACAACAAATTTATAGATTACTATAAACAATTTTCTGAAAATGTATCAATTGAAATTGATTCAGCAAAAAGTAAATATTTTGCTAAGTTAATTGAAAATTGCCAAGGAGATAGTTCCTTCAGTGGAGAGTAATAAATAGAATAAGTGGTGGAAATGTGAAAAGCTGTTTTGATAAGCTTGAATTGGATAATGGAGAAGTTATTACGGAACCATTAAATATAGCAGAAAATATAAATAATTACCTTATCGCCTCACAATCAGATTCTTGTGATAAAGGCCCAGCCTCGACCTTAACGTTGCCGCAAAGGTTGGTTTCGTATTTTATTAGTCCAACATCTGAGGATGAAGTTGTTTCCATTATTAAAGGCTTAAAAAATAAAAAAATCTTCTGGTTTTGATGGTTTTAATGTTGTCTTAATAAAACATATACCTCATGAGATTTTTTCCGCTTTGACATCTATAATTAACTTAAGTTTTACAAATGGATTTTTCCCTGAAAAATTGAAGTTAAATATAGTTGTGCCAATTTTAAAAAAGGATCATCAGTTAAATTTGATAATCTAAGACCAATAAGCCTTTTATTGATATTCTCAAAAATCTTTGAAAAACTTATGAAATTACGCTTACTAAAATTTTTAGATGGATTACATTCTTTTAGCGATAACCAGTATGGTTTTAGGAAAGGGAAATCGACGGAAGACCCTTTGTTGAATGTCTCAGACTTGATTTATAAAAGTTTTAATAGCAAAAATAAAACTTCTGGTCTTTTCATTGATTTTAAAAAAGCTTTTGACTTAGTTAATCATGAAATACTTTTAGATAAATTACAATCAATTGGTATAGTGGGAATAGCACAAGATTGGTTACGAAGATTTCTCACAAACCGTAAGCAAAGGGTAATTATTTTATACACAAATAGATTTACCATCCAATGTTAAATTTTGAATCTCAAAACTTCAGATGTTTTTGTGGTTCATTGTGGACCGCTAGTGTAGTCCCTGTAAATGTAATGCAGTTTAAATCAGTTGAGGTTGGGGGCCTCACTAACTAAAAAAATTACAGGCATAAATATTCCTATTAGATGGAATACCTATTGTAGGAAAATATGTTCTGATAATATTCTCCAGCGTTGAAATAAGTACCGGTATATAAATGTAATTTTTCTTCATTTTTAAGATTAATTTTGTAAGACTCTTATAGACATATATTTACTTATACGTTTCCTTTTTGTAAGTGTTCATAATGAAAATATTAGCAATGTAGCTTGGTAGAAATGAATTTGTGTTTTCAATGAGGAAAAAAGAAAGGGAGAGAACTAGGCCAGCTATGGGCATAAAAGAGGCTGGGTTTTCTGTTTCTTCTTTTGTAATGTTTATTTACACTTTTTACGTAATACCAAGATTAATATCTCCAGAATAATCATTTTAATGTAATGCTAATACAACACTTTTAGAAGATAATGCATTTTTGAAAAATTGTGAGAGTTAGGGAAAATTATCCGAAATGGTCAGGGAAGGTCAGGAAAAATTGTGACAAATTTTGTGTGGACACCCTGTAAAAGTATGACTATCTTAGTAATCTACAACATTAAAAACTAACAGAAAAACACTAAAAATATTATTAATAGTTGGTAAAATTCATACACATTTATATTTAAAATAAATAGGAAAATCTAATAAATTTTTTACTTGTAGAATCATAAAACTATGACAAACTATCCTACAACTATAACACTGACGATACCACGTCACAGCATAGACGAACATCTGGTTATATTGTAAATAGTGTAGATAGCACCTTGACATAGTTGTCACCGGAAAATATAGATTCCAGATATAAAACTGGCAGCTTAAGCTTGATATATAAAACTTCATATTTTAATGTTTGCTATTTATTTTTAGGATTTATTGCAAATATCGGATGCAGACATATCTTGCCAGCCCAGAGGAGGAAGTAGAGCACTTCTTCTCCAAAATTCAATCAGCGAACTGGGAGTGGCCCATGAGAAATCAGACTGATATACAATGTAAGAAATATTCTTCACTATGGGGATAGTTATTTTTAAATATTAATTAATTCAACTGTACAATGGAAAATGTGGAAATTCCAATTAAGTTTATATAAGATATTTTAAATTTAAATTTATTTTTAAAACTACTAAAATACACAAAGTTGACTGACAAGTCATTGACGAAGTTAACTCCCCACCTGAAGCAAAAAGTATAAATGGAGAATACTGCACTTCTTTTGGCAAAACTCTTAGTACATTTTGGTTTTGTCAAATTTCCAGACCATATATAATCAGGGCAGAAATAACTATAATTTCAACAGAATTTCTTCAGAGAGTATATAAATATAAAGCAGATTTATTTGGTGAAGGCCTTCAAACTAAGTAATAGACAAAAATATAAACATATAATCATATGTTTTAAATCTTTGCCTTTAAATATTATCTATATTCTGTGAGTAGGTCAATTTTTTACCTTTAAATTCTTTAACTCACCTTTCTTCTTAAATTCTTTAATTCACGATCATTAGAATCTTTAATTCACCCTGATCGATCATTAAAGAGTGAAACGTTTTTCATCTTACAGTTAATTAGTTTCCTATGGATACAACTCATTAGGGACCACTAGTGCACAGTTACGACCTAAACTCATTAGGGGCCACTAGTGCACAGTTACGACCTAAACTCATTAGGGGCCACTAGTGCACAGTTACGACCTAATGGATTTTAAGAGATATTTGTAATAAATATTAACAAACAGAAGTGCTTTTGATTATTACATGACAAGGAAAAGAAGTTTACTTATTAGTTGCTATTTATAGTTTATTTACAATATATAACAGTTTTTTATGATAAAGAAATGCATGTGTTAATCATGATATATGTTCATTTTTATTAAATTTATCATTATTATCATTATTATTTTCTAGGTGACCGCAATCTCTTCCTATCTCTAATGTATGATGCTAAAGCAACATCTTGGTTTTCTAAATATTTCCGGTCTGCATCACCTGAAGATAAAAGGTGAATCTATTTTTTGGCAATTAAAATAAATATAACCTTGTGACCTATTTTTTAAAATCTATTTAATCATATGCCTAAGAAGAAAAGAAGCAGTTTATGAAAAACTGTCATAAGTAAATAAATCTACCACTATTCTATTACTAGAGTCATTTAGTTTCATTAATGTTTAGATAATTTATTAACCCTCCAGTGCACTCATCGCGGAGTGTGAGTCTGCATTTCCGAAAAATCAATATTATATCAAAACTAATTATTTCAAATGACTGTGGATGCTAAGTACCTCATCACATATCCTTAATAAATACATTAATTAGTTAAGAATAAAAATGTACACTTTAATGGCGTCAATAAGAGCATAAACATGGTTGCGCACTGCAAATGGGGCTTCTAGACAATGTATTAGCGGACTCACAGTTCACACGTTACTCTGTCCTCTGGAATTGTGAGGCCGCTTCAATGGTTTTTTTTAACCACTTTCAGTCTGCGCACGTGAACTGATGTTACAGTTTACTACGTGTATACTGGAGGGTTAATATCATCCAAATAATCTCATTTTTCTTTTAATCCATTGCTCTTAACACTTTGAGTGCGGGCAACTCGAATACGAGGGACGTGGTTCCGTCCCCCAGGTGGACTCCTCTTGCATCCGAGTGTCCCGCACTCAACGTGTTAATATCTTTACATAGAGTATAAAACTGAAGTATGGTTTTTCTCATGTTGCAAGGAAACAAGGGCAACATATAGTCCTATGGAAAGGACTACATGTTTGCATGTACGTGGAGCTACGGGTGCCGAGATGATAGTCTGCAGCGTGGACGGTACCGGCATTACACCAGTCTATCACTATGTCACACTCCATGTTAACTGATCTTTTTTTTATGAATTTCTGTTAAGTAAAATATTTTGGTGACCAAAGAGTAAGCCACCCCCCCCCCCCCCCAACAAAGCTGGAATTTGTTTTTTGTTTGGAAGGACATGCAAACAAATAAAAAACACACAAACAAATATATTCTTAGTAAAAAATTAAAGGGCCAGAAGAAGTTTTCTATAAAAATTCATAAATTCCAAATGTAATTTTTATGTTTGGAAAATGACAAATATTAAAGCCTAATTTTTTTTATCATAGTTTCAAGAGTGTATACTCTATTATAATTTATTATTTTAAATAATGTTTAAAAATATATTTTTGTTTTATGATTACTTTAATTTTGTTTTAGTACTTTAAATTGCTACATTTTTTACAGTGACTAAATATGCATTGTTACTTTTTAACAAATTTTAATTTACTGTTTAATTCATCCCATTCTGAAAAACAAACTGTTAAATGCATCAGAGTTGAGCTTCAGAAAAAATTGTGAAAGTATCTTTAATACATGCAGCTGAGATTTTTAGTCTTATAATATCAATAATACATTTATTTATACATTATTTTACATGTTTACTTTGTTGACCATTTTAACCAACCTTTTAGGTTATGGACCCAGGTCCGGTCCCATGAGGGTTGGTTATGAGAGGGTATACTGGTCTTCTAGGCCTGCTGTTACAAATTAAGCCTGAGTATGATGGACTTCAAACACAGACATTAAAAATTATTTTTATTTTTAACAGTAATAATAATGTTATTTGTATCATTCTGTTATCTAAGTAATTTAATTACAAATTAATAGTTTGGTTATAATAGTGTTTAAACGCTCTACTCATTTCAGTAGAAAAGTGTTTTCATTAGTATTAATGCTCATTTGAGATTGAACTATCAAATAATGATTAAGAATAATAAATATTAAAAGAGGTGAATAACGCTGTTCTGTGACTTGTGGAGTCAATGCTTAGTGCCAGGCTAATAACAGTTTATCTCAGTTGTGAAGAAAGCTCTTTTAGACAGCTGAAGGATAGTCTGCCACAGGGGTCTGTACTTGCTCCAATATTATTCAACGTGTATACCACTGACATCCCAATCACCAAGTATAGAAAATTTATATATGGAGACGATATTGCTTTAGCTTATCAACACAAGGACTTCACTGCTACAGAAGAAACACTCACAAAAGATATTGCAACCCTCAAAGAATATTTTAGAACCTGGAAGCAAAATTCTAACCCATCAAAAACCGAAGTAGCCTGCTTCTACCTAAGTAATTTATCATAGAAATATATATGAATACAAATAGTATGCTTCAGCTTCAATTTATTTGTTCAACTTCAAATTCCTTTTATTGAATGAATGTGATCCTAGTTATAATATTTATCATGTTCTTATAAAGATGAAGTTTGTCTTATTACACATGACAATCTTCATCAAAAGTGTAGGGTTCATTCATTAGTGTAGGGTATTCTAATGAATGACTGCGGAGCATAGTATTCACAGTAAAGAGAAGCGCAGTTGCTACCTGAGTGACGTCATGCACATCATCAACCAGTTTTTGTCCTGCGTATGAGTATACCTTTGTTTTCAGGTATTTTTCCTATTGTCCTAATGTTTCAGGTATTTTTCTTTGGTGAGAAATTTCTTGCTTTCTCTAACTATCCGTTTTCTACTTATTTTATTACCAAGCTTATTTTCTATAAGTTTAAATTTTGTTATAAAATACATAACATGATACGTTTAGGCAAGTAAAAGTTCTTTTTGTGTTACAGTTTTCAGGGTCTTTTTACTTAAAATTTACTTCAGGCGTTTCTTTTCCATATCAGCGCTCATAAAAGAAAATTAAAATTCACAAAGTGGAAGAACTTAATCATAGGTAGTTTGGATGTAAACATGTTAATGCTACAAATATAAAAGTTATCTTATTTTTAATTTTATTTTCTAATTTTGGAGTATTTTTCCATTTTCAATTTTGTGTTAAAAGTATTTCAAACCAAAATTTGTTATAATAACAGTTAGTTATTTTGAGGAGGATGTCATTGCCAACATCTTAGGGTAGTTCTTTCTTATCTAGAAACCATCATTAGAATAATTGGATATTATTATTTGTGTGCTAATCTATGTTTGTTGTTCCCATCAAGCCCAGCTGCTAAACCGACGAGGTTGATATCAAAGTAAGAAAAGCTCTGAAACTTAATAAATTAAAAATAAGCCTGTTTTAATTGGTGTACACAACTGTGCATGTTAGGAATTACTTTTTTAAAACCTTTTAAGAACAACTATTGATGTAGTAGTAGGCAGCATTAATTACAAACAAGTCTACTCACTCTGTCAATTTGAGGGTTGATATTGGTATTCTTAATTTTGTTCTAAATTTTTACAAAGCACCAATAAAAAACACTTTTTTACAAGCCTTTCGCCAGCAATGCATAATTTTTTTCTTTTATTCTTTTATCATCAGGCAACACAAAAATTTATAACAAAATGAAGTCTACCCATTGAAGTCGAAGTTATGAAGTGAAACGTAGCATCAATGCAAGACGTAAAGGCGTTACTATGGTTGTGGCTTACTTGCATCCGTCATGTGATTGGTGGAAGCATTCCCTCACTCCTCGTAGTTACAGTATCTGCAGTCTATTCGGGCCATTCATTACATAAAGAATAGAGGTCACACACATACTCACTTGTACATGCACACTCAATACACTAAAAACCTGTTTTGAACATAGCACAAACTCTGGGCGCAAGCAAACTATCTATACATACATCAAACACTAATATACCATTCACCAGGCAGAACATGGCTAGGTGCCTTCATCATGGATAGGTAAAGGATCAAGGATTATAATTCCAGCTTGACCAACAGGATTGTTGTGCAGCCTAACCCTAATAGCACCAAGGGGCCCACCACTTTTGTTTTTGTGAATATTTTTATCTAAATGTGGTGGTAAAATTCTCCAAAAAATTTATATTGTCATTTTGTAGCTGTACAACTATTTCAAATGTGAAATCAAAAATGTCTACCTACCTAGTGTGATATATATTAATAAAAAGTCATGTGGGCCTGACAGGCCCCCCTTGATCCTTTATGTGACCTACTCAATTTAAATTATGTGATATGTTTTTTTTTTTCAAATATTGTTGTTTAATTCTGTTTCTTTAGTGGTTTTATACATAATAAACTTATATATTACAGCCTATTAGCTGTTAGGTTTATGATACACACATGTTGGCAGCACTAAGCATGACTTTTGACAGTTATTCCTTTCCCTCTGTTTTCCATGTTGGAAGCAACATCCAAGAAAATGAAGTTTAATCATTTAGGAAAATCTAAAACAATCTGTTAACAATATCAGAAAAATGTATGTGGTGCTCACAGCACTAAACAATTTGTATGCAAGAAGTGCAGTGTGGTAGAAACAGACGAATCCGAACAAGATTAAGTAATTTCTTACTTGTAATGTTGTGTGTAATTTTTTGGTATTTCATGAGGAAATGTTTTTATTGCTAAATATTGTGTATTTATATGTATTTGCCCCTTAAAAACAAAGTGTCACAGCACAAGTGTAAATGGCTGTTGTCATGGTTGGCCTACAAGGCCCTCCTTCATGCTCCGCGGGACGGGCAACCCCTTGGTCCTACTACGGTTAAATAAAGATCTATGACTTAGTGATAGGAAGGGCTCACCTTAAATAAACAGTGAGTTCTGTCATAGGTGGAAGTTGATGGGATAGTGTAAAACTAGGTTCATAACCAACTCTAAATAAAAGTAAGTTAGAATGAAGATAACTCTTAGATTTACAAAACTAATAAAGAATATGTTTACCTAATTTAAAATTAATTGGATATTCAAAGAACATACAAAAGTAATAAATAAAATATTGACGTTTAGTATTTAAAATCTCAAAATCATAAAAGATTTAAACTAAATTAATTAATTTTCTTTGGTAAAATTGATATATCTTATATGCTTATATTTTTAGTTCTTGGTTACTTCGCTTTATTGCATCATTTCATTCCTATAACTTTTAAAATACGATTTCTAGATATTGTGTTTTCTTTGATTTGTGCTTTTTTATTGATTTTAAATATTATTTTTCAACTATAAACTTGTAGACCTACTTATCATACATTCATAATTATTTCAGACTTAACTGCATGTTTTTATTTGACTTCACCAATCAACTCACCCTCCTTTTTTAACTATTTACAGACTATTTCGTACCTGTGTGTTTTATGATGGACAAAATATAGGTACGCCTTTTTTGTCATAATATTTTCTGTACTAACAGATACCTAAAAACAAGGGGCATTTATTTAATGTTATTTGTTCATAAGACGCCGATCGTCAAGATATGGGCGAATATGGATTTTGAACGAGTGTGATGAGTGTAGATGAGCGAATGTAGTCATTGTTACAAACTAAGGCCGACTATTCCTTAGAAAGTGTCATTAATTAATAGCCCAATGACAAATGAACAGCCGGTGGTTATCAGCTAATCCTTCTCAAAATGTATTGACTCTGATTGGGATCGAACTGACAACCTTTAGCACATGAAGCTGGGATTGAACCAAATACGCTACCGACCAATTTTAAATTCTTTCATCTTTCAAAGTAGTGAGAAGATGAAAGAAAAAATTTCTTTTCCTTTTGTAATTTAAATTTTGTATTAATAAGTAATAGAAAAATTTACTTTTTAAAGGCTTTCATTCGCATGTATTAACTTGATTACAAAGTATTCTTATTGGTTAATTCTATTATGACATTTCTTATATTATATTTGTATTATTGCAGAAAAGAGTTTAGACAGAGGTTTGGATTAATCCGCGTGTTCTTGGCCACACGAAGTGGTCTTACTCGGTGGCAAGACTTTCCTGACACACTGGTAAAGGCAGAACCAGAGGATACCATGTGAGTATTTATTAAGACCATGATTTGTTTTGATAAGTTGGAAAACTTGCATGGAGATGCTGTTTAGAGCCCAACCCAACCACATTACTTTATATTTTCAAGTATTTTAATACTTCTCCATAAAGTTATGGAAATTTTAGCACAGTTAAATTTTAAATATCTTTAAAAAAAGAAACATTTTATAATGTAGTCAGTTTGTCATAACTTTTGTACTTATTTTATTATTTATCTGTGTGAGCTTCTTATTTAATTATGTATTTGAATAAAAAACTGAAATTTTTAAGTTTATAAATTTGGCACTTCCCGAAGATGCCTTAAACATTTTTAATATTTTATTTCTAGCACAAATAATTTTTATTTCTAAGCCAGAATTTCATAATCTGAAGGAAGAATGATCTGCTTTTTTATAGGAAACATTTTAAAGCCATTAAAGAATGTCCTTAGTTTCCTGCATAATAGATTGTGTTAATCGTACATTTGGACCTCAGAGTAATTTTATCTTCACTTACTAACTGATTGGCAAGTTTGTACTAGAGCAAAATATTATACGGACTTGTACTTAAAACATGCTTTGTCTTATATGTTCTACATCAGAGCATGATCATGTGTCTGTCCCTCAGTTATAAGAACCTGGTAGCTTTGAGGCGTTTGTAATCTAATTTAGTTCTACTCAACAACTAAAGCACTAAAGGTTGAGAGTTGTATGAAGAGTTTTTTCTTTTTTTGAGTATTATATTTTCAAACTCCAATTTGGAAAATAACAATCTACATTAAATTTGATACGTGCAAATCAACTAGTGTCTATTATACACTATTAATTATTATACACTGTTAAACTTGTAATAGTATTAATTCCTTAACATTTAATCAGTGTTGATTATTCCTTATAACATAATTTGCATAAGTTTATTACTATTCAGGTTCTTCAAGGACATCCCAAATCGAGCTATAGACGAGGTATGGTATCGAAGGGCTGTGGAGCATAATTATGAGGAACCAAACAAATTTGTGTTTTCTATTCCATTTAATAGTGGTAAGTACTGATAAGTAATATTAAATAAATTAGCAATAAAAAATATTACCTCAGGATTAGTTGTGTGTCAAAAAATAACATTATTTGTCAATTGTTAGGTTTTATCTTACTAAGGTGAAACACAAATAATACTACAATGGAATATAATTGATTATATATTTTTACATCAGGAGTATTTTTAATCTAAACTACATTAAGTAAGATGTGTTTTACAGTAAAATTTAATATTTTGATTTAATTTTTTAGTATTAAAAATAAAAAATATAAAAAAATGAAATCAAAACCCAAACACTGATACAATAAAACATTACTGACTTTAATGTATCCAAAACTGTAGTGTTTTTCATATGAAAAGTAACAAGAAGTTCTATTTATAAATATATTTTTGAAGCTTGGTATGTTGATAATCGATTTCTTAAACTAATAACACTTTTTTAACGTAAGTAAAAATTTCATAGTTTTTCATTCAACATCCATTTAATTTTCTTTACACTGAGTACATGTCAGCACAGTCTTTGCAGTATGCTCTTTGCAAATTGACACATTGCATAAGGTTGCATTCATTGTGTAGTGATTCTTCTGTGACGTACAGTAAAAACAGTGTGGCTTTCCATAAGTTCCTCTAAACGCTGGTGGAAGTGGTGGCGGAAGTTTAGCTACTTCCCAAATTTTTTGTTCGGTAGACAATACAGGTATTGATGACTATATCAGAAGATACAATGTCTTTGCGAGTTGGTTCTGATATTCTCGTCTTGACATTGCTTCCTGACATAGATCTATACAGTATTTGTGGGTTTATTGCCCCTGTGGAATATTTTTTCCATTCTTATGGATATATATGAAGCCAGATAATAGTTATTAGGGGCTTAGCAAAGGTGAACATAATACCACGGACAGGTTGATCTTTTGTGACTATAAATATTTAGGGGATCTGAGGTTTGTTTTTTTAAGTGTGCTAACTATGGTTTTAAAATAAATGATTTGACAATCCTCATGAATGCAGTGATGTGATTAATCAAGAAGTAAATTCACACAGACAGGTCATGCACTACCTGGCTTGATCTTTCTGGCTCCGCTCACCTGATCTTGAACACCCACCAGATGTGCCAGACAAATACTTGCACTTTGTACTGTCCTATTGAGTCAATGACAACGTTTCATGGAAATACTACGGTATTTAAAATAAACTTTTTAAAACTAAATATATGCAAAATAAGTTCCGGGTCAGGTAGACTCACAGTCATTTCAATATCAGTATTGCTCCTCCCACCATCTTAATCATATTTATGTTCACAGCATTTTACCTGATTCAGTAGGGTCTTTCCTTTAACCTCAAGAGAATACTTCTGAAATCCAGTTCATTTTGCTCCAATATCCACCATGCTTTGGACTAGCTACTCTAAGAAATAAACAACATACTAATACAGATTTTAATGTTTCCTTTCATTCATTATATGTCAGTATATCTAAACCTAAAAAATATACACATCCAAGATTCCTTCTGATGGAAATACTAATTATGATTATGTCAATTCAAACATTCTTTTAGGTTTTAAATAAACACTCTACATCACGTTTCACATGTCTGTACACCTGGGCATGAAATTTAATCAGCAAGTGAAGTACCAACTGCCAGCTCCTTATAATTCCAACTATGACAGTGAATTGTATATTTATTTATTTTTTATTTACGAGGCGTGTTTTTAAAGTAAGTACCGTTTTGGAATCCCGCCTCTGTAGCGCTGCAGTCGGCGTCCAGCGCATGCGTGCTAGATACTACTATCTTTTGGCAAGCCACAGCCGCCGTTACGGACCCATTTGACTGTATTTAAGGTCGCTTATGACTGTTTAAAATTCCTTCTCTGATTAAAAATGCCACCAACTGTAAAATACATGTTGTGATAAGTTTTTGCAAACGATAAAGGCATGAAAGCAGCTGACATTCATCGAGAGATATGTGAAGTTTATTGATAAAACAGAATGAGTGATGGGATGGTATGGAAATGGGTGAGAGCTTTTAAGGTTGTGCGAATGTGTATGATGATGAACGAAGTCGGAAACTTTCACTCATTACTAATGGCTTGTTGCAAAAGGTTGATGAAAAAATTCAGAGAAAACAGACGCTTTACAAATGCATCATTATGTAGTGTGTCTTCAAGTGTCAAGAAGTGCGATTATTGACATTGTGACAGACTGTTTGAAGTACAGAACGTTATGCTTACGGTAGGTTCCCAAAATGCTGACGAATAATCACAAAAACAAACGTTCACACAAAAAATGTTTAACCAGTTCTCTCACATTCCTAGACCATTTGAATCGTGATGGTTATGATTTGTAAAACCAAATTTATTGTCACTGTGACAGACTCACGATGAGTATCAACTGCTCCCACACCCTTAGCGTTAAGAAAATGTACACAGCCCATATTTCACAGTCGGCGGCATTTTTAATCGGAGGAGGAATTTTAAACAGTCATAAGTGACCTTAAATACAGTCGATTGTATCCGTGACGGCGGCTGTGGCTCGCTAATAGATAGTAGTACCCAGCACGCATGCGCTGAACGCCGACCACAGCGCTACAGCGGCTAATTAACTTACTACAGCGCTACAGCGGCCAAAACGGTACTTACTTTAAAAACACGCCTCGTATTTATTCATAAGACGCCGATCGTCAAGATATGGGTGAATATGGATTTCGATTGAGTGTGATGAGTGTAGATGAGGGAATGTAGTCATTGTTACAAACTAAGGCCGACTATTCCTTAGAAAGTGTCATTAATTAATAGCCCAATGACAAATGAACAGCCGGTGGTTATCAGCTGATCCTTCTCAAAATGTATTGACTCTGATTGGGATCGAACTGACAACCTTTAGCACATGAAGCTGGAATTGAACCAACTACGTTACCGACCAATATATAATACAATTAATGCTCTGTGACATAATATGTAAAGGTATGAGTCTTAAGTCTATCATATTTACCATACTCAGCCGTAAATATGATAGACTATATAACTATCGCTTTATGGACAAAAAACCCAGCCAATGTATAAATGTAAGAAACTGTGGGAACTTTAAAGTAAATTTTCACTTGCATCTATGTGTACATTCTTCTTTAATTATTTTATTTGTTTTAGGTGTTTTGGGCTCTGAAATTCCAATGAAACATGACGCTGTAATCACAGCTAGTAATGCTATATTTGTAGAAAGTGATGGGAAAAAAGCTCCTGCTGCTGTAGTTGGCTTTCAAGTTCTTCATTCGGCTATTCATGACATATTTTTAAATATTACTTCCAAAGTAAGTTATATTCCATAGTTTTGTTATTAAATGTATGTATTTTTATATTTACAGAAAACCTTCTTCAATTAATTCTAAGGTAAATTACAGCACATTAAGATGATAATCTAGTATAACTTTGATGAGAAAATGAAATTTTATATTGATTACAGAATTTCAAGCATAACCTTGTCCTTTTTTCAAACATTGTGTACTGTCACAAGTGAGGCTAATAGTTATCCTTGGCTAATTTCAAATGACATAAATATTATAGACTTAAGATCATCCACTGCATGTTACTGTTCATAGGCCTAGTGTGGATTGTTATTCACGCAGACTGCTAGTTACTTGTATCTTGTATGAGGAATAACAACTTACTGATATTCTAAATAGGTTTAAGATTAAAAGGGGCACTCAGTGAAAATTTGGAATTTTGAGATGAAGCCAAGATACAAAGAAACAAATTTCAGTTAATGATTATTAGTAAATACAGCCAATCAGACGCATATTGGAAAATAATTATTCTGTCCTCAAATCTAAGGAAGAATTTGCCATATTGTTTGCCAAAATTGAATTTGTTATCTCATTTTCAAAAAAGAATGCTTCACTTCTACCTTACAACCTTCCCCTCTCTCTTTTTGGCCAAAATTGTATACTCTCCACATTGTACCATTTTTAATCTGTGAGTTGATGTTTTACTGGCTAATAAATATTAACATGTTTTATTATTGCTATTTACTTATCTTATTGTGTACTGTTATTATTGCTCTAGTTTCCCCTGCAAATTTAAATTAAAGTTAAATTTATTCACTTTTACTCTATAAACTTTAACTCACAATTCATTTCCTTTGCTTTTATTTTCTTATGAAATTATAAAACATTTTGTTACAGTGTCCAGGACCTATTGGAAGTGAATGCAAACAGAGGCAGCATACCTGTGCCAGCAACAACTTTGAATGCTACGTTGTAGATAGCAATGCTTACATAGTCTTATCTAAGAATAAGAAGTACATTGGTTACTTCTTTGGCGAGATCCATGGTTTCATTATGGGACAGATGGTTGCACAAAATATTTTCTGGCGAACACGCATTTATGATTATCAGGGTGTCTGTTTCGTTGAAGTTGAAGATAAAACTGATAAGAATTCCTGCTCTGTTCTGAGAAATGTAAGACTATACTGGTACTCACTTTTCTAATGATTTTTTTTAAGGAGAGGCCAACCTCCTTCTTAACCTTACTCTGCCCATTCCTCATAGACTATTGATCTGTTTGAGGAACTTAATCAGACACAGTAAGAGGGCGAACCAGTACAGTAGAAGGTGAATATTATTGAAAAATCTTCCAGTCTAGGCCGGATTCGAACCAGCGCTATCTCCAACCCAAGCTCAAAGTCCTGACTCCTTAGACCACTCGGCCACTGGCTCGCCCATTTATTGACAATGATGAACATTGCCAAAGTCAATTGAGTTTGGGGGACATAAAGTAAAAAGTATTTTGTTAATTATTTCACATTTTGAGGAATATATTGAGAAAAGACCTCCTGAATCAATTGATACCATTATTAGCCAGTAGGTACCATAAATATATTTTCCAGTAAAGCAAAACTGATATTGACTTTTGCTGGTCATATTTCAAGCATGTATAGTCACACAGTGACAATGCTCAGTACTAATCAAGATGTAAAACTAACATTACAGATTTTTTAAATAATTAGACTAATACCTTGTTATATTTGGTTTAAGTGCCAATTTAAAAAGTTTTAATGAAAACCATAAATTGGACATATTAAGTTACTGTTGTTGCTGCAGTCATGCTTATAGAAGCTATGCTGATTGAAGGTTCATTTGTTACTTTAGTTGTTAGGAACATAAGGGTTGACTGTTTACTTGATTTTATCTGAACTAATATAAGGTACAGAGTTGTTTTCATAAATAAATAATCATCTGGTTACAGCAATAAACTTACAGGATATGATTTGGATATAATATGCACATAAATCAGCTGGTCTCAGTATTTTCAACACTGACATTTATTTTCATTTGTGACATATAGGTAGGTCAGGAAATGCTTGAAATGCCCTGTTCTCATTTTCAATTGTTGTGGAAATAAATATATAAAAACACTCTTATATACAGGGAGGGAAAAAATTTGGAAACACTTTCACGTTATTTTTTCTATAGATAAATTGATAATTTATTTTTTTTAATTATTGTGTTCCATAAAATATAATTTTTGATCAGAATAATTTACTTACAGTTATTTTTTATGGTGGGAGGGGTTATAATCAAGCTTTAACCCTCCCGGTGATAATAGTATCGGCCGCGACGATTATAACCAGCGCCCGGGTGATATCGTCGCGAGCGCGACGATTATGTAATTGTTTTATACAACTCTAATTCCTTCACTAATTTCTGTCTAAATCCAAAGTTTCATATAGTGTCGTCTTCACGAAATTCTGCTCTATTTATTACATCCTCTATGGAATATAATCGATTACTCAGTTATTCGATATATCGATGTTTTTCAACATGTTTACGTTTCAATATTGTATATACCCATGTATATAGTTTCAATATTGTAAATATACATTTTTTGTTTTATAAAGGGAGCAGTTGAAGTGTAGTTTTTCTAAATGTACATAAAAAAGTGAATAAAATGGCTATATCAGAAGTTCAAAAAATTGTATATATAGTTTTGTAGTGTTTGTGAGAACTTGAAAAATTTTTTTGTAAAAAAATTTCACATTTAATACACCATACTAGATCATAATATGGAGGTAAGCTTACTTATACTTTAGTTTTCTGATACCTTAGAATGTATAGATTAAAATTATATACAAGACAATGACTTTTAAAGCATTTAAAGGTTGTAAAAATAATATTTTTACATAAGCGCGTTTAGCCCAAAAAATGGCTCATCACCATGGGTCAGAACACATATCACCCGGAGGGTTAAGAGGGAATCACATTATAATTCTTACCATAAGAAACTCAAATGTGGCCACTGGTTACAACAGTGGTAGCATAGGATTTTACTTAGTTAATTGATTTTTCTGTTCCAGCCATTGCATTTCCTTAGCTGGTTTGGCAGATCAATTTTGTCCAATATTTTATGGTTTCTTGCTGAATTTAATCTTAATTGGGTTGTAAGTCTTGCTTACACTAGTGAAGAAGGTAAGTTACCCCACCACAGTAAATTGTTTTATTATAACTTACATTTGACTAAAAAAGGATTATTTTGTTCCAAGTAATTTATACGACAAACATTAATAGAACACCTAGGAATTGGAAATGGCTAAACTAACCATAAGGGCTATTCTAGAACAGTACTGTCTGCTATACCTAAAGGAGACAGTTGTTTTAATGAACCTGTCAGGGGTCATGTGAAAAAAGTTACGTGAGGGGACACGCAAGGTGGATTAGACCAGGTATATTAAAAAAAAGGCCACGAAATGTTATTAACCGTTTGTTTTAATGCGATATAATTCTATATCATGAATAAAACATTTCTATTTGATTAAATTTACAAGAAAATGTGCAAGTATAAATGAAAAAAAAAACACGTTAGTTTTACAGATTGAAAATTTAAACTCTTGTTAGTTATTTTTACTGTGTATAATATGAATTATTTCTTTCTGTAAATTACTTATGGTTAAATTTCAAAATTTTTACTTTGCTACAGTTGAAAAATAAACAAACCTGGTTTTTTTTTTTAAATGAAACACACATAAATTGCTTCAGAATACTTTTAAAATCATAAAGTTTAATTTTTACAAAAATCTAATAATTGGATTATTTCATTTTACTGTTGTGTTATATTTATAAACTACTTCTTATTTGTATAATTAAACTAGAAAATGTATGAAAGTTACAAGCACAAAGAGCTGCAGGGGATGTAATTGACCCAGTAATATATAAACCACCAACACAGTGAGTCGTGCGGGGTGTAAAAGACTAGTTCTACCTTTGAACTCTATAGTTTGTATGATAGAACCTGTCTCCTGGACCCTCGGCTACCTGGGACTGGCCCGGGACACCCCCCAGCACTGGCAGCCGCCTGCGGCTGTTTCCTTAATGAGTCACTTACTGGCATCCCCACTAGGTGAACTAACTTTTTTCCCGGATCACAATTTTTGAATTTTTTTCAAATATTTGAAAAATACATAAAAAAATAAGATTAACGATATAAAACTTGATAAAAATTGAACAATATTGAGGTGGTCTGTTTATTTGTATAGTAACAATACAACTTCTCGACGTCTGTAATAGTTCAGTACATGGTTTCTGATTGCAGTTTTTTGAAAATCATCCAGCTCTGTTATTATCGATTTAAAAGACTTTTTCCTCTTCGGTGTGCACAGCTTAGGAACATAATATGCCCTAGGATTGGTGTTTCTTACACTCGTATCATAACTTACAGAAACAGTCGGATTTTCGTCAGAAGGTAGGCTTTGGTCCACTTCTTCAAATTCATGTTGGCTCGCTGAGGAGGCTTCATCTTCCATTGATTGTTTGCAATCTTATGCGGCTCAAAGTTCTGGTGGAAATATTGCAAGCTGCAGAAACTCTTTCAAACACCTTTTTAAGATCTAATAACGGTCCCTTGTTGTCACGTTCCCGCTCGAAGTATTGCAAAACAGATGCAATAATCGTTCTTGCCTGAGAATTGTATGCTGTCCCAGCACGCTTTTCACTTGATGGAGGCATATTCACAAAAATAAAAGTAAACAAAAAACACTAACACACAAATAGTCACATAACTAAAGATAATAGCAAAAAATATGCAATAGTAAACTCAATTGAAGAAATGCTTAATTTAAAAATTCGCTAACTAAAAAATTAAATGAAAACACAGTGGCTATTTAATTTACCACGATTTTACTGTGGCCAACACTCACTTTGAAATGAAAACTACCCTCACCCCTAGAAACTCGTAAGCAGTTGATTAAGCATTTTTCAGAAATAGATTAGCTACCATGAGTCAGACTTCCACTGCGAAAGTCCAATGTTCCAAGTGGTAGTACCGTTATAACGCAAAATACAGATTTTTTCTCATGAAACTGGATTGTTACCTCTAATCTTTTATAAGCTTAGTTTAAAAATTATTTTATTAGAATTGTTGTCAATTCCAATGTAATTTAATCGTCATATCGTTACACAAAACCAACTATACTGTTACTATACAAATAAACAGACCACCTCAATATTCTATTTCGTAAGCTTAAGCGGCTGGAGTCATTATTAACAACTAGTTCTTCCGGTGGTAACTGTGTCAAAGGACTATTTACAATATATACAGTTCCAGCATGGGCGAAACGTCTGGAACTGTATATATTGTAAATAGTCCTTTGACGCGGTTGACACCAGAACACCTCAATATTGTTCAATTTTTATCAAGTTTTATATCTAATTTAAGAAATTCTCAAAAATTTCAATAAAATGCTTTATTATGTATAATTATAATGTATAAAAATTATCAATAAAATTTTTGAGAATTTCTTAAATTATTTACAATTTTCAATAAAGAACTCAAAGAAGAAATGAGTTTTATATCGTTAATCTTATTTTTTTACGTACTTTTCAAATATTTGATAAAAATTCAAAAATTGTGATCCGGGAAAAAAAGTTAGTTCACCTAGTGGGGATGCCAGTAAGTGACTCATTAAGGAAACAGCCGCAGGCGGCTGCCAGTGCTGGGGGGTGTCCCGGGCCAGTCCCAGGTAGCCGAGGGTCCAGGAGACAGGTTCTATCATACAAACTATAATAACAGCGACTGAAGTGAAGTAGTGGGATAAGGTTTGCAGTGATCAGGTAGTAAACTAGTTCATTTGAAAGTATAGAAGGGATGGGAGAAATTGTCCAAGCGACTGACACAATGTACAAAAAATAAAATACAGTGGGTGTAAAAGACCAGGCGTGACACCTGAAGAGTTAATAAAAAAAGGCCAAAAGGAAAAAAATTCAAATTAATGTGATTGATATTTATTGGTCATTAAATAATTTAGTAAATTATTAGTATAAATAGTAATAGATATTTACAAGTAATAACTAAATATAGCATTGGCAGAAAGTTAGTGAACTGAGGAGGATTACTGAGCCTCTCTGTTGCTGCTTTATGTCTCATGTGCCGTTTCACTGTTCCTTTTTGAAATTTATTTGTTATGTTTCTTCTAAAATCCTGTCTTCAATCATATTGGCGAGTGTTTAAAAATTGCATTGTGTCAGTATTATTCATTAAATATTCTTGAATGGAAATACTCCTTTCAGTGGTGTATTTAGGGGGGGCTATAGGGGCTGTAGCCCAGCGCGGCAGAATTTAGGGGGCAGCAAAGGAGTTGGAAGTTACCAGGCATGTAATGGTATTTTGAGAATATTTGAAAATTAAGGGCGTCAATGTCAAGTACAAAGTACTGTTCTTTACAAAATATTATCAAGTTACGGCTGTCATCTAACTGTGTTACGAATGTATGTATAGAGCGAGAGCGGCAGAAGTTGTGTACTTTTGTTGATAGGCGGGTCCGGGGAAGAGGGGTAGAGGAAGACGTATGTACCACCACTAACATTTCAATTAATAACACGATTAAAATAAATTGGTTTTAACTTATAGTGTTCAGCTTATGTTGATACCTACTACCTACTAAGTTTTTAGTACAACATTAGCTATGATACAAACAAAGGGCAGGGGGGGCAGATAGCCGCTATATCCCCTAGGCGGCAAAACGTGAAATACGCCACTGGGTGGGGGGGGGGGCAAATTGTGTCTAGCCCAGGGGTGGCAAATCTTCAAATACGCCTCTGACTCCTTTGTCCAGTTTAAATGAGACATGCTATTACTTCTTTCATGACTTTTATTTACTGTAAGGTTAATAAGAATACAGTATGCTTTCATTTAGAGCTACAACATATTATTTTTCACTATGACTGATTACTTAGCTATGTTTAAAAAGGAGTCATCTTTATTTACAGTTGATTCCTCCAATATTTACAGGAAAATCATTTTACTGTATCTCCAATAGTATGATAGCGTCACCCCCCAAAACAGAATGTTGTAGTCTTTCTACAACAGTGTATTTAAACCTAAACATTTTTAATATAACCAATCATTTAGTAGTGATAGAGAAATTAAAATATCTTGTGTCCTTTATTGGGATGGTTGCTAAATGAAGAATGAAGTTATAATTCCCCTTGCCTGCTTAGACAAGCCAATTATTGTTTTGTAGACAATATACTATTGTTTGGTAATGATTAAAGCTCTTTAACAAATTTGTAAAATATTAGATATGATACAAGTAGAAAACTACCTGATATATTGTTCTTTCCGACAAAATCTTAATATTGTCGGAATATGATTGGGCTTGACCTTTACCCCATGTTTTGTCCGCTTCTTCACCCCATATGCCTAATATCTCTCTTACAAATTGTTACTATTCTCAAATTCCAACCTTATAAAAATTATAATATAATCATCACACTATTAAAGGGTATCACAGATTTTATTGACAGATAAAATAATTTGTTTTTCTCTTTTTATTGTTGAGTAATCTAATTTATGTGTACATATTTTTGTTTGTTTTTTTTCTGTTTGGGAGTCCATGCACAGGCTGTTCACTCATGTAGGCTAATTTTCATTATATGTTTATTGATTTAATATCAGGAACCGCATAGTATTGTTAATGATTTTTCTGTTAATTTCAAAATTGTGATTGTAATCGTTCTAGATGAATTATTTTAGATATATACTCATTTATTTCTATAATTGTTTAGGTTTTGTATTTTTGGATATATCATTTTTACTCAACCACTACTAAACTTTAAGAAAATAAGGAAAATTGTTTTTGTAAATATTGGACCCATCAGCAAGTTCTGCGTGGCTTGGCGGAGCCACACTATTGCTCATGTTTGTATTCTTTTAATAAATAAGTAAAATAAATTTAATTCCTGTAAGTAGTATGATAGGGTAACAGAAATACACTTCCTATATAACTTAAATCATTTATAAATGTGTCCTTGTTCTAGAGGTATTTGACAAGAATTTGGGGGAAATTTATATGAATGACGCAGTGAATCCCCCAAGGCCAACACCTACAGAGGATTTTTCTAATGTCAAATATATGCTAAGAAAGGTACAAGTGGCACTTTCATAATATATCTTATATACTTTATTTAATATTATTTAAAGGCGAAAGTAATTCAAGTTAACTGTATAAAACAAAATGTATTGTTGGGTTTAATTTACAGCTATTCTCTCTCATGTAACAGGTTTTCTTACATACAAAACAGTATTACTTACTCTGTGCCTACAATACAGCATGCTAAACAACTAAAACTATATACTAAAAACCATTACTTTATTGTTTTCAAGAGTATTTCAAAATTATTTAAATTCCTGGTATTTTAATATTTGTTTAACTATTAAAGGAGGAACTGCAACAGAACACCTCACTCAAGGCATTTCACAAAATGTCTTGTATTCTTGTGTTCTTGATTGTATAGTCGTAAGTATCCACAATTCAAAACCATATAAACAAATAAACATCACAGACTGAAGTGTCATTGAGAGCACGAAAATCAGATGTTTTACATTGTTGTGGTTCGTTTTGTTTACAGCAGTGAAGGTAGAAAAATCACAGCTGAGGCCTCTACTATGACGTAATTGCTACCTGCGCGATATGGATACGTGTACTTGAATGAGACCTTCTATATAACCAACCCTATTGTATTTAAGCATTGGTGGGAATATACTTCTGTACATCAGACAATTTGGTCCAAACTTAATGTATTGCTTATTATTCTTTTTCTTTTTTTTTTTTTTAACTTCACTTTCCAGTTCACATGGGCTACAAAATGTGTTAACTTTATTCAACAAGTGAAGTACCAACCATTGGCTCAGTAGGGATTCGAACCTTGGACCTTGCCCTCCGCAGTCTGAAGCCTTAGCCACTGAGACCGGCAATACCTCCAGATTGAGAATGCAATGGGCAGTAATTAACAAAATGCTCAATAGTCGTAGATTCCACAGCACAAAAACACTCCTGGACTAATACCTTCTTTGAATCTCTATGAATCACGTCTGCTAACACCTGTTTCAATTTGATTTGGAAAGTTTAAACAGTTCACTAAATATTTTGCTGCTTTTGTTTGGAAAGCTATATATAATGGTGGCTTACATTATCTGATTTGACATTCAAGTTCAGGAGGTCCAACGATGCAGGTAAATGATCTTAATCTTAACTGTCACAAGTCCTTATTTGTTTGACCAATAACAGGGAACATGACCAATCGGAATATTTATTTATTTATTTACAGTTGTATACAATATGAACAACAGTTTATATAATAGGAATAATAATTTACATATAGTATTTGTATATATATCGCAGAGCCAATATATCTCAATGGTTGCATTTTTTTTCTTGGTATATCTTATATTTTAAATTTTTATTTTGGTTTTCTATTTCTCTTTATTTAATTTTGTTTTCTTATTTATTGTATATTATTTTTGCTGTTGTAGAATTCTTCGATTGAGTATAGTGCAGAATCAGTTAAGTATTTTTTAGTTTCATTTGGAATTTATTAAAGTTGTTCTCTTTTTTAATAATTTCTTGTAAAAATTTAAAGAATTTTGGACCCATGCTGTTATTTTTTTTATTTAAATTTTTTTATAAAAATTAAGATTATGATGTGTGGGTATGATGTCTATTTTATTTCTTGTATTATAATTATTTATCTGAAAAGTATTATTACTTCCTGTTGGGTTTTTCATTATGAATAAAATGGTGCTGTAAATGTATTGTGGATATACTGTGAGAATTTTCATATTTTTGGAAACAACTTTAGCTGACCGATCATATTTTAATTTGTCCATGATTCTTATGGCTCTTTTTTGTAGTTTAAGGACTTGATCAAGATTTTGTTTACTGGTTGAGCTATATAAGCAATTCCCATAGAAATGTGTGAATGTATATATGTATAATACATGGTTTTTAATGTTTTAATATTACTTAAAAATTACATTGTATAAAGTGCATTTATTCCTGAATTTATTTTAGAAATAATTTTTTTTTGTTATGTGTTTGTTCCACGTTAAATTTTGTTGATGTTCAAACCAAGAACATTTGTGATATTTTGTTTTTCAATATTTTTATTATTAAATATTATATTATTTGATATGTCAATCTTATTGTTTTATTTAGTTTTAAAAGAAATTAATTTTGTTTTTTCAATATTTAAAATTAAATTATGCTTATTTAAAAAAATTTATAATGTTTGTTAGTTCAATTTTTGATAGATATTCAAATTCATTTACATCTTTTGTTGATATTTTTTAATTAGAGTCATCTGCATATAAGGATAAGTTATTGTATGGGATATTTTTAGGAGATATTCCTAAGTTTTTTTTATTTAATAAATAAATAAAATTGGTCTCAATATTGATCTTTGAGGGATACCAAATTGGATTTGTTGTAAATCGAAATGAAATTTTCTCATTTTATTGTTTCAATTTGTGATATCTCTACAAATTGAAATCTGTTTTCGAGATATGATTTAAACCATTCTAGAGGATATTTGTTTACCCCAAGAATTTTTGATTTATTTATTAATATGGAATGGTCAACACTGTCAAACGCCTTTGACATGTCCGTAAAGACTCCTATTGTGTATTAATTTTTATCGATGGAATCAATTATTAAATTTATAAATGAAACAGCTGCTGTAGTTAATAATTTACCTTTACAAAATCGATGTTGAATGGAATTTATTAAATTATTTTGTTGTAAATATGTCATAAATTCACTATCGACAACTTTTTGATAAATTTTTGAGAATATTGGTAGTTCTTATTCTTTATTCTTATTCTTATATATGAGACGCCGACCAACGTTGTTGGTATTTTAAGGCGAATATGAATGGTTCTATGAGTGTAGGATGAGTGTGGATGAGTGTAGTCTGGTTACTATCTGAGTTCGACCGTTCCTCAGAAAGGGCAATTTATCAACAGCCCAACAGCCAGGGCTTTTTTTTTTTTTCCCAATTCAGTTCAAACATTCTTCATTCAAAGTTTCAAGAATCAAGAATATTTATTTGCCATTAAATAAACAATAGGTTTACAATAGGCATCGTCAGTCATGCCAATATTATTAACCTAATTTAAAATGTCAGTAAAAAGATAAATCTGTAATTGAGGGTTTTTAACATTTTTTTTATGTATAGGAATTGTTTTAGAAATGTTTAATTCGTTAGGGAAGTATCCAGATATGTAAGAAGAATTAACAAGATGTGTTAGTATTTTACTAAGGTAATGTTTAGCTGATTTTATTATTGATATTGGGATATCATCATATTCACTAGAATATTTATTTTGAAATGAGTTAATTACATTTTCAATGTCCTTTGTACTGGCAGGTTTTAGATTGAAAGAAGGTTCTAATTATTATTTATTTTTATATATTTGTAATATTTGTTTTTGTATATTAAATGTATTTTATATATTAAATGTAATTTTAAGTGTGTTATTATCCTTTATAATACTGGTAAAATGATAATTAAATACACTGCTTACCATCTTCAGGGTTAGAGAACATCTTGCCACTATAAATTAATTTTGTATTTTCATAATCTTCCTACTTTTGATTCCGACTTGTCCTAGTTTGAATCCTACTTCTGGTTTAATAATTTTCCAGACTGTTTTTTGAATATTAGAAGACGTTTTGGTATCATTATCATAATATTTCTTTTTTGTAATGCTTACATTTGTCTTATATTTTACTGTTTTTTCTTTTATCTTGCTGATTACTTTAAATGTATTTTTGCTGTTTTTGTTTCAATTAGGCAATTTAGCTTTTTTATTTCTTCATTTTCCTGTTTTAATTGATTAGAGATCGATTTTATTTTATGTTTTCTTTTTTTATTAATTTTTTTAATAAATTATTGAAATATAAATTAAAAATGGTTAGGAATGTTGTATATTTGTCTTGAGGAGAAGATTCATATATTTCTGACCATATTTCTTTTTTTAATAACTTAAGAAAAGTCTAAATTTTTTTGCAGAAGTTATAGCATTCGTATGTTTTTTTAGGTAAGGTTAAATGGCACTAGGCTAGGAATATGTATATAGGAGAGATAGGACATCAACAAACTTATCTTAGAAGACAAGTTCACTAACACATATGTTAAAGTTTGTTTTTCATAGCTATTGTAATTAATTTATCTATTTTTAGAATTTGGCCATCATGGTCTGAAAGAAAAGTTATTACGCCTTTGACAGATAATTTTGTATTATTATTATTTACAAGGTAATTGTCAATAGCTGATTTTGTATTTGAGGTAACTCTTGTTGGAAAATCTACTAAATATTTCATATTATGACTCCTTAACAAATTACTTAACATTTGACGATTTCTTGTGTCTTCGAGAACATTTATTTTTATGTCTCCAGCAATTATGAGATTATTACATTTTTTAACAAGTTAATCTATAAGTATGTATCTAAGAATTCTATAAAATTATATCCAGGTGATCTATAAATAACTTCTAAAATAAAATGTTGGTTACTTTCATTGAATATTCTTCTATAAAATTAAAATTTTTTCTTCAAGAAGCCTTTCATTTGATTTATTTGGAATATTTAATTTTTTTAGTTTAAATCCTTCTTTTGTTAATGTCATTACACCTCCTAGGCTTGTTGTTTTACCGGAGAAATTACATTATAATTTGAAATACTAAGCAGCTGTACTTGGTCATCTTTCATGTCGTGTTCTGTTAAAATAATACAGTTTGGTGTCAGTTCTTCTAAGAAAACTTCTAATTGTTCAATTTTAGAAGCAAGGTGTTGAATATTTTGGTTAAAAACGTTAATTCAGATTATTTATAGTTTTTAGTTTCATTTTTCATTGGGTTTTTTTTGTAGTTTTGCTGTCGTTTTCTTATAAAAATATTTATGTTCACTTTGATCTGTATTATAATTACCACACATATCATCGTTGTTGATAGATTCTTCTAGGTTAGTTAGTTCTGGATTATTGTTTAGATTTTGAACTTGATTTATTATTGTTATATGTTTTAGTTTTGATAAAATAGGAGTAAGATGAGCAACTTTTGTTTTGCCCTTACCCTTAATATGAAAGCCATGTTAAGTAATGTGGCTTCTGTTGAGTCATTGTATGTTAATGGTATAAGCAGAGGTATGTCTTGATGCCAGTTCTCGTATAATATGCCTCATTTATTGTATAATTTAGATAATGATAAGGTGGTAGATAATACCTGTGTGGTATAGTACATATCATTATTGTATTGTCTTTTAATCTAGTCAGTACTTTCTCAAATCCTTTGTTTATTGAACTAACATCACCAGTTGTTAGATTCGTTGGTTCCTCCAAAAATTAAAAACTAAAAAAACTTTTATGAGAATATTAAAAATACTGTAAGTTTTTGAACGTTAAAAAATTACAGTATATATACGTAATCTTTTTCTGTTAATCCTCAGTTACTTTGTTTAAAAGGAACCTGAAATTCAACATAGTACTAGTCGGGGACAATCTAAGACTTTTGCGCTGTAAGTGAACTTGACTTGACCCATGGTGAAGGTTGTGCAAGAGGTCGAAGTAGAGCGGTTTCCACGTGCTCATACATGCATATTTTTTTACTTTTTTAAGATTGATTATGTTTTACCAAGTCTAGACTTCATGATGTATGAAATAAAATCTCACCTAACTTCCTCCATTAGCAGAGCATGTTTGATTGACTCAAAAAATGTTTCCTTTTAAGGGCTACTATAGTCTAGTGTGCATCTAGCCTTTTAGAGTAAGATTTCCAACTTGAGTAGTGTGAAAATGGTAGTATCACAACATTACGCTTGTACAACAAATGTTATCAGGTATGTTTTAGGAGCAAATTAGGCTTTGTAGTTATGAGTAAACATATTTTTTGCCACTTATGTTCGATGCAATTTTCAATATGGTGTCCAGTGAGTCTTGCAATTTGATGATTTTGTAACTATTAAAAAAATGTTTTCGGTTAAAAGTGCTTGAGTTAGGTGTGCAAAGAATGATTTACGATTAAATACTATAATTACCGTCAATCGGTCATACATACTCTTTTTTTAAGCCATTTTTAAAAATCGAAAAAAATTGCAGATCAAACTATGTTATTTTTGGGATTTTCTAAGATGGAATCTTATCAAGTTTCCCCATTAGCAGAGCTCATCAGTTTGGCTCATTGTTAAAAAATGTTTTCTATTATGGGGTTTTTTTTTCAAATATCCTTATAGTATAGGCCATTGTGCATTTACTCTTCGATAGAGAAATTTCTCACTTGAGTACGGTAGTGTGAAAGAAGCGGTACAACAAAATTACGCATGTTAGCAAAGTGGTATCTGGGATATTTCTAGAGGCTCAATTGGGGAATGGAGTTACTATTTTATTTCATTATTTTAGAGTCTTACTGTTAGAAGTTATTTATTTGTTGTATGACAATGATAAATACTTTCTACACTGTCAAAGTTATCTAATTTAATAAAGTTTCTTACTTTAACATACTTCTTATTCAGTTTATCAATGTCCTTGTTACAAACTTACATGTGACACTGTTCCTTATTTACTTTGTATAAATTCACTTACAGATTCTGGTGGCTGCAGATAAACCAATTTAATAGCATTCAGAATTGCTCCGACGGGAAGTTAACTATTATAGAATCTCCTATGCTTTATTATAACTATGTTTGTTATTTAACTACGTAACCAATATAACTATTGTCTATTTCAAAGAAAAATAACAAATGAATTTCAGACTGACATTAGAGGAAGACAAATGGATGTTAAAATATGCTTAATGATGTATTTGTTTTTATTTTATTTTAAGGTTATGATCAATAGAACTCTACCAGAGCCCTGTTCTTTGGAAGTAGATCTTTACCGTGCACTTCCAGAACAAGACCATATCATTCCAGAAAGAACCTCCAGCAGCCAATGTGATACGTAATTATCAATCACTTTAACTTTAGTTTGACAATTTTAATAGTTAACTTATTACTATAGTGTTGTATATTTTTACCATTACTGTGTATTTATTGATAAGTGACAAAAATTGTTGGCAGTCCAATTAGATAATTCAGGGTGTGAAAGTAATGGATCATGCAACAAAATCTTCTACAATTGTAAACAGAATTAAATTTGTTAACAAAATAATAAAAGACAGTAAACAGAACATTTTTTAGCTACTATCAAGATTTTAATTCGAAGATAATACTGTTGATAGTCGACATATGATGTTAAAAATATGGTGGTATAACAAGATAGAGTTGATAACTCTTTAACTGTAGTGACTAGGTTCTATAGATGCAAACAGTGGAGCTTTTCTTATATTCAAGACATTTTCACATTGATGACCAAAATTATGTTGATATTGACTAAAATATTCAGACACCTCTGTATATAAAAATATTCCAGTAGAACCTCACTAAGTTATTTAATATGATTTTTTTTGTAAGGTGCTGTTTAATTCATTACAAGAACAAACAAAGTTTAGTTGAAAAAACTTCAACAATGTTTGGTTGAAAAAAAAAACTAATGAACTGTTCAAGTTTGTTTGATTGCTAGTTATTGTCTACAATATTATTCATTTTGTTACTATTAATAATTGTTATTTGAATACTAAGCAGCCAATCTAAGTGTTAAGAAATTATTTTTTTATAATTTAATGAATTGCTGCCCTTTTATTTAGGTTTTTGCACTAAAGCAAGCCAACTAGATTGTTTACATTAGTGTGATAATGTTCCAGATTGTTTCACGTGCAGAGCATTCCAAACACTGATTTGCTTCTAGTGATTGTTCATGCCAATTGTCCCAGAGCTTTTGAAGGCTCCTTGAATGTAATCCCAAGTGAAGTTACTTACAATGGAAACACTTTTAACTGTCGCAGGAAAAACAACAATCTTCCTCGTAGAAGGCCCTCCATATGCATCAAGGAGCATCCTCGGGTAATCCTACATTCTTTTTTATGTTGCATGTGGAATTAACTGGAGATGATATTTTTAAAATAAATACAAACATGTTAATTAATTATTTCAATTTTAATCTATTCTTCTATATTTATAAAAGAGGATGTTTGTGTGTATATATATATATATATATATATATATATATATATATATATATATATATATATATATATATATATGTTTGAAGTTTATGCGCTGCCAAACCATCCAACCGATCGCCATGAAACTTTAGGATGTTGTCCTGTATACTCCTGAGATGATTTCTGTGAAGTTTGATGCAGATCCGTCCACAGGGTCCCGCCCCACGGGCTCCTAAAGATCCCATGTTATTCAAATGGAGAATCTGAATTGTTTACAAAAAACATATGACTGTGTGGTTTAATGTAGTTTCACATGCCATAAGCAGATTGAAGTTCTCACAACAACAGTACTGTATATGTTTTGATTTATTGTAGTTCTACATTTCACCATGAGAGTGTAGCACACACTACTTTTACTTGATCGGGTGATCAGTATTTGGTGTTAACCTTTTTTCCTCGGTAATTAAAACATGTGGTGAAACGTGAAAATAAATAATTATTTGTTTTGCAGTTTACTTTTTATGAATAAACTTGATTTTGGGATATAGTCGTGTGTTAGGTCGTAGGAGAATGTGGAATATCTTTTATATCATGTAAGATATGTATATTTTCCCCTATACATTAGAATGAAATTTTCATTTAACGTCTGGGAAGTCCTGCGAACTCAACACTTTGCTTAGTTACCGTTGTATGTTGACATTAAGATGATGTGTGCAATCAAAGGAATGAATATGGCACCTAACTTAAATAATGGTTTTTTTCTATAATTCTTTTTATTGCTTTATTTTGGTATGTCAATGAAAAATGAAAGGCGAGACAACGTCCGCCGGGTTCAGCTAGTCCTTTATAAAAATATATAATTTAAAGTGAAAAATGGAATAAATGTGTAATCGTAAAATCTAACATTCTCACTTCCTATAAATGTTTATTAACCCTTCTCGGGCGTTTGACGAAATAATCCCCCAAGATTATTATGCTCTGCAGGTGGAATGACTAGATTATCCGCATACTGTTTTTAGCGGTCCAGGTGAATGACGGGCCTGACCGTCAAGATGGACACTTGACTGAAGAGAGCGAAGTTGTTTATTTGTTTGGCTTTTCTCTTTCATTCCTTCTTCCCATTGTAACGTTCTCATGCCCTGCCTCTACCCACTCCCACGCCTGCTCGCTGCCACACTTCCCGCCTTTTCATCATTCCAGTGGTTTTCAATTGTGTCTGGTGCATCTACTAGTTGATAATGACTGCACGTTATAATCCTGACTTTTCAGACAATATAAGTTAATGGCTAAATACGTGTTTTTCAGACCAAGATACCAATAATGTTAGTGAAATGGACATTTATATTTCTGACGAAGATGATGTAAATGATACTGGTGATGATGTAAATACTGTGACTAATGGTAGTGTTAATATAGGTTATGATAGTGAAGTAAATAATTTAAATGATCCAGTGATTGAATAAATGAAGTTATAAATGAAATCCAGCTGTAAATGATAGTTCCCATACCTTAAGTTAGCAAAATTATGTATATAAGATGTTCACTTTCATGACCCGCCAGGGCGTTTGAAATGATTATCCGCCAACAATATTTGATTAACAATAATTATTAGAATGTAAAAAAAATTATTAGAATGTAAAATATACCGTTTTAGGGTTATTAGATGGGTGTCCAACAAATTAGAATGAAGAATTAAAAAAAAAATTGTTTACCCCAACCTTTATTTAATTCCACCCAGGCTGTAAACTGGGTTCAGCCTGGAAAGGGTTACGCTTCAAGCATTTAAAACATCAACGTTACATGTGCTGTTTCAAATATTTTAAGATAAGTTTCACAAAAATATTATTTACATCGAACATTTTTGCTGTGTCATAATCAGTAATTTTACTCTGTTTTAGTTTTTGACAGATATATCAAGCAAATAAATTTTTAAATAATTCCTTAACTCTTTCATCATTAATTATTTTATTTTTATCTTCCTATTTCTTGGATTTGTAGAACATTTGGATTAGTAGGGATGTAATTTACAGAGCTCTCCTGGACCTATTTATTATTTTTCTTTGTAGTACAGTAGAACCTCTTTAATCCGGCACGTTTGGGACTTGACTCTTTCCGGATTAAAGAAAATTCCGGACTATGGAGGTTATTTATAAAAATACAGGAGGTGTATAAAAAATAACATAATTTGCACAACAAAATTTTATTGTATTTATATATTATTTTAACAGGGGTTATTTAAACAATATAAATCAATATATAAGTACAGGAGAAATATTAAAATGCATTTTTAGGTACAGTACATGATGAAATAAATTAAAATACAGTATAAATACAGCACAGTAATGTACTATAGTATTTGTGGTTTTTAGCAACAGAACTGGTAGATGGCTGGAAAAAGATCTAATATCTACTTGCTTCTTACAACTATTTTTTATTAGCTGTCGAGTTGCTCACTTTACAATGTTCATTGTGAAGGCAATTCTGTAATTTGTGTGTATTGCCGTTGATGACGGATTATAGACAATTCCAGACTATAGAATGCCGGATTAAGGAGGTTTTACTGTAGTTGGCAATCTTGCAACAACTTCCTCCACTCCAACCTATTAATATCAAGTCAAACATTTTTTCAAATTCACTCTATCGATTAAAAAAATAAAAATACAGTTTTGATTGGTGAATTTTGAAAAAACAAAAAGCTAGACTCCTGTTGTTTAGTCTTTGCACAATATATGGTATGCGTTATCCCCCACTCACTAAAAGAAAGTATTGGATATCAACTGCTTAAAACTCCTGAATTATTTTCTAAGTAAGCCATTTATTATACCTTGCCAAAATAATAGCCCAAGTGATCCCTATGAAGTCAAGTATTATAAGTCTATAAAGTACTTGCTACATCGGCTAAACTATTGAATAAAAATAAATAAATGTTGAATTAGATAAAGGTATATGTATCCTTTCTTCTTTGTGTTTAACTACAGGTAAAGTATATTACTATCAATGGTTCAATATTGTATACAGTGCAAATAATAATGTATTTAAATAAATTAATGTGATTTTCTTATTTTAGGAAGAAGAAATTGTAATCTGTGGAATGGGCTGTCAGTTGCTGCCATGTCTTAGATTGGAATTTATTTCTCTGATAATAATTACTTTAATTAAAAAACACCAATTGATATATTTTATACGAAACTAGTAAATAATATTGTGTTCAAAAGGCTACACTTAGGTCCATTGTTTTACTTTTAACTTCAACTATTCATAATGTAAATGCTTAAATTGTAGACAATTGAAAATATGATTTAGCAATCAGAATAATATATCACATAAAATATTTGTAATATTTTTTTATAAAGCTTGATTAAGTAAGAAGTTAGATTTGTTAAGTACAATATTAAATAAAATATTACATTCATTTTTATTGATTTTTAATTACACACATTCTAAAAGTAATTATTAGGAGAGATAGCCATCAAGCAAATGAACCTCAAACAGATTCAAGAATGTTAATGTATAAAATATAAACAAGATTTGTAGATAATAAAACATAAAAATGTATGGAGCCATCATTGTCCCTTTTATTAAGAATATATTTTTCCAATTTTTTATCAAAGATAGCAGTTTTGTGGCCAATTTCGGTAGCTGAGTCTCTGGGTCAAAACCGTTACAAATGAACTACAATAATTTCAGTTTAAGGTTCCAATAGTGAACCTCAGGTATTAATTCATTTGCCCAACTAAAAAATTAGTAATGTTTTAAAACTAACCACTTTTAAAACTATTGACTGGAGATTTAAGGTAATGTTACATATTATGATTTTTACACTATCCCAAAATTAATTTAATGGGACAAATTTGGCACCAGCAAATTTTCCTTAGATGATCATTCTACTTGACATAAACATAATCTCTTTAAATGCCTGAAGAAGATGTACATCAATATTGGACGATACATTATTTTTATGCTTTATTTTATATTCTCAGGTAAGGTGCTAACACCCCTTCTCTCCTAATAAACAAATCACGAGATTTAGTTTTAAGTTTTAAATAATGACAACTGGAATTTAGATAAACTTATCAAATATTCAGTGCTCTTTTGACATATTATGGAAAAATATTATTATTATCAGTTGAAGATAATCTAGAAAATTATGATAATGAAAAGAATAGAGTTGTCTGGCTGCACTGATCAGTGGGATGTGACTAAATACTAGTTGTAACTATACTAGTTGTCTGGCTGCACTGATCAGTGGGATGTGACTAAATACTAGTTGTAACTATCAGTGGGATGTGACTAAATACTAGTTGTAACTATCCCTTCCACCAATTTTAGGACTGTAATATTTATTGTGTCTTCTGCAAACCAGTCATCTTTTTATTTTTTTTTCTTGAATCGCTATGAAATTTCATGTACTGGGTAGTGGTTTCTTTCAGCATTTTTACATTTAATATACGAAGCAGTTTTTTTCTATCCTCTTTAATTTTTTGAGAAATTTTAACATTTCAGTTGTCAAAAATTTGCTCCTCTTTGTGGTTGAGCATAAATGTATTCATTTTTTAATATTTTAACCCTGAAGGGCATGATAAGCCTTCAAGTATGTTTTTCGACCATAAGAATAATATAGAGAATAATCTAAAAGTAGCAGCTGTTAAAATGTAAATAATGATGTTTATATCATCCAGGAGGTTATAAACTATCATAATTAGAAGTTAGTAAGAAGTCCGTATTCAGTGGAAGTTGTGAATTTTGAGGATAATAATGGACTTAGACTCGATCCAGAATATATAAATTGTATTACATGTTTGTACTGCTCCGATGTTCATAACCTCTTATGTGGCAAGAAAATAAAATCAAATTATGCCTGAATATTTAACCCAAAAACCAACAACCCTTAGTAAGTCGCGCCTCTCATTGTACCGTAATGGGTCGCGTGGTGTACAAAAGACCGCAATGCTCATTTTAACCTGTTTAACCTAATAAATGTCGATCATTTATAAATATTTCATTTAATTAATAGAAATAATGATATAGGAAGTGATTTAAACAAAATATCTCAGTTTTTAATAATGCATTTATTAAAGAAACTATAACCATAAGCATACAATAAGTGTTTAAATTTAGTTTACTGCAATTTGTAGATGAATGAAAAGTATCAATATCAATTTAATAAGAAAAAAACCCACTAAAACAATACTGTTTATATATTTACAAATGTATACTGAAAGTTTTAAAAATAGAGTTGTTTATTACATATTTAAATAATAAACCCATATCTATTGGTACAGGTCGCGTGGAGTACAATAGACCGCACCACTCACAGATCGATACGCCCACGGCAGTGGCCTTGACTAAACTGGCTCTTCTTTGTTGTGGGGGTGGAGGGGAAGGTGGGGGAGGATATGCCGGGTGGAGGTTAATTAAAGTAAATCCTTTGCACATCGCAGACATTTCCTCATAAAAGACTTAATCCACAAACGCAGAGCCTAAAAATATATTCAAAATTGAAACTACGACACCAAACGTATTATATACAAACAAAAAATTTAATAGCTCACGAAAAGATCCCTAAACTGTAATATGTTCGTAATTAATAGCAGTTGGTTTAGAAGTGTTATTTGCCATCTTTAACTATAAATGGTGAGGGCGGTTTTTGTCGCAAACTGCACAGCTGCTTTCTATGGAGCTAAAACCAATATCTCAGTCAGTCACTGTCATTGATCCTACTTAGGTTTTAAGTTATTGTTATTTCCTATTCTACTAAGTATTGTTTTACTCATAGTTTTCTACTTCTGTTACATACATTTTAATTTTACTGTAGAGTTTATTTTTGTATAAATATTGTATCAAGTGCATTACCATTCATTATTTGAAATACAAACATGTTTTGTTTGTTTTATCAATAAAAATGCCAGTTTGTAATAAATCTATCTACTATTTACTATATCCTGTTTATTAAAATTTATAAAATAAACTTAGCTGTAAGAAATAAATTAACAACATTAAAATTGTATACATTGAGTTGTTAACCCAATGTAGAGCAAGCTGGTGGCCGAGCGGTCTAAGGTGTAGGACTTTGACCATCCTACACCTTAGATTAGTGCACCTTAGATTAGATCGAGATTAGTGCAAGATCGAATCCAGGCCTTGACTGGAAGTATTTTTCAGTAATGATCACCTTGTTCTGTACTGGTTCGCACCCTTACTCTGCCTTAATAAGTTCCCCACACAGATCAATAGCCTTTGGGGAATTGGCTGAGTAAGGCTAAGCAGGAGATCCCCTAGATCAGCATTTCAAGGTATGTTCATGATTTATACATTAAAAACATTGAATTTAATGTTAAAATCAAGTTATCAAACAAGAAATAGTACCCAATTTAAAGCATAAAGATCACTTGAAAACAAACTGCCCTTATCTGTTATAAAAATATTTTCCCTATTTTTTGCAGAAATTATTCCACCAAAAATTCAAGTAAATTAGATAATTTCCTTTGGGAATATACCACAAAAAAACTTTCTATGACAGCTCGACATAGGTGAGAAGCAAAGAGGAGGCTCTTTTATAAAAACATTGGTTTGGGCCTATTCTAACAGTTAGTTGTCTTGAAGAACTGTTGAATATACACTATTAGTATCAGCTGATGTTTATTATTCGCTGCTCGGACTAATTGTTCAATCTCGAAATTTATGAGTTTAATCTACAGATTAATTTAAATCAACACCGTTGTTGGTTTAAACCAAATGTTTTAGATTAGTCTCTATATTTACTTTATTTTTATTAATGTTAAGATCATTTTTGTATGAAATGGAAGAGCTAATAGATCTTTTAAATCAAGTTGAGTAAGAAGATTTTGAAGAAATAATTAATCGACCATCTAAAATATACTATATATGTCCTAGAGTTTGTTGTTTGGGATGAAGAGGAATTTTTCAAATGTATTCGTTTACGTAAAGAAACTGCAATGACGGTGTTACATCAAATACAAGACCTAATTTGTAACCAAACTAAAAAAAATGTTGACCTTTCTCCTGAATTTATCTTGTTGATTACATTAGGCCTAAGGTATTATGTAAGTAGATATTTTTTAATGATTCCTAGTGGAGTACATAGTAATAATGGCGACAGATTTATTTTTGCGGGGCGAGGAGGTTAAAATTAATTTATGAACAAGGTGTGGGACTCTCAGTTACCCACTAAAAATCCCTTCTTCTGCTAAGACTAGCCTGGAAACGTTTATCAGATTACTTCTGGCTAGGCTTATTTGTTTTTTGCCTTCAAGGCATTTCACAGTCTACATTGCTGAGTTAGCTGTCTAGATCTGCCTTCGTTTACTGAAGTATGCCCTGAACATACTGGGCTACACGCTTCCAAGTGTCTTCTCCCGGAGCATTCTAACTACAACATGATCCGGGTCGAAGTTATGGACCTCTGCAGTTAGAGCGACTTCTTGGGCCCCAATGGTCATACTGGAAAAAGTATGCTCTGCTGAGTCCTGGACGCCAGGATAGTATATGTAATCAGGGGTCTCTGCCTTTCCCATCTTGTGTAAAGAGGAGCGGAAGTATCCATGAACAGAACGAAACTGGGTCATGGAGAACCCATCTTCCCCATGTCCTCATTTCACTCAAGGTTGAACTTCGCTGATGAGCCTTGCATTCCAACATCATCTTGGATCGGTTTCCCAATCAGCCTGCCAGCTTCGGAACGAACGATATCACTCTTCTATAGCAACAGCTTCTCTGTCAGCCCCCAACCTCCTTTGCAAAATCGCCAGCCACTCCCTAGCAAGAAAGATGATAGGCACAATACTAGAATACCAGAATGGCTGGCTCAGAGAATGTGCACGCCGATGCAATTCGAATAGATCCCTGGCGTTGAATGCAGGAAAGCCGATTTCATAACCACTTCTTCTGCAGAGCAAGAGCCTAGATCTCCGCTCTGTACAGAAGCACAGACTGAACCTTGTTTTCCCGTATCAGCAAGCGGTGCTTACTTGATTTTGGCGCTCCAAAATTTTTTATGAGCCTGCCAAGAGCAGTAATGTTAATATAATATTACTATTAATAAACTTAGTTCTCTTAAAATTCTTTGGAATTAAAATGAAATAAGTATTGAGCTAAAGTACTCTCTCTGTTAATAGCAGACATGATGTTGACTTCTTAAAGATTACAATATGACATGTTTTTTTATTATTTAAAATACACATTTTCTCTTTATCATGAAAGTGTTTTATTTAAAAGAGATACCCTCCAACATGGTGTCAGAAGTGGAAAAAATTTAAAATGAGTTGCAAAGGTCTTCCTCTATGAAAGTTTAAAAAAAATAATAGTAAGTCACAATGTTCAGAATACATGTATTACTCCTATGCAAAAAATGCATACAGAGAACTCTGTTTTAAAGAATTTTGACAGTTAACAAACCAATAGAGGAAGAATAGTAAAAAATTTAAAAAAGTTATTGTTTGAATTGTTGAATCCAAAAAAGCCTATCATGAAAGAGTTTTGTTTAAAAGACACCCTCAAACAGTAATGCTCTTTGCGGCTTTGTCCATGGTGCATGCTATTTGCTCGAGGAAGCTCATCTTGGAGTTGACCGTGATGCTAAGGTACTTTACAAAAGACTTTGTCTCCACCTCCACCTTTCCAACATGCATAGGGAAGATAGTGTTGATTCGCTTCTTGGTAAGTACTAGGATCTCTGTCTTGCCAAGAGCAAGTCGGACCATGATCTTCCATCCAGCTGTTCACTGTTCTCATTGCCATATTTGCTTGAGTTGGGCCCCCGATTGACGGTCCTCTCTAAAATCAATGCAGCAGCGTCATGAGTATACCCAAGCTCTCAGCAAACTGTCGTATGACACGTTCCAGAGAACGGGTCCAAGAATCGAACACTGAGTGGCTCCCGTGACAGCGATCTACGAGGACCATCAAGAGTATCGTTCAGCAAGGTAAGATATGTGTTAAGCGTAAGGAGGCATTCAGAAGTTGTGCTCTAATGCCCTCAGAATGCCACGCTATCTGGCAGAGTTGAAGGTGTTTCACATGTCAAGTGTAATGAGGAGGACCACACGGTGCTCGTGGACCAAGTGGCGGGTTGTGATCCTCTGTCTTCTGCACAAACTCCATTACCTCCTGTACTGTGTACATCGTGGAATGTCCAACTCTAAAACCATGCTGATGTTGCAAAAAATCCCCAGTAGCTACAATGGCCTCAGTAAGTATAGCTTTAAGGAGCTTCTTGAGCACTTTTCCTGCCGTGTCCAGCATACAGAGCGGCCAGCAGGAAGATGGCTGTTTGGGATCTCCCTTTCCTATTGGAATTAAGACCAGGGGGCCGTCTTCCATGGGGGTAAAGAATATGCCTTCTGAGAGACACGCGTTAAATATCTCGACAAGAAGCAATTTTTACAACGATCAATATCAATAGGTGTCAATACCACCTTATGTATATATGTGGGTGGGTGGGTCAGTATTCTTGTACGTATATCTGTGGTTCAATGCTGCTGTACGTGAATGAAATGGTGGCTGGATCAATACCATTGTACGTATATGGGTGGGTCAATACCACTGTACGTGTATTGGTATCAATTAGTAAGTATCAATGTGTCACTTCTGAAATGGTAAAAACCATTAAAAACTAAAATTTTAGTTCAGCCGTTCTAACTTTACCTCTGAGGATTACGGGCTAAACTGGATAATTGACGTAGGCACATCGCATCCAAACCGCCAATTGGATAATTTTAACTTATAAAAACTATCAGGCCCTAGTTGTGATTTATCTAGACCGGAAACAAATTAGCCGTGGGACAGGAAGGAGCCAAGCGATCAAGATATAGAATGTTGCCGTTGCCTTGTTGTGTTCCCGTCAGAGGTAAAGTTAGAACGATATTTAGAAGGATATTTAGAATTTTAGCTGAATCCAAATATCCTTAATTTCTATGTATGTTGTATTTACTAACAGAAGGAGTCCACGACACGGGTGACTACCTGTGCCTGCCTATTGAATAAGCATTTTCTTCTGTAAATGTCTTTTTTCCAATTTTTTAAAATGAGACTATCATATTAACTACCAATATTTTTAAATATAAATAAATCGGGCTACTTTTATTCTTTTTCAATTTCTAATCACGTTTTGATTTTTTCTTGTTTAAAATGGGATCAGTCTTCTTGCACTCTAATATGTCTGTCGGTTTTGTTTGTTTTTTTTCTTTTTTTTTTCTTTTACTAAGTCCAATAAAATCGTTACCTCGGATTCATTATAATGTATGACTCATCCTTAGTTCGTTCCTCCACATGAATCAATGAGATTTATTAGACATTAGACCACTGTCTATTATACACAATCGCGAAGCTAATTCTTGATAAAAAAAGCCAACTGACACGACGCTATTGCTCCTACGGCAATGATCGAGATGGATTGCCTAGGAGAAACATTGGCTAGTGACTGACGCTCCTACGACTTGATGGTCTTTAAGCAGAGATACGACGTTTCTCTACTAGTTAGCATGGCAGTTCCCTTACGTTGCAATACAATTAATTAGTTGAGTATAAAGCGATTAACACACAGTAGTGAAGCTCAACCGTTTTACATGCCAGCCATGCTGGCGCCCCAAGTGGCGAGGTAAACAGCTGCTGTACCACACACGATTGTTGTTTATACTCTGTTAATACTCTATACCTATAAAAGGCAAAGCCCTCACTGACTGACTGACTCACTCATCACTAATTCTCCAACTTCCCAAGTAGGTAGAGAGCTGACATTTTGTACACTGTTTATTTAGTCTAAAATAGGACAACTGAGCAGTTTTCAAGCACGTAACTCCATAGGGCTCCGTCCGATAGTCCTTCAAAGTTAATATATTATGCTTACGGTAAAAAAATAATTGAAAGAATTAAATACAAAAATTAAACCGTTAACAAAAAAGAACATTTACATTAAAAGTAGGCAGTCTTATGAAATCATCTGATTTATTTTTAAAGAAGAAACTACTGTAACACTCTGTTTTCAATGGTTTATTTATCTTTTTAGGTAATCAAAAAATATTAGGAGCGACTATTCAATATTCACTACATAATTATTATTTTAAGTTGTGTTTTCTTTGTCTTATATTTTATCGATTTAGTTTTGTATTAGTTATTTATTTATCAATTTATTTATATTTATATCAGTTATTTTGAAATGGATAGAGTATTGAGTGATAATTGACAATCAGAAACTACCCTTCGTGTAGTTTTCATGCCTCCTGACGGTTTATGTCTGTTTCACGCAATTGATTATTTTGTTCATGGACTTAACTCGAGTGATAGTAGTTTTTATCTGAGAAAAAAGAGTGGTTTATTACATTTTAGCTAACTAGGAAAGACTTTAAAGTGTGAACCTACGATGTTACAGGCGACAACTTTACATCTCCTGATCACTATCGTCATGAGATGATGAAACCCTCTACATATGGGGGTTCATCCTGTGAACTGATCGCCGCATTATAAATGCTTAATTGTGTATTTAAAGTATACCTTAATTGCTAATTAATTATTATTATATAAATTTGGTCAAGAAGGGGCCCCAGTTTACAATCCACTTGAGTGGTGGGCATTTTGATGCTTATGAAACGGTAACTAACACCAAATACTCGCTTAGACTAAGCCACATGCAAGTTTATTAGTAAATTCGAAAAACGCTCATCTTTACAACCAATGGAGGTAGGTAAAATCATTAAAACCTGCGATTTAATGATTTTACCGCAAAGGCAAACAAAGGCCTAACTAAAGATGTAACAAAAGCAAAGGGCAATCGAAGGACAATTTCACAGCTCATTGTATAGTTTTGGTAGTCATATAGCCGAAATTAAAACAGTCTAAGTGGATGACATCTTCACGAGACATTGATACTTCCAAAATTACTGCCATTAAGCCTGAATGCGTTTCAAAACCGCAAGGAGACCCTCAAGCAATGCAAAATCAAAACAAAAACCCTCAACCTGATGATAATAGCCTAAGTATTATTACGAGAAGGAATTATGTTATTCAAGAGAAAAAGAAGCAAAAAATAAAGAGCTAAGCGCCGAGGAAGATTTAGTGATGTGCAACGTTTAAAACAACTGCGCGAGGCTTCAGTGAAATACAAAAAATCGCACCCGAAAGTGAATAGAGCTGCTGTTGCAAAATATGCGAAAGGAAAATTCCGAAATGCACAGAGCTGCTGTTGCAAAATATCCGCAGGAAAATCCCGTAGTGCCTAGAAATACGACCTGAACCTCGCCGTAGTCTTATTGTTGTCGGACAGTCTTTGAATCAAATCGGAGTAAAACTAACAAAATATTACTTCTCCCATGGCCAATTCTACGTGGCCTTCTCCAGAGTTAGCTTTCCAGACAGTCTGGCCATTCTTCAGCCAGAGGGTTGCACAGCAAATGTTGTTTATAAGGAAGTGTTTCGAAAGTGAAGCATTTTATATTATTGTCAAGTCCAAAGGTGCTGCTGCACAGTTTTAACCTAGGTTTAATTCTAAAATTTCAAAATAAATTGTTCATTATTATTTGTTTTTATTTATGAAACATAGTTCAACCCATGTGAAGAACGGACAAAACAGCTAGTAGTGTTATAAAATGTATTATATTTTTAACATTTCGAGGGATTATACTCACTTGTATTGCAACGTACGCGAACTGCCATGCTACCTAGATCTGCCTCACGACCCCTTGGAGAGCTACCGTCGAGCCAGGCATTCTTCTGAAGAGGAAGGATCGCTACATTCACATTATACTGTGATAAAGCATTGAAATGTTAACAATTAAGAATCTATGAATTAATTAGTATTTGGTTCAAATTTCGCTAAATTATATTTTATATACGGTATGTTTTATACCTATCGATTGAGACATGTTTTTTCATTGAATTATAGAATATTCCTATTTAATTCTGTTTATTAAATTGATCGTTTCATTAAGTTATATAAACTAAGTTTCATAATCAGACTATTGACATAAACAACAACCGTGATCTACAAAAACTGCTTACAACAACAGTTGGTTACTTGAAGCGCACTGTGTGAGAGAGATGGATTGAGAGGTGGGAACTGGAAGAGCGAAATATTCTTTCCCACTGTGTTATTTCACAATGGAAATTTACTGTTGTTGTAGCAACTAAGACGTGAGCTGGCATTGCAGTAAAGGCCCGTTTCCTACGTCATTAGTAGTAATAACTGATTAAGTTTTCCTTGCAAATACAATTCTCTCAATTGCTTTTTTTCTGGTAACGTTTCCAAGTTATGACAGGGGGTGGGACAGAGGCGTTGAAGTGGTGGAGTTGTATCACCCTGAGGTCCTGGAACTGGAGCAGTAACTGGAACAATACTGTTCTAAACCAACAGAACCAATTGGTTGATTTGACTATCACTAACGAATCAAGCTTAGAACAATTCAATTAAATTTCGTATTCAAATAACAAATAATAGTAACGCAAACGAAATGAGCAATTATTTAAACAATAAATAGCAACTTAACAATCTTGTAGAGTTCATTAGAGTAACTACAAGTTTTTTTGTTGCTAATTTATTGTTACAATTTGTTATTACAAACTGTTTACATAATTGCTAATTTTGTTTGCGTAACTATTATTACTATTACCATAGACCTTCTCTATGCTATTACTAAAAATAACTGTTATTTTTAAAGCAAACACTGTTGCAGATAATTGAAGGTGGAAGTTAGTCACGCCCGTAAATTAAGGTAGATCAGCATCGTAATGATTCCGTTCTGCTGCTGAAACAACTGCTGGTCCAGTTATAGTAACACTTCTTTATTGATTCTATGCCATTGTTCGCTCCTTTAAATAACAACACTAGCGCCAGGCCTTGGACTCTTATTAACCTATAGACTCTTATCGGCATTGCATGTTTACAAACAATTGTATGATTTCAGCTGCTTTTGTGTTGAATAGGGAAAATTAATCAAAAACACAGTGTTGATTAATTATTTTTACCTTTAATTACACTTTGGAACTAAGTCAACTAAGTTTGAACAAAATGACATTCTTGGAAGACTCCTTATGTGAGTGTTCTCATATAAAAGACTAGCTGAACCCGGCGGACGTTGTCTCGCCTTTCATTTTTCATTGACATACCAAAATAAAGCAATAAAAAGAATTATAGAAAAAACCATTATTGAAGTTATACTTCTTTGCGCCCGTTAGACACTTTGGGATGGGAGAAACCGCGTCACGCTGAAAAGTAAGAACAAATTTTTAAGAACTATCGATTAATCGATTGTTAATCGAAGAAATTTAATCGAAGAAATTACTGATAATGATAATATAGGTGTATAATATAATAATGAAGTCACGTATAATATATTGAAGATAAATATATTGAATAATATTGAAAAATGTCTTATATTTCATTTATATATCCTGTCTGTTTGTGTGCGTGAGTAGGTGTATGAGAATGGCCAAAGAAGTATAACTTCCACCGTGTGGTCCGACGCAGACCCAATTTTTTTATTAAATGAGTGCAAGAGGGTAAACAATATTTTTGGTCTTCTTATTTGGTGTATAAATGTAAAGGTTTTTTTGGTGAGCCTACTCTCGAGCAAGCGACTACAATAAATCAAAACATATACAGTACTGTTGTTGTGAGAACTTCAATCTGCTTATGGCATGTGAAACTACATTAAACCACACAGTCATATGTTTTTTGCAAACAATTCAGATTCTCCATTTGAATAATATGGGATCTTTAGGAGCCCGTGGGGCGGGACCCTGTGGACTGATCTGCATCAAACTTCACAGAAATCATCTCGGGAGTATACAGGACAACATTCTAAAGTTTCATGGCAATCGGTTGGATGGTTTGGCAGCGCATAAACTTCAAACATATATATACACACACACACACACACACACACACACACACACACACACACACACACACACACACACACACACACACACACACACACACACACACACACACACACACACACACACACACACACACAAACATCCTCTTTTATAAATATAGATGACAATGAAGTAGTTGTGACTGACTTGTGTTTGTGCTTGACTAAGTTGGAATCTAATTATCCAACAATAAATTTTACCAGTTTGTTACAAGTTTGTTCTAATGTATTTTAAAACTCAGTGCAGAGTGCCAAGATGTAGCGGAACTAAAATCGCAATGCAATTGTCTCGAACAAAATTTAGAGGAAATGAACTTTTGTTTTGTCAAAGGAAAAAGTCCGCTACCGTACCGATATGGACAACTCTTTTAAAAATCAAGATAATTTTGTTGAGGAAAATAACCTTTCAAACGTAAAAATTCAAAATCTGAGCAAGGAACTACAACACATTAGTAAAACTAACGTGAATTCTTTTAATACGAAAAATGAGTTTGATAAATTATCAAATGAGTATGAAAGTCTACAGCTCGCTAACCGCAAACTCATTGCTGAGAATGGCAGGCTACAAAAGAATGTAAAAAAGAATGAACTATTAAGTGATGAGCTACTTACCTTAAAACCCACACTTTGCAACAATAGTCCAGGAAATTGTTCAGTTAGTAAAAGTATGTGGCTATCTGATGATCTTTTAACCTCTCACTTTAATGTACTAAGTACAGAAATGTCCAAACACAGAGATGACGTTCTTTTTGTAGATCCCGCTGTAACTCATTTGCTGAAATTACAAGTTATGAATTATGTCTTGCTCACACTACAAAACCTCAAGTTTGAGAAAATGAAGTATGTATTCTTTTGTTTAAATGACTCACTGTTTGGATCAAATGAAAATAGCGGTACACACTGGAGTTTATTGCTATTCTACTCTGACACACGTACTGTTACACATTATGACTCTGCACATGGTATAAACTTCCAGCAAGCCAAGATGTTACTGTCGAACGTGGGTCTCGGGGATGTACAGCTGTATGAATGAACAGTGGCCCAGCAGACAGCACACCACGAGTGCGGCATCCACACTATCATTAACGTCCGCCTGTTAGCTAGTCAACTGTGTAGAGCTGTCGTAATACCTCAGCTTCATCAACACACCACTGATACAGACATGCACCCTGAACTAAATCCCCTCCCTTATTCTGCTATGCAAGAATCCACACCACAGCCTTTTACCACTTCCCATACAACAATCCCAACCCCCCATACAACAATACCTCTGAAAATAATCCGGTTGTGTGTAGGAACAATTCGAATGATACAGACTGGTTGGTTGTAAAACGCAAAAGAAGCAAAAAAAGGACTGAAAAGAAATCATGTAAATCTAGTTGAAACTCTAATATAAGTAATAGTAAAAAAATTGTTGGTTCCCCAAAAACTGCTAAAACTATAAAGAACAAGGGAAAAAATCAATCCATAATACGACCATTCAATAGTAACTAATTTTCTGTACTGGATACCGTACAAAAACCAAGTGTCAATGTTGTATATGAAGAAGATCACGTCGAAATGTTTGATTCTAAAGCCATTCATAAAGTCAAAGAGCTTAGTCCTGGTGTTTCCTCTCTGGACAAAAATTTAACCCTATGTAATACAAAAAACCAAGTAATTCTACTAAGTGACAGCCATGGGCGAGGACTTAGTGAACTATTAAAAGAAAACCTAAAATCTGTTGATGTTCTTAGTTTTGTAAAACCCAATGGTACTATGGATAATGTAATTAATTACCGACTCTGTATCAGTAGAATATTTATCAAAAGATGACTTTGTTGTGTTAATGGCGGGAACCAACAATATTCCTCACCGCTCTAACTCACTAACTGGTACACTTGTTTCATTTCTTGAGAGAACCAGTAATACTAATGTTGTAGTCATCGGTATTCCTAACCGATTTGATATACCTTCTTTAAATAATAGTATTTATTCATGTAATTCTGATATACAACAACTTGTATCAATCCGTGCATACGCCACTTTTGTTTCTCTTCACTCCATTCACAGGCATCTATTTACTCGCCAAGGGCTACACCTGAATATGAAGGGAAAACGTGAGGTAGCTAGGCTTGTTATCAATGAGTTACAGGGTCGTGGAGATAAGAGTGAACCCGTTGTTTGTCACAATCTAAACGGATCTGTTAATAGTATAGGTATGATTTCTCCTCCTCAACACACTCCTCAGATCTCTAATACTTTCGAGTCGAGAAGTAACAATCCGGTCTCCAATAAAGCTCAAGTCAATAGTAAGAAACAGCAAACTTCTATTAAAACTAGAGTATTTGTGAACTCAGAAGTGCTTCGCATTTTTTGTGGAAGCGCAGGAATCGAGCTCCCAACCTGTAACCCAATTGAATGGCATAGACGATATAGGTGCAAGTGGCTGTTTCAAAATCTTCCATCAAAACATACGGGGTATGAAAACCAATCAAGAATTTCTTGAAATTCATACCGATTTTGAATGTCCTGAAATCTTATGCCTCTCGGAGCATAACCTTACGCAGCCCCAATATGACTCTTTAGTACGGTATATCCTAACTATACCAATGTCTCTTCTTTTTGCTTGGACTCTAGATAGAGAGGTGATGTCTGCATTTTGGCCAAACGTGGGATTAAGTATAACCCTGTAGATGTATCTAGATACACATCCGAAGATCATTGTCAGTTGGCAGCTGCAACTTTCTCTCTCAGTTGTGGCCAACTATTGGTTATTGCAGTTTACCGTCCTCCAGGTTACCATTGTGACAACTTCTTTGACCTCATTAGCCAGTGTCTCGACAGATTTATAAATAAAAAATTAAATATAGTCGTGATTGGAGATTTTAATATCAATGTGCTGCTCGATGACAATAAAACCCGACAGTTCGTTCAAACTATGAATTCTTATCGTCTGCGTCACACTATAACTACTTACACCAGAGAGTTTAACAATTCCAAATCTGGAATAGATAACATATTTACTAATATCAGCCCTGATTTGTTTTACAGCAGGGTAGTAGCAGGGTAACAGACCCCCATGCCTAAGAAGCTGTTTTTGTATCTTATAAGCTTCACTCCGACATATCTCCTACATTTAAGATTAGTCGTAAGTTCTCTAAAAACAGTTTGACCTCTTTCAGGCAACTCCTAATTTCTGAATCGTGGAATGATGTTTTTACAGCTGTAAGTCTGGATCATAAGTTTGAAATGTTTGTGTCAACTTTGAAGTTCTACTTTGATTGTTTTTCCGATTCAAAAAATTAGAATTAAAGAGAAGCGATCTTCGGCTAGAGTTTACTTATCCGACCATATACAGTCTTTAAGGATGAAAGTTCTTCATTTGTACACATCCACCAAGGATCTAAGTTCTTCTCACCCTCTCAGCTTATCTTACTTGCAAACTAAGCGAGAATACAGAAATTCTATCCGGCAAGAAAAATCTAATATGATTTTAAAGAAAATTGATGCTTCATCAAATAAGAAGAAGGCCCTTTGGGACGTAATCAATGACCATAAATCTGTCGTTACATCTCGTTGTAAGAACATTAACCTGTCTGATCCCGATGGTAACACCATTTGCAGTCCTGTTGATGTGGCCAATAGATTCTGTAAATTGTTCAGTAATGTTGGCTATAACGCCTCTTCATTTGGAGCACATTCAAACCCAAATGGTCTTGTTACTACATGCCTCTCATCTATTTTTCTTTCGTCGGCTTCAGTACATGAGGTTTACAAAACCATAATGAATATCAAGTCCAAACATTCAGCGGGACATGATGGTATATCTTCTAACCTACTGAAACAGATTGCCGATATTGTAGCACCACCTCTCACCTTCCTTGTTAATGAGTCGTTTGAACATGGTAAATTTCCGAACATTCTCAAACACTCAAACGTCAAACACCTCCACAAAAAAGGCATAAGGACAGATTGAATCAATTATCGCCCAATATCCTTGGTATCAACACTGTCCAAAGTGTTGGAAAAGTTATTTTCAAATCGACTTCTGAACTTTCTGGTCCACAACAAGATAATGTCGCCACATCAATATGGGTTCACAAAAACCAAGTCTACTGTTGACGCCATGTTTTCGATTATCTCCGTATTGGTGGACTCTTTAGATAAGAAAAAAATTGTCTCGGAATATTTTTTGATCTCACCAAGGCGTTCGACATGATCGATCATGCCCGTCTACTCGATAAGGTGTGGCGACTTGGAGTTCGGGGACCAGCTTTTGGTAGGTTATCGTCTTTTGTTCAAAACAGAACTCAAGAAGTTCAGCTGTCTTTTACTGATAGCAACAGAACTGTTAGATATGTACGCTCAAATGTCTCTCGACTGAGCGTGGGAGTTCCTCAAGGATCCGTCCTTGGTCCTCTGCTTTTCTTGTTGTATGTCAACGATTTGCCTTCGAGTGAGGGGTCGTCACGTGTGTCCTTATTTGCTGACGATACCTCCATTTTGGTTTCGGCACCTAACCGAATGGAGCTGGAGTGTAAAGCTGTAGAGGAAACACAAAGATTGTTGAACTGGTTTCACATTAACCTTCTATCCTTAAACATGACAAAGACCCAGTTTATTGATTTTTCAATTAAAGGTCAAGATCCTGGTGATCAAAATTCTGTTTCACTAAATGTTGACAATTTTGTTTTACAACCTTCAAACTCAACTAAGTACTTGGGCTTAATAATGGATAGAAATTTGAATTTTCACGAGCATGTAGATCATGTTTGCAAAAAAGTCAGTTCAGGAATCTTTGTTTAAAAAAAACTCTCTTCCTTTGGTGACTTGTCTCTCCTTTTGACAGCTTATTATGGGTTGATTTATCCCCATTTAAGTTATGGAGTGGCTATTTGGGGAAGCGAAGGTGGCAGAACTAAGCTTGTATTTAGATTACAAAAAAGGGCAATAAGGGCCATGTTTAAGAAATATCCACGTTTTTCTTGTAAGCCACTCTTTAAACAAAATAATATTCTTACTTTTCCATCACTATACATTTTGAACTGTTCAATTTTTGCATTTAAAAATAGACATCTTTTGGACAATAGTACAAACCATTACTACAACACCAGGAATAAAAACAATTTTCTATCCCCAAGCACAGAACATTTTTTTAAAAATCATTTAAAATACACAGTAATAACAATGTTTATTGCTCTTCCCAACTCTATTTCAGATATAACAAGTGTTTCTTTATTCTTGAGAAAAGTGAAGAATATTGAGAAAAATCCTAGAGAAATGTTTTTATAGCGTGGAGGAATTTCTTGCAAAGTAGATATTTGTTCTTTCAATACCTAGACATATAAGATTTTATTAAGCATTATAAATTGTACATAGTTATGGCCCATTTCATGGCAGTTTTGTATATACTGTCAATTGAAATAAAGAATTCTTTGACTTTGAATTGGTCTGGATTTATATATTACAGTGGTCTCTGTAGGACTAATGGTGTTGGTGGACTGGTAGAGTGGGAGTGGTGATGTCGGAAGCTGAGCGAGCGGCTGAGGCCTGAGCCAAACGTCGTTTCGCTGTTTCTGAATTTTTTCTATCTTCTTAGTTCTGTTGGACTGCTTACACTCCATAAACATCGGACATTAATTTGATTGTAATTTATAACTAATAAATCTGTAATTGATTGCTTTATTATATTTGTCCAGTTTTGATTTGATCAGACTTTAATTCATTTATAAATTGCAAGGTACGTATTTGTATGTTAGTATACTCACTGATATTATAAGTATAAAATAACCTATTTTGGGCCTTGTTTGTCTAATAATTAGGCTAATCTATTGGTGATCTATTATTATAACTCCAAATGCATATGTAGGCCTCCTCCAATTTATAATTTCTTCACAGTGACTAGTCTGCACATTTTTTAACTGTTATTGAACTGTGAGAACACATGTGAAAGCTTATATTTCTTTAGCCAATAATGAAAAGCACAAGTTTTGTGTGCAAATATTGGTTTGCTCTTCTAAGATATGAGTTTTCTAGTAGAAATACATAAAATGAGTAATTATGTAGTGCTTTTTAAAATAGTGCGGATATGAAAAAAATAAAGATTTTAAAAAAGTTTGTTTTTTCATTACCAGATAAAAAACTAGTTTTTCGATTTTTTGGTAAAAAACGAGTGTTCCGCGGATGAAATCGAACTCCTCAAGAGATATAAACTCATTTTTCACCACTTTTTCAACATGAAATCGTATTTTCAGAGGTTAAGTAAGTGCACAATTACCCTCCTTTGTTAATAACATTATTTTTCACATTGTTATTTATTGCATTGCTGGACAAGAAATAGGCCTATTAATAGTTTTGGTAATCATGCACTTTCATGCCACCTCTGAAAATAAGATATCTTGTTGAAAAAGTGGTGAAATATCAGTTTATATCTCTTGAGGAGTTTGATTTCATCCGCTCAAAACTCGTTTTTTACCGAAAAATCGGAAAAATTATTTTTTATCTGATATGAAAAAACCAACTTTTTAAAAAATCTTTATTTTTCGACAACTTTTTTTCGTTTCTCATGTTGAACACAAATATATATATTTTTGTAGTATTTGTATTGAGGTTTTGTAGTAAAATTATTTTTTCAGCCTGAAAAATGCATTTTTTTTACTGACAACCAAACATAACCTAACTTATCCTAACTGTCTATATTTTCAACAAAAATTCGTAATTTGCGTTAAATTGGAGTGTTTGGCCTCCGTGATGGCCTGCCGGCCGACACTCCTGCTCGGCTCGGAATTTGGACAGAAATTGCCAGAGTATGAATGAAGGTGTGAATGATTATTGAAAATGTATGTGTGAATGGGAGATTGAGTAATGTGTTTCAAGTTTCAAGTTATATTTATATAGTTTTATTCTTAGCATAATATGACATTTGTATATAAAAATCTGTTGTCAAACGCAAATAAAAATTTAAATAAATAAATAAGCATCAAAATAAATGTTTTAGTGTAGTGACTCATATTAAACAATTATAAAATAAGCATTTTATTGTTTACATTTAACAGAAATGGGTGATAGTGATGATGAATATGGAGATAGAAAACGTCGGGACAAGTTTCGTGGTGAAAGAACAGAATCATATAGAAGTGGAGAAGGAAGAAGAGATGAGAGGAGGAGGGATGAATGGATAGAAAGGTAACGCTTAATTTGAAATATTTATTTGTAACTATAAAGTCGTACAAATAAACTGTACTGCACGGATTTAAATATTAATTAGAGATGGAACATGTTGTCGATTTCCCACAATGGTTGCAGACAATGGTTTTGCCTGCTCGAATTGCTCTGGGCCTGCTAACTCCCTACCGATAGTAGTTGCCTGCCAGTTGGTCTAGTTGTGTTGTAGTTGCAGCCGGAACGCTAAGGTTCTACATACTGCGGTTTAACGTAATATAATGTAACGTTGCGTTAACATAATTACTATTGAGATATTTATTTAAAATTACTTTTAACGATGTATAATCAATACAAACAGTATTTTTGTTTTTCGGTAAATGCTAATATGATTTAAGTTTATTTATTATTATGTTATGTTTTTATTACAATCTGTCAACCCTTTCAGCACGAGTAAAAAAAAAAAAAATTAAAGTGCAAAATTGTTCTGCTTTATTTTTTAGCATGGTTTCAAAAAACTGCACGCTGTTAAAAATGCTGTTTTTGCAGAGGTTTAGAATAAAAGCAATAACTTTTTTTAATAGAAATAGAATCATGATTTTCATACCAAATAAAAATAAAAAAACTGTCTTATTTGTAGGTACAATCTGATATTACGAAATAAAAAAATTATAGCCTACTTATATAACAAAAAAATAAATTTTTATTTTCAAAATAATTAATTTTTATTTCCAAAACTATAAATACTTAAACCGTGGGAAGTATTTTCATTTTGTGCGGTATCTATGTAAGTATGTACAACATTTGAAACAAACCTAACAAAAATTGTTAAAATTATTTTATAAAGATTAAAAAGCTAACTGCGGACAAATGTCAATACATTTCTACCAAATATGCACTTAATCAATCACATAACTTGTTTATTTTTTTTGTTTTTTTATGACTACTATCCAAAATGGACACCCCAGACTTCTCTAGAAGTATACTTGATGCCACAGGGGTCCGTACTTGATCAAATTTGTTTGATTATGTTTACTCCTGACATCCTAATAACTAAGTCTAGACAATTTATATATACAGATGGTATTGCTTTAGCTTATCAAAACAAGGACTTCATAATTACTCAATAGTGACCTTGCAGCTTTTGAAGAATATTTTAGAACCTGGAAGCTAAATCCCAAACCATCAAAAACTGAAGTAGCCTGAATATAAGAGATCACTTTATATTTATACTATTTTTTTATAAAAACATGACTTTTGGACCTTGGTCCCCATATAGACTATATCACAGCTTTTTTAACATTAATGATTCTTTTCTTAATGCGCATCTGTATGAAAAATATCTGCATTCCTTCAAATTTCAAGTAGATCAGGATTATAATCTTTGGAAATCTCGTGATAAGTCATGGAGTGTTAAGTAACATATATTGCCTATGTAGGCCTATATATGTGTATATAAACACGTAATAAAATCTCTTATTTGTTAAATTTAGAGCTGTAGAAATCTTGCTGTTAATTTTTAATGAGAAATTTCATTTTTTTAACTATGTTAAAATATTATCATTACAATAAATTACTATTAATATTTATATTAATTCCTTTTGTAATATTGTTTTTGTATATACTAGCATTTGTTCATTGTATTGCTGCCTGTAAATGACTAATGTTATGTCAACTCATAAATACAGAGACACCTGGGGAGGAGGTAGGACGAGGGCACGAGGAGATTACAGAGGTGCAGTTAGGGAACGATATAGTCCTGCTCGCCAACATGACTTCTCTCCTCCACCCAAACGCATAAGAACTGAGTGGTAAGTGGTAAGAACTTGAACCAAACAATCTGTTTTGATTGAGAAGTGTCATATTTTTGTTTACTAACAAATATATAACATCATTTTAATTATAGTCCACACTCATTACATTTGATCGTATAGTCGTCCACATTCTCCTCCAAGTAGGAAAGGGACAAATGTTAGAAATTGCATCAATTTTACCTGTTTCAAAACTGATTAAAAATGCTATGTTATCTTTTTATCAGGCAGTCAATTTAGATCCAATCAAGGAATAATCAACTCCTGATTATCTGGGGTAATGATTGATTAACATCTCCTGTAAAGACAAAGATCACGGAAGGAAACAATAGAAATGATGGGTAGTATATTTAAAGTAGAAAACAAGGCTTACATTTTTTTCCATTACAACACATTTAATATTGTATTTAGTTTATTAATATATGTAATGTCCAATTTAGTCATTAAGCATTAACTATGATCTACTTCTTTTATTATTAGGCATATACTAAGAAAAAATTAATTTTAAAAAAGTTTCGCATTACTGCAAGAAATTGCATATTAACAGTTGCAATAAATTTTTTATAACTGTACTTGTTTTGAGAGCTATAAAAAGGAAGAAGTATGTAATAATAGAACAACAAAGGCAAGGCAGGACATATGTTGTAATGACATAGCAGCGACTGGGTCAGTTCAGTGACTGCATTGTTACTAGTGTCAGAATATAAACTTTGTTCTTAGAAAAAAATAAACCAAACCTGTAAAATAAAGACATAAAAGCTAAATAATATCGGATAATGACACTCACTTTCCATTGTGAGATTCATTTTACTGTACAATATTTTTGTTAAATACAACTCAGACGCCTACGTTGTTTAATCAATAAACATATTTACACAGAAACTAAGAAACGTATTCTTAACAATGAAAACAAATGAAAGTTGGTATTTTACCAATGAAAGAATTAGCAAATGAGTTCAGCACCACAGAAAAAATAATACAGCGGTCTTATTATATTTTTTGTAGTAAAAAATAAGATAATGTTGCTTGCTAGGCAGGTTTAAAAAAGTCGTGCATTTTCTTTTGTTGTTTTAACATTTAAAGATTTCTTCTTAATTTTACCTTGTATTCTTTTTTTCTTTTTAATAACAGTTCATCGTTATAAGTTGAGTCTGGTTGTGCATCCATGTAATCAAGAAAGCTCTCTATTTGGTTTGTGTGTAACTTTGACTTGAGCGGTTTCTTCCTCCTCTTCGCTGTCACATTCGTCAACACTAATCCCTTCTCCTCTCACTTTCTCTAGAATTTTCTTGAGTCACTTGATGAGGCAAAACTTCTGTTGGATCGTTAATGAAACACGTTTACATTTACTTCCGGAACTCATTATGAACAATAAAAGACTGCTCTATAATACTGTATATTAATACATTAATAAACTTTAAATAAACACACTGGACACAAAATTAATAAAACTGAAAGATTACACATAGGAAATAGACAACTAACCAATGCTGACTAAAGCACAAAATGGACGGACCAAGCATGTGAAGAACATTCTTAATCGTAATGCTGGTTCGTTGGAATGCGATGAGAAAAAGAATGTCGTTTGTCATTATAATGTTATCTACACTTTGCATGGCTATTGAACTTCACTTAACTTTTACTGCTATTATTTCTTACCACAAATTCCAAATTTATTATACTGTATTTTTTAATTATTTGCACGTTATTTGTAAACCTTTAAAAACGATTACATTATAAATTAAAATATAGTTGCAAATGTATAAATTATTTTTATAAGGCATGCTATGGAAACTTTCGTGACATGCTAATATTAATTGATGAATTATTTATGTGAAATAAATATTTATATAATTAGAACTATATATTTCTTAACACTTTGATGAAACTAATTAACATAACAGAACTTATATTCGCCAAGGTTAGCTGAACTGAATTAGCCGCTCCCGGAAAATTGTGAGTTGGCGTAGTTTGAAATGATTATTTATTGGTTATAGCTTTCAAATACTCTTTGTTCAAACAGACTGGAGGACTACTGTTGTTCGAATTCGTACTTGCTATCTTGGCTGACTATCTAATAATAAAAACGATATCTATGATAAGTCAATTTATATAAAAAACCTTCTATTATTACAAATTTATAAACTGGTTTGTCTTGATATATTGAAACAAGTTAATATTGAAAAAATTGTAGTTTTAGTCCTTTGAATGATAGGCATATTTTGATTTTGTAGCTAAGAAGCGACTGGTTTTATACTGTTGGCATTACTTGTAATGATGGGTAAATTTATTTTGCTCTTAAGTTTAGAAGATAAGGTAGAACTATATTATTTACAAACCACTATTTTCATAACCATGAATAATTTATTCCCAAAAAGCTATTTCCAAACCAAAAACTACATTTACGTGAACAGAGTGGAATGAAGTTGTTTTTTTGTGGTTAATGGTAAAAGTGATCAAAATGCATAGTCAAAATTGTTCTATTCCAAAAACATGGTGTTGAGGCTATTCTTTTCTTATTTTTATGCATTTTTGTTCTTAGGACAATAAAACCTACGTATCCCGGTTGGTTATAAGCCTGCTTTTAAACCAAAAGACCATAGTTTAGCTCTTCTTTTAAAACGAATTATTCTGTTATTCTATATAATCTTGGTGGTGTTATAGCCTGGTATGCTAGATCTCTCGATCTGAACCTGATGGATTTTTCAGTGTGAGGGTTTGGTAAAGGCCTGTTATTTTCTCTCTAGTGGAGAAACACAACTAACCCTCACTCTGGCGATCAAATTTGCCTCGACTGGCAGGCCATTTTTACAGTTTGTGTGATCATTTGTTTGGAAATTACTATAAAATCAAAATTTGATCAGAATATAATGTATTATATATATTATTGTATTAAAAAATCGATGTTCTACCACATAAAAGCTAATAACAGTTAAAAATTATTTAGAAAAAGTTTCTTTTGTAGTTTGATGTTAAAATTTTCCGAAAAGCAATTTTCAAATTATTGTATTAAAATGAGCAATATCCAAATCAAATACATACAAAATGTGCAAAATTTTGTATTGAAAAAGAAAATGCTAACTGAAAAGAACTTATTTCTGTAAATTATTCGTAAAAATGGAAATTTATTCATTTTTACACAATTTACTTTTTTCACAATCCACAAGTGACCTTTGGTTTGCTAAGGCCAATAAATATGAAGTGAACATACGAAGCAAAAGAAAGCGCATAATTTGCTGAATAAAACAATATAATATTGAGTCCAATTTATTAGTTGATTATTCGTAAAATTAAACAATAAACATGCAATATAAAATGAGTAGTGAAATACGACGTTGCCAGTACAAATTATCTGAAAATGAGACGTAGATTACGGCTTTTGCCAGCGCGAGGACTTTAAGTAGCAAGTGTCTGTAAATACAATGAATTATAACAATAAATACTATGTTTACTCTCCATCATTTATATGCATTGTATTCAAATGAGTTTTAGTTTATTTTTTAAATAAAACATTGCAATTATAGTGACAACAAACCCAAGTGTGCTGTATATCATTTTAAAGCTTATAAAATTGTCATGTTTTTATGTTATTGTTCTAATGCCAATCTGCTGACAAGAAAATTGATTATAGTAGATTTTATCACTTTTACCATGTAAATTAAAAAAAATGCTAATGCTTACTTCATTCCAACCTGTGCATATAGTTTAAACATTACACTTATACAAATATTATCAGCTGATCTCACAACAGAGGAATAATCCATTGAACCGCCAATTTTTGGATGTAAATTCATACTTCTATAAACTATTCTACTGTTGAAGACAATTGAATTCAGATAACTACAATATAATTTTTTGCAATAGTGATAATTATAACTTTCGTAAGTTAAAAGAAATCATTCAGCAAGAATTGCTGTCATTAATATTAAAAAACTTAGTTCAAAAAATAGTTTGGAGATTTTTTAATCTGAAAAAAAACACAAAATATTTAAATAAGTATTTTGACAATCTCTACGATTCAGGTAAGTTATTCTTTGTCAAATTTGCATAATTTTGTGCATGACAGTAGGAGATTCAACCAAGACTCAACCAGATGTCAATAACTTGTGTGGTTATGTATTATCAGTGTGATTTATTTAAATAATTTTGTATAACAAATTAGCTATTGTGTTCTGAAATTGTGGTATGCCTCTCACTACTGGTGAAAGGCCTGCCTGAAAACTTAATTTATTGGTATTTTATTATCCAATGGGTCTTCCTCTGGGTCTTCTGCCCACCACTTCCATCTCCTCCATTCTTCTAGGTATTCTTTCTTGTCTCATCCTCTTCACATGCCCGTACCATCTTAACCGTGACTTCTCCACCCCCATTCTCAAACTCTCTTCAGTTAAACCTCTTCTTATCTCGTCATTCTGGATCCTATCTCTTCGTGTTTTGCCTTTGATGGCTCTTAGAAATCTCATCTCCCCCGCTTGTATCCTACTCCACTCCCTTTCCGATAATCTCCACGTCTCAGCTCCATACGTCACCATGGGTTTATAATAAGTTTTAAACATTGCTACCTTGGCCCTTTGTGGTACACTTCCATCCCATACCAGGTGTTTCACGCTTCCAAAAAACCTACCACCCATTTCCAATCTGTTACTTATTTCTTGCTCCATTTTCCCATTGCTCGATAACACTGTTCCCAAATACTTAAACTCCTCCACCTTCTTCAAGCTCTCCCCATTCAACTCCACGACCCCTCCCAGGAATGGTCCATATAACTACCAATATCAGCTCAATCTGTACTTAAACTTAATTTATAATTTAACTCGTGTTATTCAGGGATGACCGAAGGATGCCCTACGCAGATACAAGTTACAACTATTCCTCTCCATGGTCAGGTCCTCCAGACACACAAACTCCGTACGGAAATAATAATCAGAGGTAAGTCAGTCGATCACAAAAATTATCGGTTCTTTTTTAATTATTATTGATTTCCTGCTTTGTAGAATTTGGTTGCTACAAAACGGTCTATATATTTGGTCGTAATAGCAAAGGGAATGTTAAAATATGAGTATTTTTAAAAATATTTTGAATGTTTAGTAAAATAATCAGAACTACCTTTTATGAGTACAGTCCTTTTAGTTTCTAGATAGTTTAGAATGCTTTGTATAAAGGAGATATTTTTCCCAAGTTTTTCCATCTCCTTATCTTTTAAATTCTCTTCCAATCCTCCATTCGTAACACCTTTTTTCTATCTTCTTTCAGATGACTCGAGAGGATTTTCATTGAATACTTGAGCTGTTTTAATAATTTTCTTCACAGTAAAAAAAAAAAAAAACACAATTTATACCTACTTTTTATGACAGATGACAAACATTTCCTGTTCATAAAACAGATTGTACTAACATTTTATCTATTTGGACATATAGATTATGAACTCTCTCTACCTGCTCCCAACCTCTACGATTTATATCTTTTTATTATTTGGAACGTAGGTAGAAAAATACGAAAATGTGGTCTAAAACTAGAGAAATTAACTTTATATTGCTTTCAATTTTCTTAACTAAGGTCCTAATAAGGTGAAAATGCGTCTATCCATTCACTTGTGCTTGCCTATTCAAATGCTATAGTTTATGATTTGATATGTTTGAGCTTTTGATAAAAGCACAAATTATTCAAAATAAAATAATTTTTTGAATGTTTAAGGAATGAACAAGTGGAGACCCAACCACCAATGCTTACTCTTAAAGCTTTCCTACAGTCACAGGACGATAATATCTCGGACGAGGAAGCAATTCGTAAATATAATGACTACAAACTGGAGTTCAGGAGGCAACAGCTAAATGAGTTCTTTGTGGCTCATAAGGAGGAGGAGTGGTGAGTGGAAAGATAGGTTACTAAGAGTGGCTGTTGTTTAATTTTTCAAACAGGAATGAGGAAATCATAAAACTGAACAAAGAAGATGAATCAACATTTCAATACAAATTGAAAACATAAAGCGCAATATGACATATATTTTTAGACGAGAGAAAGCAGAGAAAATGATTTATCAATTTTATAATTAATCATTAAACCATGGTAAATAGTGCTTTTGACCAGAGATTTTTTAAACAGAGTAAATTTTCAGTTGGCAAACTTAATAAGAAAGTCCACTAATCATAAAAAAGACATTGTTTTGTATTGCTTATGGTTGTAAAAACAATGTAGAAGACATTAGGCCTAAACTGTTGACTATTTGAAATATGCATGTGTTGATCAGTTGAAAAACTAATGTTAATTAATTATTAAGGTTGATAAGTTTTTTACAAATTTAATTGCAGTCATAGTGCTTAGGGTGGCAAGGATAATGCTCAATCACTATGCTTGCAAAATCGAATAATGTTCTAGTATTTACAGTCTTGTTAACCTAAAAAAGTTTGCAATCTTGGTCAAACATTAAGGTAGTTTATGGTTTTAACTTGTACAATGGGGCTTTTTATAAAATATTGAATATCAGCAACTTACCTTAGAAGATAAGTTCACTAACATCAGAGTAGTAGTAACATATACAAAAGAGTCATTTAATCACAAATGTTCAGTGCCACTGGCACTTTCTTCAGGTGATTAGAGAGAGTTTTATATTTCTCTACTCTACCCCCCCCCTCCATCTTTACTCACCAGAAGAAAAAGTGCCAGTGGTATTGAACATTCGTGATTATGTGATTCTTTTGTATATGCTATTACTACTCTGGTGTTAGTGAACTTGTCTTCTAAGGTAAGTTTGCTGATGTCCTATCTCTCCAATATACTAATTCCTGGCCTAGTGCCCTTAAACCTAACCTAAAATTATATAATACTGTATTGATAACTTGTAAAATTTCTGAAACAGCTTTTTTACAGTAAAATTTCTGTAAACAATCTTGTTTTGTTTGAATAAGTTTTCTTCAAACTTTAGTATTGTCAACCCCCTTTTGCCATCAAGTAATTTAAGCAGGTCACTGCGTAACATTCCAGGGCATATTGGGTCCATCAGGTGCCACTCAATTTTGCTTTTTAAGACAACTTCTTTTTACATATTTACAGTTATATATTTGTTTAATCACAAATTTTAAAGATATTTTAGGTTAGGTTAAAGGTCACTACGAACAATCTAATCATACCATTGTTTTCCTTGTTTGATTGTATGTTAGAATATATACATTTTAAAATTTTATTAAAAATTTCAAGAATTATATTCTAGTTAGAACGAAAACGTACTGGAATTTTAACTTGTTTTCACTGTATGTCAAGTTTACACCATTATTACTAAAAAACCAGTCAATCGCATTTATATTTCAATACCTGGATGATAAGAATATTTTCTATGTGTTTTATAAAATTTCGAATTTTAGCTTTTTGAGAAAAAAATGTCATCAATTCCTTGAAACATAATTGTTTCCTTGGCTTCTAGATGCCATAAAATTAATTACTTGGTCTTATTAATTGTAGTCCTAATTAAATGTATAGTTACGGCACATTATTTTCATATGTGTAAGTAAATGCACTGATTTAAATCAATATAAAATCACCAAATTTATTTATATATATGAAAGTTATTAATCGTAACTATACATGTCATAAGGATTGCAACAAGACCCAGTATTTCATTTTATAACCACTAAAAAGCCAAGAAAACAATGTTTCAGGGAATTAATAAGACTTTTTACTCAAAAAGTTAAAACCCTAAAATTTATAAAACATATGTTAAAATATATCAACCTATCAACTAAATGTTAAAATATAAATGCAATACATTGACAGGTGTTTGAGTAATAAAAGTGTTAACTTGAAACTAGTGTAAATTCCGGTACTTTTTAGTTACAACTAGAATAAAAATTATTGAAACTTTTAATAACATTTTAAAATGTATTTTTCATAATGTACAATTAAATGAAGAAATGGTATGATACGATTTTTCGTAGGCCTCTTGATTTCTTAGAAAACAACTATCAAACTCGTGTGCACATAATTTCTATACCGACAGTAGGTCAGGAATTAGTAAATTAATTAGGAGAAATAGAAAATCAGTAAACTTACCTTAGAAGACAGGTCCACTAACATCACAGTAGTAGTAAACAAAGACAAAAGATAACCCCCCAATGCTGTAACGTGGGGGTGATGTTAGTGAACTTGTCTTCTAAGATAAGTTTGTTGATGTTCTATCTCTCCTATTGAGTATACAAATTTTAAAGATAGAATGATGATTTTGGTTGGGTTGTTTTTTTTTTTTTTTTTTTTTTTTTTTTTTTATTTTAATTGAATATGTCTTTATATGTCTGTGTTTATGTTTAGTAGTTCTAACTTTCTTCTTAATTTTGCTAATATCATTCGTGTTTTTTAACCTGGTCTAATACCTCAGAAATAAATATTTATTTAATTTGGAAGAGTTGTAATAAATTTTCCTATCAGCAGGAAATGTTTTAGTTAGTACAGTAGAACCCCGATTATCGGAAACAATAGGGGCTGGACCCATTTCCTATAACGGAAATTTCAGATAATCCGAGGTCCGAGATTTCCGTCACTTTAATGGTCTAGGCGGGAAATAATTGCATACTCAAGAATCTAAACAATTACTATATTTACAGTACATAATACAAACAAGTTATTTTTTGTTGAAATAATCATTAATTTTTCTTTGGACTTTTTTGTCACACCGTTTTCTGGCTGCAATGTCCCGCCATCGTTTCATTAGAAGTACGTCGGAAGGCGTTGACTCTGGACATTGTTCCACAAATTGCAAAGCAATCTGAAAAGAAAATACGCTTTGCTGTAGTACTAATACTATGAAATACAGTACAGTACATAGTGTACAAGGATTGATTTATTACATGTTAATCTTACCTCCAGTGCATTAAATCCTTCTTCAGCAGTGACACCGGATGTGGGTTGGGCCGACACTGAGTCGTCATCGCTCGCGTCGCCATCTTCATTCTCTTCAATCCCCATAGCCACTTGAACGATGTCTTGATCTGTGAGTTCTTGACGTTCATCGGAGTTTACCCACTCATCGGCCTCAATAACATTAATGTCCTCACAGCCAGGGATATTTCTCAACATTTCAGTTAGGCTTTCGTCTTCAAGGTCACTTACTTCTTCAAGGACAAGCGCATCAAATATTTTGTTCCAAGATTTTTCTAACGTTGATGGTTTTACGTCATTCCACGATTCAGCACACCAATACAAAACATGTTTCATATTAATTTTCTGTAATGAGTCCTTTACTGACTCGTTCTCATCGCACTGAAATAAAATTGAACGCAATAACCTTTTACGGTAATGCCGTTTGAAGCATTCTAGGACTCCCTGATCCATTGGTTGAAGTAGGCTAGTGACATTTGGTGGGAGAAATGTTATTTCAATGTCACCATTTTTCATCTCATTTGGATGGGATGTTGAGTTGTCAATGAGTAGAATGGCTTTCTCTGGCAAGTTTTTACTCTTTAAAAATGACTTCACTTTTGGGACAAAACTGTTGTGAAACCACTCGGTAAATAATGGACTAGACATCCAAGCATTTTTTTGACTCCTATAATCAATAGGAAGGGCGCTAGGATTAATATTTTTTAACGCTCTTGGTCTCATTGATTTACCAATGCATAACAAAGGCAGGCGAAATGAACCCGATGCGTTGCTACATGCGAGAACAGTGATTCTTTCTTTGCTTGACTTATGTCCTGGGGCTGAAGCTTCAGACTTTGCAGCAAGAGATTTCCTGGGCAACATTTTAAAATTTAGCCCGGTTTCATCCGCATTAAATATTTGATCTTTAGTATAGCCCTTGTTTTTAATCAGATCTTCAAATTCAGTTTTAAAAACGTTAACGGCATCTTCATCGGCAGACATCTTTTCACCACATAAATTCAATTTACGAACACCGTAGCGAGTCTTCCATCGATCGAGCCAGCCAGAACTAGCACTAAAATCTTTGTACGATTCGCCCATCATTTCACTTTACATTTTAGCCTTTTCCATTAAAATTGGCCCTGAAATTGGTGTTCCCTTTTCCCTAGCCTGCGTAAACCATAAATGAAGAGCTTCATTGAGTTCATTATATTCCGATGGTTTCATTGACTTACGATTTGGCATTTTCGAACAATATTCTTCCATTGTAGACTTATTTTTTACCCACACTGACACTGATGATATTCCTACGCCTAAATCAGCCGCTACTTTCCGAAGCATTTCACCATATTCTACCCTTCTAACCGCTTCAAGTTTTTGTTCAATGGTAACAACAACTCTTTTTCGTTTAGCTGACATTTTTCAACAAATGAATACAGTATAGTGTGTGTATGTAGTCTACTGTATGATATTAAATCACTATGCACATAGTAAATTAAAATAACAATTTACACTAATACACTAAAAAAAACTGTACAAATAAAATGAACACTAGGAAAAACAACAACACAAAACTTAACAAACAATTTAACAATGAACAATTATAGATGTAGCGAGTGACACGTGCAGCAGACGATTGGACAACAGGAAACAAACAGAGCAATGACACTTCAAGGTCGCGCCACCAGGTTGGAGGGGAGTTGTGACTGATGGGAGCGGCCCGTGACTCACCCGTCTGTGCGTAATTACAACAACAAAATCTGCCCTTGGGTCCTTTCCGATAACCTGAGTTTCCGATAATCTGGGTTCCGTTAATCGGGGTTTTACTGTATTTAGTTCTTTAAGAAGTATGTGGAATATTGTTATTTTGTCTTTAACATAATTATTACAGGTATATTAATGTGTTTTTGTATAATAATTTTTTTACTATTTAAGGTGGTTTCAATTTGGACCAATTAAGCAGTGCAACATATATATCTCTTAATTATTGGGTATTAAAGGAGTGAAATTTATCTTGATTACATGAAAATAAGGGTAATATGTTAGTTTTAACTAGGGTTTTTAATGTCATTAAATAACAATTACAGTCTCTTCTAGAAGGTGAAAATTTTATTAACATAATAAAATGAATTAGTATGTTGAAAAAAAACAAGTATTTGTTGTGTGTGATAATTTAGGTTGTGAGTTGAGAGATTTGTTTGCTAAACAATGAGCCCTTTTTTATTATTAGCACGACAGCTCTGGCTTTGCTAACCAACTATCTTTATTACAGCCTGAGCCCATCTGGAATCCAGGGCATCACTTCTATCATGATATTTTTCTGGTGTGATTTATTAATTGTGTTTATATTTTATTGTGTGCACCTCAAGAGGACTATGGCATATATTGAAAGGGTGTTGCGCGCAATGCAACTACCCTTAGTTTCGTTTATTTTTACTCGCGTTCCGTATTTATTTATTTCGCGCTTCTCTTCAGTCATCAAGCATGAGAATCAGGTGAGATTAGCCTACATTGCCATGTTAACAACACTGTTTACTGTGTGCGGCTTCAATTTTATATTTACTCATAAACGATTTGCTAAACTAAGAAGCTACATTTATATTTGACAGTCTTATTTGATTTTACTTACTCTGCACTTTAAGAAATATATGTAATGTCAATGAATTAAAAAAATTGTTTACCATGTATTTATTGGCCCAAAATGATAACTAAAGTTTAGAGTGGTAAAAAAATTAATTGTTACATGCAAAGTACAAAAAAATGAAAACTTATTTAGAAAATACCAACAAATTAAAATAACACTTACCTGTGTAAAACAAAATTGAATGTATTTCTGCTAATTTTAACATTTTGGTAGACATTTTCCAATTTGTAAAATTTATTAAAGAAATTAATTTAATTTTGAATTTTTAAAGTTTGGAAATGACAAAAAATTGATAAACCTTCAAACAGCTTAAATTTTTAGGAATAAACGTGTGTTGGAATTAATCTGAATTATAATTACCGGTTGTAAAATTGCTAAAAGTTAGTTATGAGTAAATAAAAATTGGAGTAACAATTTTTCAGGGCTCTGCATAAACATAACTTTGAAAATGCCTTCTTCCACACAAAATATTAATTTTTATTTTGTTTTGTCAGTATGTTTATACCAAATTTTATACATTTTGCATCTTTGATTTTTTAATTAACATCGCCTTTGTATCTTTTACTTGTGAGCAAGTAAAAGTAAGTGTCAATGTAATTATTTTGATGTAGTTTTATCATTTTTACAGAGGTTTGTGATTAAAATAACAAGTTTGTTTCAATACTGTTTAAATGTATTTTATTTGATTTTAGTTTCTTTGTTTTTTCCTTTATCATGTATTTTAACATTAGCCTTTAAACTCACAATATTTTCCTGTAATTTCCTTAAATAAGATATACTGTAGGCTATAAATATCTCACTACATTATCTTTGAGCAAGGATTATTTAATGAAGGATTATCGGTAAATCATTATAAAAGGGTTTCAAGAAATTCATTGCACTATACGTGTACTTGATCTTTAGATTGAACATTGGTTTTATGTGTGGAATTGGGCAACAATAAATTTTTATGTAAGTAACAAATTGTTATTCTATGTTTAAGGTTTAAACTGAAATATCACCCTGAAGAATCAATCAAAAGAAAAGAGGAACAAAGTGCAGCACTTAAGGTATTTTGAATGTCTATTTAGTTTTTTACTGCTGGTAATACATTTTATTGTAAAAAATAGTTTTGGCTGTTAGCATGAATAAATATTGTTAATTCATTATACTGCTATTATTTATCATGATTAAAATTATTTTAAAAATCCATATTATTGGGTAATAATATGGAAAAAAGTAATAGGGTAAATTTGTCTGATTTTTAAAAGATATGATTGAAGTAAGAAATAAATGTGTTCACTGAACTAATATTTGCTCAGTAAGAACGTATCAATAACCACACTAATTATATAACAACAACTGTTGCTTAAGAGTAGTGATGGGTTGGTTCCATTTTTTTTGTTCGGTTAGGTTCTCTACTAAAATCGGTTCCTGGTTCTGTGTACTTTTTGAGTATGTCTCGGAAAACTTACTTAATGAACATACTACAGAGGACAGCATTGAGAAAAAGTGGGCTTAAGTATAAGTGCCTTCATGATTTACAGCTAAAAATGTGTGGTCCTTAAAAAATTAATGATGCAATGATATATTTTATTTATATATATAAAAAACTGTTTAATTTCTATTTTAATATTTGTTAATTTAGGCTTGTTTGTAGCTGTTTGTTTATTTTTAATAGCTTTTGTAATAATCGTTACATTTTTATTGCCAGAGACGAGTAGATGTTTTCATGGAGTTTTTGGAGAGTGAACGGCTTGACAAAGTGACTGTGGATGCTGAACAGTCGGAACAGTTAATCAAACTGTTAGATGCAGTTGTTATCCGCCTGGAAGGAGGAACAGACTTGGATCTTAAAATCTTAGACGAAGTTCCAGGTATTACTACTGTTTAGCTAAATTTAAAGCTTTGCTGCAATAATAATGGAACGTTCAGTTTTGATTATCAAGGGTGTACAAATATGCAGGTATATAAATAATAACGGTATGTAATAAGTCTAACTGCAACATCCTGACAATGATTTGGTGTGTACAACAAACTTTTCCCACCAATGGTCCAGAGCAATTTGAGTCTCAAGGCCAGTGAGAATTTACTACACAGTATAATATGTGCTTAAAGACAAGTGCTGTTTATCTTGTAAATCACATTCAAGTAAGTTTATAAAACGTGTCCAAAGTAAAAAGACAAGTTTGATAAACAGAACTTGTCCTTAAAGACACATACTGTTTAGTAAATTTATATCTCTTATAATATACTAATTTGTTAATACAAATAACCGGGTGCCCCGAAAGTAGTTAAGAAATTTTAGATAATGCTAACAGAAAATATAGCTTAGCCCTTAGCAAAGCTGGTGTCATTTTGTCTTACAACTGTAAATATATCAATACGGCTGACTGAGATCTTTGTAATTTGCATGTGGTTAGCTGTTATCATATTCAAGAATTTATGTTTTTATCAAAAGAAAAACTCCATAATATTTTTATATTTATAGCACCCACTACTCCAGCAACCCAGCCCCTGAGTGACGAAGAAAACAAAACTGTTATTAAAACGTAAGTAAAGTACTGTATATAAAATAGCTCTATTCAATTTCTAATTAAAGTGAGAATTAAATTTAATTGGACCGCTTAAAGGCATATACAAGAGGTATCCTCAGACTAGTGCATACCCATAGTGCGCAGGTGGTCTTTTACGTCATATGCCAACCTCATATGTGATTTTTCTACCTTTACTGCCACTTATTTATTTATCAACTTGTCTAAAGTTAAAAATAAGTTTTAATTAATGAAAAAGACGTTTTATTCAACAGGTATTATAATTCTGTAAAGTTGAGATGGAGTTGATATTGGTAAATAATTATATTCTGGTATCATCAGACAACACAAATATATTTGGTTGTAAAAAAACGACAATAATGAGTTTGAAAAACGTATGTAGATAATTAAAAAAAATGTAATAAGTATATAGTAAATTTTTAATAATAAAAATTAAATTGTATAATTTTTTATAAATGTGATGATAATAACGAGAATTTTGAATAGGCCCACTTTCATTATTCATTAAATATGAACCATTTTTCTAAATAAAATAGGTTTCTCAGCCATGTAAATATTTTGAAGATGAAAGAGTACTTATTATTTTTTAATTTTCTTTTCTGATTTTACGGTTTGTTGTTAAGCAACGCTTAGAAACTGCTTTCTTTTAAATTTGATATGTGAATAATGTTCTTTAAGTCTTATTTTTAAATTTATCTTTGTTTGTCTTATGTATTTTTCTTCACAATTGTCACAATTAATTTCATAAATCCCTGAAATTTGTTTTTATTACTTTTGCTTCAACTTAGCACTTAATGCACATTTGAAAGCCCTGTACATGTGTTGGGTGGATGGACTTCAAGACCTTAGGCCTATATATATTTTGGGTGTGAGGGCGAGCATCAAGAGCAATGTGTCTGTTGGGTAGTGGTTCTCGTGAATGATTGTTCCTGGATTAATTAAAAAATTAAAAACATAAATGTATGCTTGAGCATGTTTTTAAAATGGAAAGGTGTTGGAGATAACATTAGCTATGTTAAATTGGTAAATAATATTTTTTCTTCACAGGGAGCCAGATGATAAGGATGAAAAGGGAAGTCAATTGACTGAAGATTTAGAAAAAGATAAAAGTAAGAATCCTGATGAAGAAGAAGAAGATAAAGATGATGATGAAAGCAAAGATAAAGAACCTAAATCGCCAGATAACTCTTCAGAACTCTCAATGCCGGCCAATAAAGAAGATCTTGAGGAAAAGAAAATATCTTCCTTAGGTGAGATAGGAAAATTTATCAAGGAAGTACTGTATTTATAAAATCCAAATACCTCTCACTCACTCATCACTACACCTCTATTAACTACCAAACCAAGAAGCTGAAACAGTGATTTTGAAAAATTCTTGCAAGTTCCGAACTAGCAGCGGTTTTAGTGAGGAAATGTTGAAATTTCAAAATTAGTGTTTGCCTATTTTGCCTGTAGTGAATAACGAATGGTCCTACTGACAAATTACTATCAGATTCAAATGATCTAAAACTGTATTCGTGTGACTTTCTTCTCTATCTCACCTCATTTACCCTGTAGAATTACAGCTATCTTCAGATTAGTAGGAACGTGTAAACACGGTGATAAACTACTGATTCGGGCATATTGCACCCTCTAAAAGTAGGATTACAAACTTTTGTAGACTATATAATTTTTTTTATTAGGAGATCATACATTTCAGTCAGAAAATTACGAAAAAAATCATTGAATATAGCTATAGCCTGCTCATAGGACATGACAAATCCTGTATAAAAACTCAGGATGGATTAGTTCCTTGAATTGGTTCTCGGTTCTATCGTTTCTGACAAAAGAACCAGAACTGGTAAACGATAGGAAAAAGTCGGTTCTTTGGTTCTGGTTCCAGGAAACAAATGGGAAGATAGCTTTCATATCAGGAATGTTTCAGGTGTGGAAAGTGCTGATAGATAGCCACTTCTTTATCAGTAGGTAATTTGGCCACAGATAAAAAGTATTTTAGTCAGAAAATATCACCCCATAGTCTAGCCATTTCCTTATCAGCAGTGAAAAGAGACAAATAACATTAATAAATAGGAATTCACAGACAAAGGCAGTGAATTAAAGCCATTCAATTTTTAAGAGTCCAGAGTCCAGTGGGTGACCCTTTCTTATCACGTTCTGCCTGATAAAAAAAACTGGTGGAAACATTCCATTCTATTTACAACTCATCTCACATTCTGATATTAATTATTTTTATTGTGTGATTTGAAAAATAAGAAGGTTTTATGGTGAAGTAAAGAAATTGGAGTTTATTTATGTAGGCTTGTTTTTAATAATGAAAAAATGCATAAAAACCTAGGGAATTGAATTGAAAAAATACATTTTTAAGATTATATATTGTGTCAAAACTAATTAACATAAGTCCTTGAACAGTTTTATGGTAAAATAATGACATTTTATTTCAATTATTTTTTTTCTTTTTACAAAGTTTTAAAGGATTAATGTTTTAACTCTCCAGTGCACATGTCCGCATTTTCGAAAAATTAATATTATTTAAAAACTAATTATTTCTAATGACTGTGGTTACTAAGTACCTTATCCCATATCCTTAATAAATACATTATTTAGTTAAGAATAAAAATGTACACTATTAAATGGTGTCAGATCATAAACATGGTCGAGCAGTGTAAACGGCGCTGATAGACAATGTAATAGCGGACCCACAGTCCGCATGCATTACTCCATGCCCTGGAATGATGAGGCCACTCCAGTAGTTTTTAGTAGCAGCATTGATTTTATAAACAAATAGATTTCCCATCCAATGTTAAATTTTGAGTCTCAAAATATCAGCTGTTTTTGTGGTCCATTGTGGAGCGCTAGTGTAGCTCCATGTAAATGTAATGCAGTTTAAAACAGCTGTGGTTGCGGGCCACACAAACTAACAAAATTACTGCCACAAATATTCCTATTAGATGGTTTATCTATTTTAGGTGTTTATAATAAATGGTAGCAGACTCTCAGTCTGTGCGCTTACTGGTATTACAGTTTACCACGAGTGTACTGGAAGGTTAAATTGCATTGGCTTTAGTAATTGACCCAAAATAGTTTATTATTGATTAAATTTAAAACAAAATGTATACTTTAATTTCTGAAAAATATATAGTATTGGCTGTATAGTATTTTATGAATCTAAGTAGCATTTATATTATCTTAATTCAGTATGGCCACCAATTACATCAAAATCTTAAATTGTACATTGCTGTAATTTCAATCAACTGTTGGGATTTGTTTTTTAATAAGTTTTATTACTAAAACAGACAACCTAAAATGTCTGGTTACTTTTCAATTTTCTCTAGGCTTATAAGTTTTGTAGGCACAATTTTCCTCATGGTAAATTTCAATTGCATACTATATTCCATTTATCTAAATTATATACTCTTTTTTAACTTAAAATAAATACTTTCTTTGTGGAAAAATGTAAGGAACTGAACCCTGACAATAAATAAAATGTTACAAATTCTCTAGTTTTTGGTATTACTGTCATTTTATAGATTTTTAGGGTGTATTATGCTTCATATTGTAGAAATCCCAAAGTACTATGTACTGTTTTTACTGACTGATTCCACATTGAACATTAGGTCAAGTATATCACAATTAAAATAAAACATTGTATGTATGTAATAAAACAAAACATAAACATAAAACAAATGAAATGCTGCAAAAAATGTAAGTACAAAATTATGAATGTTCCAAAGAGTACCTTTGATCCAAATTGTTGAGCTTGCGCAAGTAGGCCTATACTGCACCTGAGTAACTGGGTGGTTGCAGATGTAGTCTTAAAGTAACATGGGGTAGAAGGCGCCTTCTATGGGACATGTGATTGAGGTGTAAAGATTGACGAGCATGTTCATTAATATACAGTTCACAAAATAATCCTCTTGATGTGCACTGATTTCACTGTCCGGCACTCGCGTATGTAATAAATAAAATAATAATGAATCTCCTATTGAATAATAATTTCTTCTTAATAATAGTAAAATTAAAAAAATCTATTTCAGGCCAGTTAATTCAGGCAAAAGGAAGTTAATGTATTCAAGTTAATACGAGAAATGACAAAGTTGAACAAGCAAGCTCCTTTATAACTTTGAATTTAAGAATATCAAAAGGTTATTAGTAAAGAGAATAATGGCAATCACTCTTAATGTCTTTAAGTATAAAATTTGTAACATATGCAAATTAAACTGAAAGTGGAAAGAACCACGTGCATTTAGTGTAACACACGGCACGGGAGTTCTTCTTGAAGATTAGCTCGGAACTGGCAAAAAAGCGTTACAATTTGTATGAGAGTCCCTCTGACTATCTGAACTGACCAATCAGGAACAAATTAAATGTTGAAGGAAGAGGCTTGATAAAGTTTGAGAGGAATTGAGTTATCGACAAAGACCTGCAAAGCTGTTAATTAATTTTTCAAAGTATTGTGTAATATTGTCCACATATTATTTGTTGATTCACTGGCGTTAAGGTATTTGAAAAGTTTTCTGAGATGTACTCAGAACCGAGAATCGGAAATCAATTTCATTAATGAACCAAACTGAAAAAAAAAAAAAAAAAAATGGAACCGACCCATCACTAATAAAAAGTTCCCTTTATGACTTATTTCTTCAATTTAACACCACTTTATTTAGAGATTTTATGAAGATGATGACAGTAGTTATAAAAAGTAATTTTATGAGTGGTTTTCATTTGGAAATGATCAAGGATGTTTCCACTGACTCTGACACCATTGTGCTTCTTTACACCCTCCTAAAATATACTTAGAGGGGTTTGTAGTCTAAACAACTTAAAGAGAACAACATAACTTCAATGAAAAAAATGTAAAATAACTGGAATAAAACAACAGCCTGGTCATAGGGCATAGCCAAATCCCATATATCTTTTAAGCTTATTTCCTCGATTAGTCTCATCGCTATATTTTGAGATGAATAGAAATCAGAAACATAAAAGTGTGGGTACTATGCGATATTGTTATTGCAATATGATGGTAGGGAAGGATAAGTAAGTATAGTGAGCCCCCCTACACTTGTAGCAAAGCTTGGGCAATTGGCTAGTTCAAAATAAATATTTTTTTATACAAAGCTCTTTAAATCTTAGTAACAATTCACCAATGGTGATTTTTAGACTATAATTTTATTTAATTGTGTAATTAAGATAAAGAGACCTCAGTTTTTTTAGTTAAAATGTAAGATATTGCTCTTTATACATACATTAATTGCAGTTTAAAAATATTTGTTACAAAAAAAGCATGTAACAAAGTTTTAAAGTAATTGAATGAACTGAATTCTATAAATGAGAAGAATTCTCTGTAGATACCGGTACTATTCTTCCCCACACATTCACAACATCTACCTATCAATAAGCTATGTATTTAATAAAGTGTCTATATCAGTCCCTCCTTAAACACATGTTTAGTAACAGCAGTCAATCTCCTCTTGATCTTCTTAGTGTCCTACTTTCTACTCTGAGTAAATTTGTTAGTAAAAGCCACTGTATCATGAAATCCATTCTTAGTAACGCCCTTTTCATCATTGTCTCCTTATAGTAGAAATTAACTTGCTTGTTTGTTTTTATTTTAGAAGATACTGAACCTGTCAGCTTAAATGGTGGAACTGAGGAAGAGGAGGATGAAGAAAAACAAGAAGATAAAAGCAAGGAGATACCAGAAAAAATGCATGCTGGTTAGTACATTCAATTTCATTTGTGGATACATATGCTTATTTTAGAAATGTTTGATTGTAAGGTCATTAATTCGTTCCCATTTATAATCGTACACAATCTCATCCATATACTTATTCTTGCTTGCAGACACTACATCTAATTTATGAAATAGTTAGAAAAGACGCAGAGCGCCTATCAAACATATGTTTACAGAAAGTGCTAGTTCTCAGAAAATAATATTGTTTCAGCCTCGATGGGCCCATATTGATTCAGGACATTCGACTCGTTATACGAATCAAAAGTTCTCTGCTTCTCAACATTGATCATATCTGAGTGTTAGTAAAACAAAAGAGCTGTATTTTGACTAGTTGTTTACAAACAAAATATATAATTACAATGTCACAAGGTCATATATATATATATATATATATTTTTCAAAAGTAAAAACTGTAAAGATTGGCCAACTTGGAATTTTTACATGTGTTACCTAGTAAAATATAAATTTACTACAATAAAATACATTACATTTATTAAAATCTAATTTGACTTGCGTACATAGCTGTAATAATAATAGTATATTATTATAAAATAAAAATAAATAGCTTTAAAATAGTTTTATTACGATGCATCAGCAGTATCAATTTCTCAGAATTATTATTCTGATGTGTGAGAATGACGATTTAATCCTTCTTAATCAATAACACTTTTTGGGACATCTTCTAGAACGAGTACTTTGATAGCATATTTACAACGAAATAGTTTTATAATGATTATTACTCAAAGTTGTTTTCATTGCGTATGGTCGTTCCGAGTGGACAGGGACGAGAATGATCAGACATACAAACATTATTAGATTAGATAACGAATACAGAGTTTGAAGGGGGGATATGACGCTATTGATATGATGTAGTACCTTTAAGCAATGTGTATGGATACTGTAATGTTTGTACGTGCAGCGTACCACGAATCAGTGGAACATTCCCATACAATCTGACCACTAGTTGGCAATTATTATGGGATCCATATTTAATAAAAAAAATAGTAAGAACTGTTACATATTTATTTGGAATAATTAAATAAGTTAGGTCCTTCTATTTTGTTTACGTTTACAGTGTTGTTGACACAAGATACTCTTCTTATCACATCTGGCATCTACAGACCATCTTTTTACAAATCAATCTTACACACAATCTTACCTAGTCTAATCACAATCTTACCTAGTTTTCTTTATAAAATCAAACATGTTACATTTTAAACAGTTCACATAACGATTGTTGGCACTCTTTTCACAAATTAATTAATCAAAATAATATGTATTAAATATAAGTAGAAAAAAACATTAATTGATTAATTATTAAAAATAACAAACTCTATTAACATCTTTTTATTACTAAATAAAAAGCTTTTTATTGGTAAATATTTTAAATTAAAATTGATAAACAAACTTTCAATGTATTCTATAAATTACACTTTATAGGATATGTTATACTGTTCTACTAATTTTAATATATTTGCCTAACTATAATGAAGTTTTAAACTTAAATCAAAACTATCTATGTATGCATGTATGTAACTTTTACATTAATATTCATTTCAGTCAACATCATCATCAGTTAAAAAAACAAAGAAATTATGGCTGTGTTTCAAACAATGACAGTTAATAACCTTGATTTGTTTCTTATATTTATTCTTCATTATTCACACTTCTTTATTCCTATTTCACACATCATTTCAAAAACTTTAGAACCTACACACAGAGATTCTAAACATTGCTAGGTTAATCTTGTAGAAAAGCTATTTGGATACGATTTTTCATTGTCTTTCAATGCCAGCATAAATTGTCCTTTGAATTCAAGTTGATATGGGACAACATTTCAGAATTTTCAGGCTATATTTAGTTGGATCTACTAAGATTTCAACCTGTGACCTTCTGCTTTGAAGTAGAGAAATCCTGATTACTACGCTAGCAATATGTTTTAAGTTGGTATCAAGTATTAAATATTAATCATCCAAATTTAGAATTTTCTATTGAACGTAATGAATATTATGTCGTAGATGATGAAATGTCGGCTGACGAGGGTGAGATCGAGAAGAAATCAGAAGAACCTGCTTCTAAAGGAGAAAAGTTGGATAAACTAAGATCAGAAAATGATAATGAAGAGGTAAGTTAATGGATTGGTTTGACATTTGAACTCTAATTATTTAAATTAAGGAAATGTCAAATTGGTAAATAACACTGTAATTCGCTTGCTTCTCTCTTCAGTGTTCAACCCTTAGTTTGGTTTGCAGCAGTACACCGCTCCTACCTTCTGTATGCCTCACTCTTCATTTCAGTATTTTTATCACAGCTCAAATCTTTATAACTTAGTGCATGTAATATAACCTAGGAGGCCACAGAGATTTCTTCCTTCAATAGCTCTTGTTACTATTTCAGTGATGATGGTAGGTCTTCAGATGTGGCCTAAAAGTAAACTGTTGGCGCAGAAATTATGTACACCTGAGTTTGAAGGTTGTTTTCTAAAGAACTGAGAGGCCATTGAAAAATCTAATTCCACCATTGTTTTTCTTATTTAATTGTATGTTATAGCATTTGCATTTTTAATTTTATTACAAGTTTTAATAATTTTTATCCTAGTTGGAACAAACAAAGTACCGGAATTATAACTATTTTTCACTATACATTAAATTTACACCGTTATTACTAAAAAAACCCTGTTAATGTATCATATTTTTATTTTAATACCTGGTTGATAGGAATTGTTTCTATAAGTTTATAAATTTTTAATTATTTTTCACTTATCAAGAAAAAGGTTTTTAGCAATTCCCTGAAACATTGTTTTCTTGGCTTCTAGAGTCCATAACTTGGTTCTGTTCAGTCACAAGGATTATGACATGTATAGCTACGATACATTACTTTCATTTGTGGTTGTAAATGCAGTGATTTTATATTGATCAAAGTCAACAATTCTTTATTTACAATTTCATTAAGAAATGTAATGGTGTCAAAATTACATAGTAGGTATTTTTCTTGGTCTTGCTTTACATTGCTTATGAGTTTTTCGTTGTATTGAAGAATTCTTCCAGTGTGTAAAGTGGTCGTTCCATCAGCCAGTCGTGCAGTTGTTTCTTGAGTTTCGTAGAGCTGAGGTTCTTCATGGATTCAGGTAGTGCATTATATAGTTTGCGTCCCATGTATGATGGCTTCTTGCTGTATTGTGTGGAGTGGTGAATTGGAAGGATTATTAAAAGAGTTTAAATAAATTTAAATAATTGGCTCGTCTTGTATTATAACGGTGAACATTTTCTCTTCGGTTGTAATCCTGTTGGTATGTGTAGATAATCACAGTGTGTATGTATAGACAGATCACTGTTAGGATTCCTAAAGTTTTGAAAGATTCTCTGCAGCTCTCTGTTCGTGTGAGATGTGCAAGTGTTCTGATAGCTTTCTTTAGCAGGATTAAAATTCTGTCCAAGTTTTGCTTGGTTGTACCGCCCCATACTGACAATCCGTATCTGATGTGTGATTCCACAAGTGCATAGTAGGCTGTTTTTGCCATATCTAGCCCTCCAACCCACATCAGTCTTCTCACCACATAAATGCCTGACCCTATCTTCTTACTTAGGTTATTAGTGTGGTTGGTCCAGGATAGATCTGATTCTATAGTGATTCCCAGTAGTTTGGTTTCACGTTCAACCCGGAGATCAGGAATTTCTGGGATCTCATCTTGTCGTCGACTAAAGTTGATGCAGATTGTTTTTTGTGGGTTTATTGCCAGGTCATTTTGGAGACAATACTGAAGAGTTTTATTTGTTGATGAGATGATTTCTGACTGAAGGTCTTGTGGGGTTTTTGTATGGTGTATGAGTGTGGTATCATCTGCATACATTATTGTCTCTGCATTGGTATCATTTATGAAAGATGGGAAGTCATTTGTGAATAGGACAAAGAGAAAGGGTCCCAGGACTGAGCCCTGTGGCACTCCTCTTGATGATGGTCGAGCACTGGATCTGAAGGAGGTTTTTTTTCCATTGGCTGTATTTTGTATTTCTACAAACTGATGAATCTTTTGACCAGTACATTTTGGCTTTGGTTTGCCGAGCTGCCTGAGATCGCTCTTGCGCTGTCGGCTTGTTACTTTCGTGGCCGTTGGCTCAGGGTTTGGTCTGTTCTGTGGTTCCAGCTTTCGAATCACCGGTTCGACGTCTTGTCTGGGTTTGGTTAGTTTCCTTCAAGCAGAGAAGTTTACGATGCACGGCTAATTACCTTTTAAGCTTAAGTTGATTAAATTGTATTTTCCGCCCAGCTGCCGAGTTATGATTTAACCCTCCGAGTGCCGCCTCTGATCCTCTCACTTGTCTGGACTTGAGATATTCCCCGGCACATCTTTTTGTAGGGGATAGGTCTCAATGTATCATTTAAAATTTATCAATTTAACCATCAAAATGGCAAATGCCTTATTTCAGGTGTCGAGATGTGCTACTGAAATGGCAAACGCCTGATTTCAGGCGTTGAGACGTAAATAGTCATTGTTATTGGACACAACTAAAAAGCTAAGACGATGTTTTTGGTCTCTATGGAATCTACATTAGTTGCCGATTACATATGCACAGGTTATCGATTATTTGACATGACCTAATTGATTTTGAATAGGAGAATTTTGCTGTTTTCAGCTTGTTAATTGTTAGTAAATATACAATCATGGAAGTTTCTTTATTATGTAATTATGTGTTTTAGACTTTATATTGATCAGTATGTATTAGAGAGTGTATTTAGTGATATTATAATATAAAGTGAGATATCAGTATATTATATACGGTCAAAATAGCTCATAAAATATTTATATATGTCATACCTGATAGGTTATTATTTTGTATATAACTGTTTTTGTGACTATAAATATTTATATAACCTTATTAATTGTTTATTTATTTGATAGAGCATGTTTTTAGCTAAATTTTAGTACATAAATGAACTGTGTAGTGGTTATAATAAATTCTGTACGACATTTTGTAATATTACTGATTCCATAGTAACAAAAGTTTAACTGATGTATTGTTTGTGGTAATAATATTCTAGTAAATTTATTGTTGCCTATATGATTTACAATGTATGTATTTCCTGAAACTAGATGAAATTTAAAATATGTTGGCTATTTCACATTTTTAATTTTATCATCCGAACATTGTTCCTATGGGGTACTTTTCCCGTTTCATGATTTATTATAGCAAATTTACAAATATGTTACATACAATGAAAAATAAAAAAAACAGTTTTTTGTTTATGGTTAATATTTTTTTTATGATAGCCCAGGTATTTATGAACATCTTGATACCTAATATAAGTATAATATAAGTTTATAGTAAATAACTATTTTCTGTGAATTTTATAACGAACGTCTGCACATTAGGCAAAAATAGCCTGCCATTCAGGGAAAAATAACTTCCAGTTGGAGGGTCAAAGTAATTTTAAATTGATTTAAATCACCACATTTGCTTACACATATTATGAAAGTAATGTATCGTAACTATACATGTCATAAGGATTACAACAAGACCAAGTAATTAGCCTAGAACCTCTAGAAGCCAAGAAAACAATGTTTCCGGGAATTGATAAGAACTTTTTTCTAAAATGTTAACATTCTAAAATTCATAAAACAAATAGAAAACATTCCTATCAACCAGGTATTAAAATATGAATACGGTAATTAACAGGTTTTTGTGTAATAACTGTGTAAATTTGACGTATAATGAAAATTAGTTAAAATTCTGGTACTTGTTTTCCTCGAACTGAGATTAAAATTATTAAAATTTGTTATAAAATTTAAAAATGCATATTTTATAACGTACAATTAAATAAGTAAAACAATGTTGTGATTAGATTTTTCTTTGGCCTCTTAGTTCCTTAGAAAACAATTTTCAAACTCGGGTGCACATAATTTCTGCACTGACAGTTAGTAGACTGGTTTGGATGTGATTCCAAGAAATCTGGTTCCTTGTATTCCACATGGTACGTACCTCTTCATTGTAGCTCTATCCTGCTGACCTTCAAGCAGTTAATTTAATTTATTTAATAAATAAGTTAATTTTTTCAAGTTTTAGTATCATAAAGGAACATAAAAAAACAAACATTCATATTTAAAATTAAAATTATTATTTTAAAGCAATTTTATTGTAGATGTACAATTATTATGAAAAGTAAAAATATACAAAATGTTCAACATTTTAGTTGAATCCAATAAAAAGTATCTGTCATTTACGATACAATAAACACTACAATAAAATATTTGAAAATTACTTAACAAAACTAAAAAACGGACGAAAAGCGATTAAATAAAGTGCTTAGGTTGAGCGACAGACTAAGGATATATCCGTTTTACACGTGTGCAGTGGCAGGAGACAGTGCCCTGCCCCTTTTCATTCATAGACGATTTAAGCTTTTGATAGGCTGAGGGAGTTAGATAAAGACGTGTAAGTTGATGCTGCACTCTAGCAGAGGTTTTTGGAACTTAAATCATCATTTTACACTATCAACAGAAATATTTAATTTCACACGGTTATTTGAGGCAAAGTTGAGGATGGGTATTTATCCGTTTGCCGCATACGATAGGGTTAACACTCCTTTCCTGAGTAGATATAACCCAGCCGATAAAATCATGATAAAAACAAAATCTGAAGCTCTAACAAGCACTTTCTGCTTCAACAATCTGAACAAATTCCTGTATAATGTACAAAACAGCTCTTTGTTGTAAAACGTGACACATTTATTGAAATAAAAACTGAAGGGCATTTGCCATTTTTGGTAGAAATACAATATAACACTGTTGATTTTGTTCACCCCTTGTTTAATTAGTTGAATAAGAAAAATTTCTTTTGATTGACTACAGTATAATTTCTTAACTATTTTCAATAAAAGCTCATTTATGTTTATAAATTGTCTATACTATTGATATTTTTTATTTCCAGAAAAAAGATGATGATGATGACTCACCGAAACCAAGACCCCTTCATCGAACTGCATCTATCTTTTTACGAAACTTAGCACCCACTATCACTAAGCAGGAGGTTGAATCGGTATGTCATTTTGTCATTAGTCTAAACTGGACTGAAAATGTCAAAAAATATTCTAATAGCTACAGAGTTTAGTGGTCAAACATTTTTGAAAATAATTTAACTATGAATTTTAATGTTAGTGGCAATTTAGTATTTAATGCATTTCAAAATTAAAAATTACTATTGTTTAAAATAGAATATTTATAAATAATAATAAAAATATACAAATAGCACAATTTTCTAATTTGAGAAGGGTTATGCTGATCAACTTTTTAAAAAGTTTGTATAAGCGTATTGTGTTATTATATACAGGTATTAATTTGTTAACATATCAGGTAAACAAGCTGGGCTTTGTATTGAAGATGACTAAATAAAAAACCGTGGAATCTCATTTCTTTATTGGTTTCCTAGGTTCACTTCAGTTGAAGTTATATTCTGTAACATCTGTTACTATTCTTTTGTTTTTGTTATATTATATACTTTGATTTTTCACCTGCTACTTTTTTATATTTATTTTTATCCTGTTACTTTGATTAGAAAGTCCTTGATGCTCACCATTATAATTGCCTAATTGTAAATTGAGTTTGTTTGCTAGGTAATGGCTTTTTTCTATTTTAACCTTCTACACTAAAAATTCTGTTCATGAAGGAGGCCGTTTTGCTCCTCAAAAACTGCAGAAACATCTTTTTCTATTTCAATAATAATGTGGTATCACAACACTTGAAGTGTGCTTTTGGTAGGTGAAGACCTAGTGGACCAAAGATCATATTTGTAAAACATTAAGTGTTTTTATAATTTATTTGCAGTTAAATATATGAAACTTTTAATAAAATTCTTGATAAAAAAAATAAATGTCATAATACACCTTATGATCCATTAAATTGGACCTTTAACAGTCATACAGTGTTCACTATAACTCATTATGGTAATAACATGAACTATACAGTTTAAATAGAAAAGCATATATCCAAAAATACAACGAAATATCAAAAATCAATATTAGCATAAACAAACTAAGCTGTAATGTAATAATCAGTCTACTGTAATAACCAACATTTTCCATTTTGGTTCTGGGTGGAATAACTCCTCGGAGGGTGTCTAGTCATTATCAACCTCGGAGGAAATGGGTGTCTCGTCATTATCAATTAAAAATTCATTAGTTAAAAATTCAATACTTTGATCTTCAAACAGTAATAGCTGTTTGCCACTGACCTGCCTCCGCTCGCGATATACTTCTGCTCACGAACTTGCATGAACATTGCCATGTTGCCGAGTGACATGGAAGTGAAGTCTGGCCTAAACCACACTGCATAAAAATGAAGAATATTCTACAGGTGAGTTGAAAATTCTACCTTTTATTCACACAAAATTGGAGAAAATACTGCCCCATCCGGATGAAAAGAAGTATTTTCTACCAAGTAGAATTTACTTCGTTTTTATTCACTTAAGATGAAGAATATTCTTCGAAAAAGAATTTTCTACTTTTTATTCACACCACCCATTATTTTTTAAAGAGAGTTTTCAATTGAAAACTTCCAGGTATTACAACGTAATCATCATGTGCAGTATAATTTTTTTAACAATTATTTTTTTTAATTTATAGATAAAGGCTAATTTGTTGACATTTTTTTTCTGCAGATGTGTAAAAGATATCCTGGGTTTCTGCGAGTTGCTATAGCAGATCCTCAGCCAGAACGTAGGTGGTTCCGTAGAGGTTGGGTAACATTCCAGAGAGATGTGAATATCAAGGAAATTTGCTGGAACCTAAATAACATAAGGGTAAGCGCTACAAACTACATGAATCATATTAAATAATATGTGAATACGTTTTCTATAAGTATGCAAATATACTGTATATAGTAGCATTTTGTGCTATGTTTAATTTATTTATTATTTGGCTAATTTGTTCTGAAAAACTGATCAACCACTTGAACACATTTTTGAGTGTCATTCATTGTCATTTTGTAATCTTAGCTCTAATGTGAATAAATACATTAATTTCTGACAAGTCCAATTAAGTATGATATATTTGTGTAATTAATATTCAGTTCCTAATATGTGTTGGAACTTAAACCAATAAAACCCAATATTTAAAAATTTTTATGATTTTTATTTTACAAAATATAGATTGATGTCAACAAAACTAATTTACAATCACTTTATGGTTGAAGAGCTAATAGCCATGAAGAAAGAAAATAGTATAATAACAGCAAGATCCTAACTATAAGGGACACCCCATAAAAATAAGGGATTTAAAGCAAAATATTGGGTCTCATAGCTCAAAATCGAGCAATTAATTTCTCCTTTAATTCCAATCTAGAGGGTATATGTGAACATACAAATAACAGCAATATATATCCGAATAAAAAAATGTTGAAATCAATGGCACTCTTATCACGGTGAGAACGGCCTCTAAATTTCTGACTTTCATCATAAGCCAATTCGAGCAAATCAGTGGTAATCCATTGTTGGCTACGCTGCATGTGTTTTAAAAATTACTAAAGCAATGTAAAATGTGGTCCTACTAATACCTGCCAAATGCAGTTCACATGGTCCTGGTCAATAGACCTAGCAGGTCGTCTCCAGTAGCAGATCGTCCAGACCAGCAGGTTAATAAGTACATTGACAGTCCAGGACAGGCACCAGAAAATAAAGACTAACTCATTAGAACAGATATATCGTGAAAAGTTACGATACTTTTAGGTTAGGTTAAAAGACACTAGGCCAGAAATTAGTATATTAGGAGAGATAGGACATCAGCAAACTTACCTAAGAAGACAATTCCACTAACACCTTACAGTAGTAAACAAATACCGGAACAAAACACTTTTACAAATTTTCAGAGCTACGTAAGAGACCACACACCTGATGAAAGTGCCAGTAGCATTGAACATTTGTGATAAATTTTCTTGTTGTTCCATTATGTTTACTACTGTAAGGGGTATTAGTGGACTTGTCTTCTAAGGTAACTTTGCTGATATCCTATCTCTCCTAATATATTAATAATTACAATAAGTAAAGGAGACGATTGGTAGAAGTATTCACCCAAGCAGTGAGTGAGTGAGGACAGGGACGTTCTGCATAGTGGAGGGATTCCCAATAGCAGATAAGGTTGGTCGACGACCAACAACCAAAATCAAACTATATTTTGCTAAGGGTTGTAATTAATTATGTTCATAAGTAAACGGCACATCCTAATACTCTGACACGGGATATTAATTAGGGTGATAAATCAGGGATGGTTTAAACAACACTAATCATATTACAATCGTATGAATACCGACATCTATGAGTTTGTTTTAAAATCATAAATGAATTTAATCCTTTATGAAATAATCTTTATAAGAAGACAAACATTGTCAAAAGGCAGCTTATTTATGTTTATTGCAATTTTTCAGTTACGTGACTGTGAACTGGGCGCTATAGTCAACAGAGACTTGAGCCGAAGGATCCGTACAGTTACAGGCCTGACAGGACACAAGCAAGTTCTCAGGCATGACTTGAAGCTTGGTGCTAAGATAATTCACAACCTTGATGCCAGAGCCAATCTATGGCAAGAAGATAAACCACAACCTCAGGTAAACAATTCCAGAAGTTAAATTGATATCTTTTTTTCTCTTAATTGCGGCATAGTTATTTTCATATTATCATTTATTGATAAAATTTGTCTATAGCAGTTAAGAGTCTTGTACACCTGCCACCACATGGAGTTGACACCTCCATAAAGTTCAATGCTAATTAACCCTAGACGTGGCAAAGAATACAAATGGTATTGTTTTAAAGCGTTTCTCCAGTGGCAAACGATACCATTGGTATCGAATTTACAAGCCTATTTTTAGTGGCTAATGTCACATAAATTACCTTTAAAATGTATCATATTATATATCATCACACTCAGAATATTCTCAAGAGTAAAATATTATATTTTTATGAAAATACGCCAAACAGGATTTTCACAAAAAAAAAAAAAAAAAAAAAAAAAAGAGTAAGTACAAAACTTGCACTCAACAAATTTCCCCACGCCCAAACGTTTACAGCAAAATTACACCCCTAATATTCATGGTAGGTAATTTTTATGTGGGAAAGAAGAGAGCTACATCCCTGAATTGGGAATCTTCTTGGCAACAAAGCAAACCGTTTGTATTCTTTCTAAATGGTCAATATCAGTGTCGTTTGAATCGATAGTTTTTTTATTTTCTGTACTGGCAAACGATACCAAATTGGTATCGAATTATTTTCAATCTGTTACTAAGTAACAGTATTGTTTATATACTCGATTCTTATATGTTTCAATTCGCTATGAAATTGTCAACAAGGAATACTTATTTTGGGCGCCTATTTATAGCTTAGCCTAGTTTATTTCAGCTGTTATTTCACCAGGATATTATTCCATGGTTATGTAATATATTATTCTTTTCGTGATTTATGTCTGATTTTGTGTTATTAATGTGTTATTTTTTATTTACAATCATACTTTTACTCAAATTTAGTTTTTAGATCACCGGGACATAATTGTTTGACTCTTTGTATAAAATATTTTTTTCTCAAATTTCATAAATAGTCTTTTTTTTAGTATAATAAAATAATTATAACCATTATACCTAAATAAAAATATATTTTCTGAAAGGTAATCTCATATTGTAAAAAAAACTAGATTTTATTAAATAAATGTGTAGTTGTTAATTTTTTTCCCTAAAAATTTGCTTATTGTAACCATAAATTTTTTGTGGCAATATGTGTAAGCATTAGTAAGTAACAAGGGGTAAGCATTGGGAACTGCTTCTGGTTTGGGGTTGGTTTTGGGACTGGGCTGAACAGATTTGGTTTTTAATAAGGTTGGTAGGCTAACCTCTCTTTTGGAATGCACCGACAAGTTGGTTGTTGTATTTATTTAGGTTTCTGGGAGAGGAAATTATACGTTTGGCACGGGTGGCAGTTCCCAATTCTTACCTCTTGTCACTAATTACCACCAGGGCCTACAGAAACTCAACCAAATCCTGAAAGATGGCTTCAACATCTTAAAAGCTTCCCCCCACACCAAAGATCTCCTTGAAAAACCTCCCCCACCCGATTCTAATCCTTGTAACGAGAAATCTAGCAAAACCTGCCCTATCCATCTCCCAGCCATATCTTTTACCAGCTCCACTGCCTCCTTAACCTACAAGATACCTGGAAACCACTCCTGTGATTCCACCAATCAACTCCAGTGCCAGCACTGTCCTGCCCAAATATCGGCCTTAACAGTGAAACCCTTCGAAAACGCATGAATGGCCATAGACATGATTGCAAAGTCCAAAATCCTGAAAAACCTGTCTCTGCCCATACTCTTCTCCATAATCAAAATTTTGATCTGTGTTAGTTACACCACTAAAGTAATCAGATCCCTTCCTTCCTATGCCAATAGTTCCCAACTCCGAAGGATGGAATTAGCACACCATAATACCTACCATAATGGATCTCTCTCTCTCTCCCTCTCCCTCTCTCTCTCTCCCTCCCTCCCTCCCCTCCTCCTCCACTCCACTCCACTCTTCAGAAGAAAATGCCAGTGGTATTGAAAATTTATGAGATTTTGTTTATTTTGTGTTTGTTACTACTACTGTGGTGTTAGTGAACTTGTCTTTTAAGGTAAGTTTGCTAATGTCCTATCTCTTCAATATACTAATTCCTGGCCTATTGCCCTTTAACCTAACCTAAAACTATTTTAAAACAAAAACGATTAAGACATGATTATTCTTCTATCCAAATCCCTAGGCTTTGTTAATTATTTTTAAAATACACAATAAAACTATAAGCATAATTATCTTCAGAATATGAGATGAGTTGTAAGCAGAATGGAATTTTGTCAACAGGTTTTTTATGAGGCAGGAAGTGATAAGAAAGAGTTATGGTAAACAAGGGTGAAGTTCAGGTGGAAAGGATGACTGGACTCTGGACTAAAAAACTGCAGCATTAATTCCTTGGACCTTTTCCATTTTTTATTTATATTAATGACTTACCTCTGGCAGTAAATACTAAAACTATTCTCTACGCGGATGATACAACTTCTTTTCATATAAGTCATAACCCTAATGAATTGGAGAAATTAGCAGATCAGACAATGCAAAACGCATCTAATTGGTTTCATTCAAACGGATTTTTGTTAAATGAGGAAAACACTCAGAATATACTTTTTATATTAAAAAATAACTTTACTCCAACAAACAATAAAATAACATCAGCTAAATTTTTAGGTCTTCATGTAGACAATCAATTATCCTGGAACTTGCACGCTGACCATCTGTCTTCCAGACTATCCCGGGTTATTTATCTTCTAAAACGCCTCACTGATCAAATTCCGAAAAATTATCTTAGAACAGCGTACTTTTCCTATTTCCAATCAATAATGAGATATGGTCTGATTTTCTGGGGTGGGAGTGGTAGAATAAATTAAATTTTACTTCAAAAGAAAGCTTTAAGAGCTATGAATGGGTCTAACCCGAAGAGAACAATGCAAACCTCTTTTCATTGATTGGCATATTCAAACAGTAGTAAATTTATTTATTTTTGATCTCATTAATTATATTCTAAAAATCCAGAATATTTAAAATTTAACAGTCATGATCACAACACTCGATTTAAAAATAATGCAAGGATAGAATCCCACCATCTTAGTAAAACCAGTAATAGTGATATTATTTTATCAGTAAAAATATACAATGTTCTAAAAGAATATAAATCAATGCTTATCCTGAAAATTTTTTTTTATTTTTGTTCTATAATTGGCTACTTGAGAACCCTTTTTATAACCTGGATGACTTTCTTAACACGGGAAATGTTTTGTTATAATAGGATTTTTTTTCTTTTATTTTTTTTTTTTCTCTTATTTATTTTTTTTTCTTACTGAGCATCACAACCTATGTATCTGAATTGTATCTTTGTATCTTAGTTTTTGTTAGAACAGTTCTCATTTTTAGAAATAGGAGCCTTTGACAAGGTTTTTGTTACTGCTATTTTGACATTGTTAATGATATGTTATGTAGTCTTACGATAAATAAATATTATTATTATTTAATATTATTACTAATATTATTAATAAATTTAATATTATTATTAGTGCCTTTGCTTGGGAATTCCTATTCATTAATGTTAACTGTATCTTTTCACTTCCTGATAAGAAAGTAGCCTGACTTTGGGCGGATATTTTCTGGCTAAGATAAGTTGTTTATCTCGGCTAAATCACGTACTTATAAGGAATGCCTGTCTATGTGCAAATATTTTCTAAAAAAGATATTTTGTTTATCTTGCAGCCAAATATTGTCGTTTCGTTGTTCTGTTTATAAGTACTTTTCACAACTGAAACATTTCTGATATGAAAGCTGTCTCCCCCTTTATGGGTTTTCTGTAACCGGAACTGCAGAACCGATATTTTTTCCATTGCTTCTTGGTTACGGTTTTTTTGTCAAGAACCGAGAACCGACTTTAGGGACGGACCCATATCTAGCTATGTTCACCTGCTTAACATGGGTGTCAACTACTGGTTTAAACTAGCTTCCTGTTGGGACAGAACTGAAAAAGAAACTGCTACCATTTTTCAACTCACACAATGATTTGGAGATGGATGGACAGCCGACAACCGGTCTTCAGATAGTCAACTGAGTCACAAGTAGTTCTTAAGTCAACAACAGGTAGAGGATTGGAAACAGCAACACAATAACTCACTGGAGAAGACTGTTAAACCAGTAGGAATCGTAGCAAGTTAGCAAACTTACTTCCATCAAAGCAAAAAGAGATTAAAGAAGAAAGACAACAAATTCTGCATGCCACATTTACCTTCTTCAGATAGGATTATACTACACAGATTGTGTGTTATCTTATTTACAGTGTTTTAAAACATTTTTGTTATTACTATTATTATATTAGGCTTATCGTTTTTGGTTAGTTTGTCATTATCTAACAGAACCATTTCACTTGACCCAAGCCCAGAGAACTCCAAAGTGTAGTATACTTCTTTTTAATACAAAAGAACTGCTATATGTGTTGAAAATATGTAAAATTTAGTTATTTTTATCAATTCAATTGATTTTTTAGCAGAGCTTTGGTCTTGTTTCTCAAAATCCGGTTCTTCGAAACATCACTGATTACTTGATTGAGGAAGCTTCAGCTGAAGAGGAAGAGTTGCTCGGCCAGGCATCTGAGACAGAAGACAATGATGACAAAGATCAAGCGATGATTAAGGTAAATTCAATTTAGTATAATGATACAGAAAAAAGCTTACAAAACAAATAAAAGAGTGTTTGGAGGTTATAAAAAATAGCTACGGAGTTAGTGTTGGGTGTTATATAAGACACTATATTAATGTAACCTATTTAAGTTTCATGCAACTCATTATTTTAGTAAATAATATTTTAATAGTTTAGTATATTCAGCATAAATCCTTTCTAATGAACAGCATTGTTGGAATGGATGAACCTTGATTACTCTCTTAATTGATGCATATTTTCGGTGCATAAAAATTGTCAAATACTGTATATGACTGGTGTGCAGGAGAATTTGAGTATGGGTTTGAGATAGTGCAGCTAAATTAAAATTGTACCAATATGACATGTTAAGATTTGACATAAACTATCAAGTTATATCTCTTTATAAGCAGGAACTTTATAAGGTATCTTCTTTACTGCTCTGCAATATTGGAACAGCTATTATATTACCATCTCAAATATAATAGCTGCCCCAAGTATAAAAAAGGAAAAAAGTTGAAGTTATTATTTTACTTTATTTTACCAGACGAAGTTAGGGCTGAGAAGCCTTCTCTAACACTTAACCTGGGGACCAACGGCTTTACGTGACTTCCGAACCACGGGAGCGGCAGGGCAAAATCTATTAATGGTCACATCGGGAATCAAACCCGGACCGGCAGCGTAGCAAGCCAGCGCTTTAGCCCTTATTTACAGCCGCTCCTTAGTTATGTATACAAGTGTATAAATGTAACTAAACAAGCTTAGCAAAAATTAACCTAAATATTTCACGTCCTAAATATACTACATCTCCCCCCCCCCCCCGCCACACACTTTTATATGTAATACAGAGAGTTGTATGGATTGGTAATTACTTGCCACGTCTAAGTAAATGTAAAAAAGAAATAATAATAAGACTTAATCATGAATGTTTAAGTAATACTCATGCTAAAATGTACATTATTTATATCATTACATTAGTAATATACGTCTGGTGGCATTTGTCCACCCACCCACCCATACAAGTATAGTGGCATTAACCCACCCGCCCAACCATACACGTACGGTGGCATTATGGTAAGTTGGTCAAATTATATTTAACCTATCTACTTTCCCATATGAGCCTAGTTGCTTAAGTGGGTTAAATAACTAATAACATTGTCAAATATTTGGATGTTTAAGTAACTAAACAAAAATAATACAGTAGTCCATTAGATTGATTTTTTTACTGTCAGTACACCACACAATGTAAACACTTGTTTAAGATTGTTGCAAAAGATGGAAACAGTAAACCGATTTTGTGATACTTGTGTCTGGCACATGTTGCGCTAATGGTGCTAAGGATTTAAATGAGAAAAAATATTGTTTGTTTACAAATGCTATAAATAAAATTACTTTAAAAATTGAGTGCTCTTTTATTGATAGGATTAGTAGAGTTTGATAAAGAAAACACTTATAACGTAATTGCAGGCTTTTGTAGGAAATTTGAGATACTTATTAAAGTGACATAATAATGAACTTGCAGGTAAAGACCAGGGTTTCTGTTTATTTACTGCATTTTAACCATTTTTAATGGCCCCTCAACAAATTTAGCAAATTCCTGTCATTTTCACACTTTGTAAAGTTATGTACATTTGAATTTATTCATTAGTTTAGTTAAAGGACTGCGTAATAGTTTTTTAATAATAAAATTAAAAAAATATCAAAGATAATTATTATCTTGGTTTTATATGTTGTGGTCTTGAGAATTGTGATATTGGCTAATTTGAATACAATTAAATTAAGTATGTTGTTAATAACTTGAAATATAAGATATATGCGTATTAGATAAATATTGCAAATAATTACAGTAGATTTAAAGTATTTGTAAATATTTTGTACTTGAACAGTTTGTTTTCCTTATCACCACTAATGGCCCTTTCTGAGGAACAGTCAAACTCAGTTAGTATCCACTCTACACTCATCCTACACTTATATAATCATATTCATATTCACCTTCAAATAAGCAAAATGCTGTGTCTGCGTCTCATATGTAAGAATGTAATGTAAAAAAATGTATCTAAACTAATAATACATAATTTAATTGTTTAGATGATGAACCATACATTTTATATGCATGTCATCATTTTCTAAGTGCTCTCCACGAAGGAATTCTGTTAGTTGGAAAAAGCTTAAACTGATAGTGTTTAGTTAGACATGTATAGTGGATATTTCAGTAATACCCATCAACATTTTTCTGTTGAGTCTTCATACTTTCCACCTTTTATGTCAATTTTTCCATTCAATCCTGACATTAATCTGCCTGTTTTTTTTTTTAATTTTTTTACTGTCCCTCTCTTCGATAAAAAGCCTGCATACCTTCCTCTCTGTTCTCCATGAACTTCAACGAGCTGCCAATGATGATTTCTTGATTTTTTTCTTTGTGTTCAAAACTTAACTAGAGCTGACACTTTGCAGTGAGTGGAATTAAGTATAAATATGGTAACAAACAATGCATTGTTACAAAACAACCATCACAAGCAGATACGTGTAGAATATTGGTAGAGTGGGGGCTAATGTCACACAGACATATACTAAAAAAATCGCGGTTCTATTGGAATTAAAGTACTCTTGTATTACCAATATAATTCTGAGCTGGAAGGGTTGATGTTAGCTCCCTGAAATGTTCGTGATCGGTTAGAACAACTGGACTGACAAGGAAAACATGCATTTTTGCAGTTTCGCAATTCTAGACTGTTAATTTGTGAAACAATATAACTTATTCAAGATTTAGTTTTCTTCTGATGTATACCGATATGGAGCTATTATTAAAATCTTGTTAATTGCATATTTTGCTACGTATTGTTGTAGAAACAAAATGTATATGGTACTGTTTAGTAATGAGGTATAGGTGTATGACATCACTTTATTTCTCAATATAATCAATCACAGATTTTATATATGCTTACCAACTTTTTTTGAGGAAAACTACATCATTGTTGATTTTTAGGTGCTGGACCGGCTGCTACTGTACTTAAGGATAGTCCATTCAGTTGATTACTACAACCACTGTGAATACCCGAATGAAGATGAGATGCCTAATCGTTGCGGCATCATGCATGCAAGGGGCTCACTTCCAACTTCCAAGGTAAATGCCAAGCTAGCGTAGTATATTTGATTGTTGTCTTATATTACCAGGAAGTAATTCTGTTATACTTCTGATCTATTTTAGTGTTCATCTCTAAATCAATCACTAGTGTACTAAAATATTAGCTAGATGGATTTAGAAACAGTGATCATATATTAGGCATATCAGAATGCAATAATATATCTCAATATCAGCTTCTTAATTAAATTTACCAATAGAATGCTAAATTGCAAGAGGAGTGTCCAGAAATCAAGTTCACAACAAACTCAGCAAGATGGCCTATACTGTAATTGTGGTCAAGGTCATGATCAAGATCAGTGTAATGCTGTGTACAACCCCTTGGAACCATTGGTCCATTTTCCCTTATTTATTTTATCATAGTTGTTAATTTTACTGAAATATAACTTGCAATAGCAATGTACTATTGTAAGTGACTTATGTTTTTTCTGTTTCTATGCCAAATAATAAACAAATTTGTTTAGTTATGCTAAATAAACTAAAAAATTATCTTGACTTTTATAAAAAAAAATTAGTACTTGATAAGTTGAATACCAAATAAACCAGTGCTTATTAATATCAATTTTAGGCTGCATTTTAAGTTTTTTCATCCCTACAAAGACAACATTTCATGAAAATGCATGGTGAAAAAAGCGTGTAACTTGTCTGTAAGCAATTATTGTTTTTTTTACTGTTGATGTACTGTAGCTTTTAGTTTTCAATACAGTAAAAAGGAAAATGTATCTTAATGATTTTTTAAATGTACTATTTAACCCTTTGGGAACCGAATGACTATAGTATTTCATCATTTACGTTTTTTCCCTTAAGGACCGAAATGACGAAATATGGTCATTACTAAATTTCACATTGAGGACTGAATGACGATATCCCGTAATTCAAAGTTTGTTAAGTATAACATCCAATTTACTGCTTACGATAACTTGCACGTCTTTTGGATGATACCCAGACGTTCGTGAATGCTTTTTTTAACATCTGGAGTCAGCTGTTGGAATATAACGTCAATGAAAAGAACTGACAATAATAGAGTGTTAATTTTACCAGAAGACTCGGACAGTATTAACAAAATATTTCATGTTATATATTTTTATTTTCAATCCGATTATTATAATTTTTTCTGTGTTGTTGGCTATTAAGTTTAGACTTCAATAAGACAGTTTCCCATGGGTAAAATATTTTTTCTTCACAAACTGTAAGCGTAAAAAAAATTTGTTTAACGAAATACACTTTATCGACAAAATATAAATATTAAAAAATTATGAGATGACTTTTGGGCATTTATTCTGATAAAGTATTCAATTACAAACATTCTGGTCAACAAAATACCCTTGTTTCTTTATTAGAACAGATTTTATAAATAAATGTATAAAGACTTACGTTTCTCCAAATTTTCGGCCTAAATATTTTAGATTTCACACTTGAAAAGTGAGGAAAAAATGTTCACACTTTTTTTGTCGGTCCTCAAAGGGTGAAGGTATTTTTAATAAACAATTTTTAAACAAATTTAACTGTTTGACAATTACATCATAAAATCAGAACTAAAAGCATTTTCAGAACTTACTATTATAATACTAAACTGTCATGTATGGGGGAGATATTAATAACAGTAATTCTATTTAGGTAACAAGCCAAGAAATCCAGGAGTACTGCCGAGGTTTTGCTCAGAAGATGGCATGTCTAATCAACAGCTGTGGAGATGTGGAAGGCCAAGAACTTGTATCTTTGGGAGCAAAAGAGGCAGAGTCTGAAGTGGAGAAGTTTGTTGCAGCTAACACACAGGAGCTAGCTAAAGACAAATGGCTTTGTCCTCTTTCGGGAAAGAAGTTTAAGGGTCCTGAGTTTGTGCGCAAGCATATATTCAATAAGCATGGCGAGAAAATTGAAGAAGTTAAGAAAGAGGTTAGCTTTCTTAATACATTGCTGTTCTTTTAATGCTTTTATAAATTAATCTAAGTAACTATTCAATTGTATTATCAATGTAAACTTTATTTTACCCTGATAATACATTTGGTAATTGATGCAAGCAGTTATTAGTTAGCAACCAATTATATCCATTCAGACTAGTTATTATATCAATCACCCATAATTTTCTTGTTTATATGAACAAGAAATGAAAAAGTGTGCAGGTTTACTTTTCTGTCAAAATGCCCATGTCTGCTAAGATTTACAATCCATCATAATAACAAACATGGTATGATAAAATAAATATTTGTGTAAGAATGGTAGGTAAAACTAAAAAAAAAAATAAAATAATAAATTTGAAATATAATCTTATTTACATTTATATAAATTATACAAACAAACCTAGCCATTGTTGACATCACACAATGTCACAGTGGCTAAGCGGTATTTTGTTCGCGTAAAAATATTTATGTAAGAATAGTAGCTAACACTAAAACAAAATAAAATAATAAATTTGAAATATTACCTTATTTACATATATATATATATATATATATATATATATATATATATATATATATATATATATATAAATAAAACAAACCCACCCATTGTTGACATTGTGCATGGCTAAGCATTATTTCGTTCGCAACAGCTGGTTGCCGCCCATAGATGTCTGACAAATGGTTTTTTATTTTTATTTGTCTAACAGAAGAATTTTTATTTGTCTAACAAATGCTATATAACAATTATAAATTAGTACTATAAGTGATGTTCTTTCAAATATAATCATTAAAAGTCATCTTATAAAGTTTATTGCCGAAATTTTAACAAAGACGACACGTCTGTTTTGGCGACAAATATTCGTCATTGCCGAATCAAATGGGCCATTGGCGATCGTTTCATGCCAGTTCTAGGGTCAACAAAAATATTGTACTTAACAAACCAAATATTTGTAAATTTTCTATTTTGATGATCCAAAAAATCACAAAGTAAAAAATTCCTCTTATATAAATCATAGTATTCTTTCAATAAACAATATGTTTTTTTACATATAAAAAAAATCAGACACATCTTGAAAAATCAAGTTTTTGTAGTAAGTTTTCAAAAATTTTCTATATTTCAAATATTTATCGTTGTATATCGTTCTTGTATCGTTTCTCCAACTAACAAGTTATAATGTCAAGGTTTTTATGGTTAGATCGATCCTTTCTACTAACAAAAATAATAAGTTTTAATATATTAATTATTTTTTCTAATACAAAAAAAAAATTTCGAGACTGCTCCCTAGTTGTATGTTGGCTTTTCTTGCACATTTTTGCTGTGAGCTTGTAGTGGTACGTTGGGACTCAAAGGGTTTTAATCTTATTACAACCATTTCCCTCTCTTTTATATACTTAGTTGGCTTAGTGTAAATGTGATAGCTTGAGATTTGTAATAATTTAAGCCTAAAATGGCTTTGTGCTTGAAAAATACATGACTTAGAAATAGAAAAATTTAGTTACAGATTTTTTTACATGCTTAAAACGAAGGTTAATAGAAACAAAAGATACTAGATGGTGAACAGTATTTGTTTAGTATCTGTTAAACAGCAAGTAGTTAAATAAGTATTAGATTAACGAAATGTGCATTTTTTAATAAAACTTCTCATGTGTTTGTTACATTGTTATTACGCCGTGCTCCTAACTAATTCTTATAACTTTAAAAGCTCAGTATAGTACGCGCGCTGAAGGTCCGGCCTCCTGGCTGGCCTACTAGTCATATAAAAACATCGACTCTGAGCGAGGCGGTCACAGACAGATCGTAAAGGGTGATTGTTTACACGTTTATGGAGAATTTGTATTTTGGTATCTCTTATAATTAGACCAGTATTTAAAATAAAAACATCAAATAATTTAAGAGTTTGAAAGTTAACAAATTAAAACGTATATCAATAACAACTATTAAATATATCATAAAAAATTATAAAGCAGTTAATAACTTTAATTGAAATTAAATAACTAAGAAATATATACTTCTTACTGTCACTAAGAAAAATATTTCTGTGATCTCCCGTATCGTTAAAATACATCTAATTTTTATTTAAATTGGTTTAAAATAAAAATTACGAGTTGGGAGTGACTCGTCAGTTTTATAAAACTCATGGACTGTTTTTCTAACGACACATTTGTCGACACATCGTCTACTTCTGTCCCTGTTGTTTTTCTCTTGTATTTTTTGGGAGTTGTGAACGAACACTCTCCTTCCGCTGAAGTGTCCAATAAACTCTATTCACGCCGAATTTCCTTTATAAGAGCTTTTGAAATGCTACATGCAACTGCAGTTCGTTCTAACGATTTTTTTACGGGGATTCGTTGTTCATCTCTTAATTTGGCCTCATTCGCCATGCACTCACTTACTCTCCAAATAATTTCCCTAGTCTGACTTCTAGTAATTTTTCCTTGGGCTACTTTAGGAATAAAGCAAGCCATAGTTGAGGCAGGAACCACTAAAGGAATAAACTATTTAGGATTTACGTTCACTAATTTTACAACCTTAAGAGTCTGCAGAGGCTGTCGGCCATGTTGGTTTAAATCTCATTAGAACGATGTTTTTTTTTCGAACCGGACAAATGATCACGCGTGTCAAAATTTAACAGTTATTTTTAAACGGTCTTTTCCAAACAAATTGCATTTGATCAAGAGTGAAATCACTCGTTGAACTGCTTTGTGGATTCATAATTAGTTTAATAGAATAAATATAAAAGTTATTTAGTTTGAAGTTTTTATTTTCACCTATTTTTGAAAACTAGGCGTATGTTTTCATAATATCAAAAGCAAACCCAATTCGCAATATAATAGCATTTTAAATGACACCTCATACACAACGTTTGGTAAATAAATAATGATAAAAATATGGATTCAAAATAACGTTGTTTTTATGAGAATTAAACCAGTATGGCTCTGCAGACTCTTAACACACTTAAGGGACAGAAAAAAAAAGGAAAAACAACACAATCTGACTTATTACACTACAGTAGTTTGATAAAAACAAACATATAACCAACTATATAATTGTTTATCGTACACTTGAGTAAACATTCCTAACACGCTAAACCACAAGTAAATATATCGCACGCAGTCTGGAAACGTACTGAATGTGCATCCGTAGATAACAATTAACGTAACTTATTTTAGAAGCAGGGAAAGTCTGACAGTAGCGAATGTTTCCAGGACTGCAGGCATATTGGGTCCTCCACCCGTCTCCTCCCTATCACCGCTCGGCGGGCTCGAGGCCGGACCTTCGCCGCGCGGTCTATACTCTGTTGTTTAATTTATTTTTTTATACAGGAAAGAAAACTTCATTGGATTTTTTTGAAATTTTGTTGAGGGGTTTAAGATGATTAAAGTTTACGGATGTTATCACACATTTCAAATTGTTGTTTCTAAATTACTTGTCTGAGTAGTACAATTCACAATTAAGTATTCCACACTGATTACATATGATGACTGCGTGATATCTTGCAGTTGTTAATGTACTGAACAAGCAAACAATCAAAATCGTCAGTTAATTGTAAATGAAATGTCATTAAGTACAGTAAAACCTCGATTATCGGGCCTCGCTATATCTGGCAGTCCGTGTCATTTGGTCCAATAAGTAGATAACAATAAAAATTATTTACAAGATAAAATTACAATTAATCAGAAGCAACTTTCAGTTTTGAATATCAAATGTCGAACACGAGTGTTTCGGTTTTGCATTTCGCAAATTGCAGGTGCTGTATTGACTTGTCACCCTCTCTCGACAAGCGGTTGCTTGTTACTGCGTAATAATTTAATAATGTGCCTGAAGATCCAAGCTGGCAATGTTGTTTACCTTTGTTTAATGGGGCTATCTGGAAAAGTCCATTTCACGAGTGGGGGAAGTGTAACAGTTCATTCATTTTACATACACACACCCTCGTCATTATCAGTCTGTTGTTCATAGTGAAGTGAACACATATTCTCTTTTTTTTAAGCAGTGGTTTATTATATAAATGCGTAAGTGTTTTTCAGCTAAGATGAAATATCTGTTGTTTGTTTCATTACAATTGCTGCAGAGCGCGTTGCGTCACATGTAATTGTAAGCGCCCCGTTTACGTGTGCTGTGTGCTATCAGTTACTAAACATGTTTCTCCAACAAAACCAAGTTATTTATGACTTATGTTTTATTGGGCTTTTATCGTATCCGGCTTCACCTTCGCCACATTAGGCTGGATAACTGAGGTTGTACTGTTAATCAAATCATATAATTGAAAACAGTCTAATAAGAGATACAAACATTCAAGATATTTGAATCATACCAACTTGCTTTCAATGGTTTTTGATTGTCATTTCTTTGCTCAAAAAGTATTATGTGCGATCAAAGGGTCTAAATAAGGACAATATTGTTAAATTATATGGGAAAATGATACATCGGCAGTAGGGACACAGAGCTGTAACCCAGCTACTTGAAGACAAGTACTGTGGAGATTGTAGGTAATAGATTCTATGCTCTGTTCTCTTACAACTGAAATGGTGTCCACTCAATGATTGCCATTGACGTGGACAATATTAGGGAAGTCTGGAGTGGCCGAGTTCATTGGCTATCAGTATACAGATGTTGGGTAGGGAAGAGAACCGAGTACAGTCAAAACCCGATTGTCTGTCACCCTATTTTCCGCCAACTTCTGTTATCCGTCAGTGTCTGGGTTCGTTGCGCCACGATATTACAGTTGCCGTATGACTTATCCGTCTGGAAGACAACAATTTCCCTCTCCAGCCGTCTAGCCCTCATAAGCCTAGTTCCAACGGCCTGTCATCTGTAAGATCTCGTCTGCTGTGTACCAGATACCAGCGTTGGAACAGCTCGCCTGTTTACGCCTGATGTATGAAAAGGCCGTCCGAGGCTGCCTGAACAGATCCCGTACAACATGGGGAAAGAGGCGTCACTACAAAGGCCTGTGGTCAGAGTTGAGGTTTTAAGCCGCGACGCCTACACAGGTCACGGGCCGTTGCAACGGTCATGTCTAATGATACACAGGCGACACGCTACCCGTGTACCGACACCGGGCCGCCTGATGTCTGCGAAAACACTGGCTGTGGGAACTGGTCTTTAATATATTACACTGTACTGCAGTTTAATTTTAAGAATGTTGATAATTAATTTTTGTGCTCATTACATAATGTAAAAGCTTATGTTTTACATTAAAACTAGGCCTAATGTAATAAAAGCGTAAATGTGACCTGCAGTACAGTAGAACCTCTTTAATCCGGCACATTTGGGACTTGACTCTCTCCGGATTAAAGAAAATTCCGGACTATGGAGGTTATTTATAAAAATACAGGAGGTGTATAAAAAATAACATAATTTGCACAACAAAATTTTACTGTATTTATATATTATTTAAACATAGGTTATTTAAACAATATAAATCAATATATAAGTACAGGAGAAATATTAAAATGCATTTTTAGGTACAGTACATGATGAAATAAATTAAAATACAGTATAAATAAAGCACAGTAATGTACTATAGTATTTGTGGTTTTTAGCAACAGTACTGGTAGATGGCTGGAAAAAGATCTAATATCTACTTGCTTCTTACAACTATTTTTTATTAGCTGTCGAGTTGCTCACTTTACAATGTTCATTGTGAAGGCAATTCTGTAATTTGTGTCTATTGCCGTTGATGCCGGTTTACAGACAATTCCGGACTATAGAATGCCGGATTAAGGAGGTTTTACTGTATATACATTCTGTAACATGTCTTTTTTGTAACCTTTTCATTCTCATTTTGTTAATCAATATGTACTATACAGCATTAAAATTTTAAGTGCGTAGGCACTAATAATAAGTTTCCAGTGATAAGTGTGAGTGGGTGAATTCTCTATAATCTGTCTATTCTCCAATCCGTCACGGCCATGATCCCGACCCCTGACGGGAAATAGGGTTTCTACTGTATCTGGTTTGTCAATTACCTGAAAATCATACTAATAATACAAGGTTCGGATTCCATGTAAAACTATAGTCATTTAGATGCCCTAGCTGTTGGTTATTAATAAATAGCTCTATGTTAAGAACAGTCAACTTTAGTAACAATGACTACACTTATTTGCCTCGTTATATTGGTCAATATCTCTACAATCAGTGTTTTAGTTATGAATTTCAATTAATAAATGAAATTTAAGGCCAATCCTTATTGTATAAATTTTGTTGAGCCCAATTATGTACATACTTGTTTCGACTTACACTCACACCCATCTCTGGTTCCTAGTTCGTTCATTTTGCATTTTATCCCCATAAACTTTTCTTGAGTCACGGACTAACTCTAGGTCAAATCAGCCTATCGCATATTTTACAAATAATTATTGTGTTTGTGCTTTTTTAGGTTGAGTACTTCAACAATTATCTAAGAGACCCTAAGAGGCCAATGCTACCTGAACACCCGGGCAACCGTTCTACGAAAAAGGAACCAGCTCCAGAACATGCTGCAGCACCTTAGTGAGTTATTCTTATTTTGAATAGGTTAGATGGGTTGAGATTTGTACAAACTTCAGTATGGGTGTATTTACTATCCCAACCACACTATTGGGATTCATTGGAACTGGGAACTAAAAGTTGTTTTAAAATAGTGGTTACTGACCATGGCTGGAACTCCTAAAACTGTAAAGAATGCATATGCATGGTTATTAGTGTGAAGAAAACGGTCCATCACATTTTTGGTAATTTTTAAAATGTTAAATTTGTTTAGTTATTTTAATTTTGATTTTAAAATATAACAAAATTATAAATCAAATTGCTTGATTTAGCTTTCTACTAAATTCACTTTTGAACTCAATATTTTAATAAGAAAATAACATATACTTTTCGTATCTAATGGGTCAAGAATATATGTTTCATATGAAACTGGAAAGAATGCATATGCATGGTTATTATGTGAAGAAAACGGTTCATCACAATTTTGGTAATTTTTTCAATGTTAATTTTGTTTAGTTATTTTAATTTTTAAATATAACAAAATTACTAGTCAAATTACTTTGATTTCAAGCTTTCTACTAAATTCACTTTTTAACTAAATATTTTTGTAAGAAAATAACATACTTTTTGTATCTAATGGGCCAGGAAATATATATATATATATATATATGTTTTCAATCTGTGTAAAATTTTAAGAGATATAAGTATTCATAATAGAGACGTAATAAACTTACTATGTTTCTCTTTAAAAAAGATAGGAAAATTTAAAGGAATTTAATTACAGCTGTACAGAATTTCTATAGCAAAATGTTTATTTTTCTTCATTCAGCTTCCCATATGGTGGGTATGGCGGGGGCAGAGGTTACCAGCACTACGGAGGAGGCTATGGTGGTTATCCTTCAGGATACAGCCGGCCTGGGCGAGGTGGTTTCTCACGAGGCGGAAGGTATCAACTCTGTTTATCCTAAGTGTAAACGTGTACAATGCTGGTTACATTTCTCGTAAGAATTAATATACTTTTTTTTTAATCATAATCACTGAAAATCTGTTGACCTCAGTTTACTTTTTATTTGACGCATATAAAAAGCAATTTTCTATTCCTTAAATGGATAGTGATTATATTCATGTATTTTGAATTAGGTCAATTAGATGTAAGACAATTTTTGGTCTATGTGATATATTTTGACACATGACCTTTCCTTTTAATCTGAAACAATCTGAACTCATGAGCTGCACAACAATCTGAAACAAACTGAGCTTGCACGAGAATTAAACAGAATAAAATGCTTATTGGACAGACACATTGCTTGTTACTTAGCTGTAAGATTGCATATTAAAAAATTAGAAAATCATAAACTACTAACTAGATTTATTGCTATTAATATTATTATTTTTTCCTGTACAGTATATACTCATATTTTATGATTTGATAGTAAGTGTCTTGAAAAATCATTTCCATCTGCTTATAACTTCATGTATATTGGTTAGTTGTAAAATTAACCCTTATTACACCGTAAGCGCATATATTGACTTTGCTCTAAACACCGTAAGCGCATATACGCGTAATAATTACGAAAATAATATTTTCTAAATAATGTTTCTAATTTAATCTGTCAGTCCGTTTGGGTTATGGGCGGTGGCTCATGATAGACGCATTGTGCGATTCGGTACCTTTTGTTGGCCTGTCAATCACTACGAGACCTGTTTTGTCAGGTCAGCAGAGCACACACATTTGCACGTTAATTCTGTATACAATTGTTAAAATTGCTTAGACAGCTTTAAATTTACTTTTAATTCAATTATAGGATCAAATAAATTAGTTACACATATCAAACAGTTACAGCAAGTCTAGAAAGACAAGGCTATACAATTTCTTGGAGATAATTTAATAAAATGTGTGTATACGAGAATAAGAATTAGAAAATCTTTATTCACATAATAAGTTTTTTATAAAACAGTTTGCCATGTGCACAAGGCACGCTCGGCTAAAATGAAATTGAAGAATACATTTAAAATTAAATTTAATCTTCTAGCAGTCTTACTTCACTATTTCTACATCAAAAATAATAAAGGAAACACAACACTGTTAATTATTTTAAACTAAACATGTAACATAATATATACATTACACATTTAAACATATGCCATAAATATACTAACAATGTATTTATACAATAAGATTCAATAAGCATATACAAGGTTTCTAATCTATTGTTTGAAGTAATGTTTTTAAGTTTGTCTTGTAATTAGAAAGTTTTTCATTAATATTAAGATTTTTAAAAAAATTATTAAACATTAAAGTGCATTTAAAATAACATTGGTTTCTACTAGTTTCTTTTTTGTACAGAGGAAAAATCAACATTTTATTACTGACATGCCTAGTGTACTTAATAACGTTTACATGATTAAAAATTGAACTATATTTTTTGACAAACATTAAAATTGAACATGTGTAAATACGGTTGAAATTCATGACATTAAGAAAGTTAAAAAGTTCAGCAGAGGGATGAAACTTTCCCACGCTACAAACTGTACGAATGGCATGTTTCTGTACTATAATTAGTGGTTTTAAAATATCTTTGAAAGTACAGTAGAGTCTCGCTTATCCGACCTTCGCTTATCCGACATTCCGTTTTATCCGACATGCCGTTTTGCCCAACTTATCGCAAATTAACGCAAGTAAAAGCGGGCGTGGTCCATTTTTAGGGCCTGCAGACTATACCGAGGCTCCGTTATAATTGAACCCCGGCGTACGTGCCGTAGACAATGGCAATGATGTGTCATCGGGTCATTGCCTCGCCGGTGCCGGTCAACTTTCTCTGCCAGTGACGCATTGTTTGGGCAGTCAGTCTTAACTCGATCGCTACGTCAGTTCAGTCGCCAGTGTTGTCGCGATTCCTCGTCCGCGCTTAGTCGTATGTTTGCTCGTGTGTGTGTCTGTATGTGTTACATTTACCAACGAGTGTGAATTACTGTACGTGGAGTGACAATGGATAGAAAAAGGAAGAAAGTTGTTGTATCAATGCAACAAAAACTTGACGCAATCAAAAGACTGGATAGGGGAGAGACAATGCAGAAGGTAGCTGACGACTATGGTGTTGGAAGGGTAACAGTGGGAGACTGGAAAAAGAGGCGTGTAGAAATAGAAAAATGGTGTACATCAAGAATTACGGAAAGTGCATTAGAAGGAAGAAAAACTATGAAAAAATGTGACTATGAAAAAGTTAGTGAAGCGTTGTACGTATGGTTTACTCAGTTGAGGGACAAAGGTGTGCCGATTTCAGGACCTATTTTGCAGGAAAAAGCATTAAGTTTTAGGAAACAATTTGACGAAGGAGACCCAGATTTTACCGCAAGTGTTGGTTGGCTTGACCGGTGGAAAAAACGTTACGGTGTCCGCCAGTTAAATGTGTGTGGTGAAAAGTTGTCATCTGATTTTGTAGAAATGGAAGCCTTCAAGAACAGATTTGAGAAAATTATTGAAAACGAGAGCATAACAGGTGATCAGTTGTTTAACTGTGACGAGACAGGAGTCAATTACAAATTGTTGCCCAGTAAGAGTCTTGCAGCCAAAGCTGAAAAGGCTGCTCCTGGCTACAAGCATAGTAAAGAAAGGCTAACAATTTTAGCGTGTAGTAATGCTACAGGAAATTTAAAAATGGACCTTGCAATGATAGGAAAAGCAAAAAATCCTAGGGCTTTTAAGAAAGTGTCAAAAACCGCCCTACCGGTAAAATATTACCACCAAAAAAGTGCTTGGATGAGTTCTGAAATTTTCAAGGAATGGTTTTTTAAGGAGTTTGTTCCTGCAACTGAGAAGTTTTTAAAAGAAAACAATCTGCCTAGAAAAGCAATTTTGCTACTCGACAATGCTCCAACACACCCTGACGCAGACACACTTCGAGATGGTGATATAAAAGCAATGTTTTTGCCCCCCAACGTAACCGCCATTTGCCAACCTATGGATCAGGGTGTTTTGGAGGCACTGAAAAGAAATTACCGTAGGAAGCTACTGTCCACACTTATTGAAGAAATGGAAGAAGGAAAGGACTTGATACAAAAGTTGAAAAACGTAAATGTCAAAGATGCGGTCTATTGGATTGCAGGCGCCTGGGCTGACGTGAAAACTCCAACGATTGCCAAATCATGGAAGAAGCTGCTTGGTGGTGGCGATGATCAAAGTGTGAAACCAGACAATGTAACCCAAGAAACCGTTCTACCTTTAGTGCAACGTCTCCCTGGTTGCGAGGATGTATCTGTGGCAGAAGTTGAAACTTGGTTAAATGATGACGATGAACAGTTTGAGATCGATGAACAGTTTGAGATAACAGATGACGAAATTGTTACTCTTGTCAATTGTGACGAGAATGAAAGTGAAGATTCAGATGAAGCACCCCACGAGCCTCAGAGAATTTCCCATAACGACGGAGTTAGGGCTTTTGAGACTGCACTTCAGTACGCTGAGCAACAAGAAGAAGCTACAGGAATAGACATTTTAATGCTGCAAAGGTGGCGAGACTTAGCAGCTAAAAAACGGCAGTCGTCTGGAAAGCAGACCACGATCAACAACTTCTTCAAACCAGCATAGAACTGAACGTTTTATCATGTGTAAATATTGTGTACTGTGTGTTTTTATTAGTGTATTGTGTGTGTATAAATACAGTACTGTATTTAAACATTTACAGTGTATATACTACAGGGCTCTACATTAGTTATTTTTTTACCGTAAGTACACTTTTAACTTTTCTTTATGCTGTTTAACTTTGTCTGTTGTTTTCTTATAAAATGTTCGTAGTATTTGTACTATACTATAATATAAAGTACAGTACTGTACAGTTAATTAACATTTAATAGGGTTTTTCTTAACCCTCCCTATTATCCGACATTTTTGCTTATCCGACGTGCTCCTGGCCAGTTTATGTCGGATAAACGAGACTCTACTGTACCTCCCCAGTGTACAATTCCATACCTCAGGGTGGATTCAAACCAAGATAAGTACAATGTACGTAAATCAAGGGGGTACAAAAAACCTCTCATGTGGTAGAGACTATAGTTGATTTTCCGTAATTTTGTTACAAGAAATTCCAAATGAGAGTGCCACCTCAAATCAGAATCAATGAATATACCTAAATATTTAACTTTTTCACTAAAATCTATTTTTACACAAGTACACTCATAGATGCAAGCATGAGAGTGGCATTTGATATTTAATTCGTTTTTATATTTACTCACTGTTGATGGTTTGTATGAAAAGATAATTGAGCTAGATTTCTTTGTATTTATTAAAAGTCTATTTTTATTAATCCAGTTTGAAATTTTTAATAAATCTTTGTTTATTTTGCTTTCTAAAATTTCAAAATTATTAGCAGAACATACTAAACTACTGTCATCTGCAAAAGCAAAAACTTTAGAGTTTAGGTTTAAAGACAGTAAATCATTCAAAAATATGACAAACAGGTTTGGTCAGAGAATTCCACCCTGAGGTACACCAAACCTCACAGGTAACGTCTCACTGTAAACCCCATTAATCCTCACTATTTGATTTCTACCGAACAAAAAAGATTTGAACCATCTTAAGGAGTTGTTTCGGACTCCATATTTTTCTAATTTATATATTAAAGGGTCCAGATCGACGAGGTCAAACGCCTTAGTAAAGTCAAGATAAACGGCCAAAGTAGGTTTTCGCTCATCGACATTATTGACAATTTTTGTTATATGTCTCTCTAGTGCCAAATCTGTGCTTTTATTTTTTATAAAGCTATATTGATGGGTTTATATACCTTTCTATTAATAGAACATTTTATTCAAAGCATATCGTACATAATAACAGTGCATCTAACAATAAAAGAAAGCTACAGACAGCAACTAATTTAGAAAAGCGCATACTGTTCACTGCTTTCTGTAACTGTTGGGCGGGGATAGCTGCAGCCGAAAAGCAGGTATTCTCACTCAACTATTTAGTAGCAGAGCTGCTTACTTCAATATACCAGCTGCTTTAGCCTATTTAACACATCCCCAATCACAACAGTGCAAGAGAGCTGCGGACAGCAACTAATATAGATAAGCGCTTACTGTTTACTGCTGTTGACCAACCTGCTTTCTGTAACTGTTGGGCGGGGACAGCTGCTGCCGATAAGCAGGCATTCTTGCTCAACTGTTTAGTAGCTGAGCTGTTTACTTTAATAAGCTGCTGCTTCTAAGCTGCATAAGCTTATTTGGCACATCTCCAAGTTGAACTTTATCTTGCCTTTACCTAGTATTATTAGAATGGAATATTGCGTTTGTAATAACAGAATTCATGAACTTAGCGACCAAGATTTAACAAAAATATTCTCAGCAAGAATTTTAAAATCTTTAAAGTACTGCCAAATATCTGCTTTAAGACCACACATTATTCTAGTGCAGTGTTTTTGATATTTTAAAAATCATCTAAGTTTGATTTTAAACTATCAACTATAAATAGACCTAAAAAATTTTTGTTTAGTTTACTTTTTAATTGATAATTTTCAAAAGTGGTTCATTGTATATAAAGTATGGTTGCACACTTTATAATGGTGCATATGTCAAATATAATCTTGAACTAACTAGTTTTTATTCTTCAGATATTTTTTCCATCCAATTCATTTTTAAAAAAGTTGTTCCAAAATTCTAGAGGTGTGCAAATAGTGATTTTTGAGTTCGAGTCGAGTCAAGTAGTTGGACTTTTTTTCAAGTATCGAGTATTTTCGAGCAAGTATTTACAGAAGGATTTCCTGTTCACCCAAAATAACTGTAAAAGGCAGACACCACCCTAAGCCTATGTTAAGTTTTGCCAGATTCGTAAATATATAAATCTAAACTGAACACAATAATTTTCATTTGTTGTTTTTAACTGTAACATTTGATAAATAAAACTTATTACTTCCTGACTTCCTACATTTTTATGTAGTATTGTTTTGTTAAACCTTTTTCCTTAACTCAGTACTAATATTATGTGAGAAAGTATATTAATTGATTTTACTATATAAAGAGATACTCCATCCATATGGGAGAGTTGTGGTGAGGCCCCAAAACTGTTTTGAGGCCCCACGCTGTGCTGGGCATATCCCTTTTTCTTCTCTCGCACGCTCCCCCCCCCTCTCTCTCTCCCACTCTCTCTCTCCCCCCTCCCTCTCCCTCTCTCCCCCTCTCTCTCCCCCTATCTCTCTCTCACTCTCTCTCCCCTCTCCCTCCCTCTCTCCCCCCCCCTCTCTCTCCCTCACACACTTCCCTCCTCTCAACCCACTCCCCCATTCTCCAGTCAGCCACCCTGCCCTCTCCTTCCTCAAGTTCCACACACAAACGTCCTGCTTAGATAATTGTTTTCTTTATTCCATATTGCCAACGTTTATCCGGGTTCTCTTTTTTTATATTTGCTTGCATCTCTTTCGAATATTAAAGAATACTGTGTTGATACTATTGCAGTAAAACTCAGTGTGACATTCATATTGAATAAAGAAATATTTATAACTGAATAAATTAAGACACCATGTTAATTCATATGATTAACACACCGTGTATTTCTAAATAGACACACCTGAATAGACCACTAACCTATCGGCAATGCTGGCGATAATTACTGCTGATTTAAGTAAACATTTTCTATTATATAGCCCATCTGAAAAATCTTTATTGTATTTTAACCATCGATTAGGTGATTAAATCAAATCGACTGTTGTACTCAAATCATTAATTTTTTCATATTCGGCAATTGATTAAAAAGTAAATTGTTTTCAAATCCAATCAATGATTCCCATTTTAATTATGAAATTAATCTGCAGATGTTCCAGGAATATAGTGAAATATTTAAAAATGTGACATTATTTATATCTTTGACAAAATAAATATTGAAATAGGCTTATGATATTGATATAGAATGATACTGGGCAAAATATAAAACCCAGGTTAGATTCAAATTTCATGATAGGGTTAGAAAAAAATCATAACAAAACCACTAATTTACTTCTATACAAACAAAGATGAAAATAGCTTTCATCTTATGGCCTGATTCAGACTATCTGTGTATAGGCATTTAATTTAAAACAGTATTATTTTTCATTTTATTATCAATGTCTGTTTTATTATTACTGTCTTTAACATTAACATATTATTTGGTTCCAAGTAATTGCATGATTGTTTGTAAAATATTTCATTGTTTGGTGAATGGTCAGTTTTTCTTTTTTTTCTTTTCTGAATCATGAAGAGTTATGATTATTATTACTTCTTGAGAAAAACAATCTCGATGTCAATTGCAATTGGTTAGGAAATATTATCGTGATAGGATATAACTAGATGACTGATTATTTAGAGTCAATTTTCATTATTTTAATCAGGTTGAAATTATTGTAATTTTTTTTTTTTTTATGTCCCCTCTGAAATATACCGTTCTATAGCATTGATTGAATCAGACCATTGTAAAAAGTATGTCTAAGGTGAATATAGTTAAAGTTAACACATCTGGTTTTCATACACGTTTCTATTATTTTACTAGATGTGAAAGTATGGATAAATTGCAATTTATTTATATTTTCAATTTCTCTGGAATTACACTGGTAATACTTCACATGTAGCGTGACCAGCAATAACATAAGAAATAACTAATTTTAAGTAACTACAGAGTCTAAATAATAACAAAATAAACTATAGCCGCACTCTGTGCCGTTTTTAATTATAACAGAACAAACAATGCCAAGAACTAACAAAACTATAGAAACAAATAACTATTACAAATAAACAATAATATAGTTAAAAAATAATACTTAAATTTGGGTTTAACGCATATTTTGAACTGTAATAATATGGTTTCATATTGAAACAAATAAATATATATATATATATATATATATATATATATATATATATATATATATATATATATATATATATTAATGATAAGCATACACTTTCAAATAAGGTAAATTAATCCTAAGTAGGAGAACAGGGCCCTTTTTTAATAACCAAACACTTCAACTCTAGATCTTTGGGGAGTAATATAGGCTATACATGTTCAAAAATTATTGTAATTTAATATTAACATTTAAATGAATGGCAAACATACTTACATTAAACATCTGCTGTTAAAATTATGACTAAAAGTCAAACAACTTATATTAACTTTGTTTTTGAAATTTGTTAATGATGGAGTATCAGATGAGGGAGACAAAGGTAGTTGGACATTTGCCATCATTACGTGAAAAATAACAATCACGACGTTTCGATTTGGTAAAAACCAAACCTTTTTCAAGTGCTAAAAACTAAATTACATCTACACAAACATGTTATAAAACTACGTTCTTAAACTAATAAACTTATCTACTTTAATAATTATCTACATTTTAACCTAGATCCTAGAATGGAGTACAACAAAATGAACTTCTACTAAATATAAAAATTATTAACAGGGTTAAATTAATATAGCCAATTAGGCGCTGTCAAGGTCACGATATCAACGAAAAATATAAAACACAATAAAATTAATATTCAAATCAGACTGAAATCAGATTACATTAACTAATCATAAATATATGGTACCTGAAAAACACAATTAATTTAAAATAACATTCAACACGCACAAAAAGTTATATATATATATGACTCGGAAGGACTGAGACTACTATTAAAATTACATTTTAACCTGAAAAGACAACAATTATTACTTGTTGTTAAAGAAAAAAAAGATCTTTTTATCTTGATAAAAAGTTCAATACACTCATGACATCATCTAACCAGAATCCTACACCACCTGCACCTATAACAATTAAACACCCCATGAGTCTCCGTCCCCGTACCTGAGTCACCGCATTTTTGGCGATCTCGGAGCGTACGTCCCTGACCTCATCAGTCTGTGTATGGTTGTTGTGAAGTGTAGTGTGTATGTTTGTCTAGTCCCCGTGTTTTATCACCTTGGAGGGAACTTCGTAGACACTGCATTTGGATTGTATCATCCTCACTTCGTACCTGGGACGTCTAGACGCCATCGTCACTGCGGGTCGTAAGACTTCATCATTTTTGTAATATTTGATTATGGTATTGTTTTATTCCTAATAATTGTTGTCTTTTCAGGTTAAAATGTAATTTTAATAGTAGTCTCAGTCCTTCCGAGTCATATATATATATATATATATATATATATATATATATATATATATATATATATAACTTTTTGTGCGTGTTGAATGTTATTTTAAATTAATTGTGTTTTTCAGGTATCATATATTTATGATTAGTTAATGTAATCTGATTTCAGTCTGATTTGAATATTAATTTTATTGTGTTTTATATTTTTCGTTGATATCGTGACCTTGACAGCGCCTAATTGGCTATATTAATTTAACCCTGTTAATATTTTTTATATTTAGTAGAAGTTCATTTTGTTGTACTCCATTCTAGGATCTAGGTTAAAATGTAGATAATTATTAGATAAGTTTATTAGTTTAAGAACGTAGTTTTATAACATGTTTGTGTAGATGTAATTTAGTTTTTAGCACTTGAAAAAGGTTTGGGTTTTACCAAATCGAAACGTCGTGATTGTTATTTTTCACGTAATGATGTCAAATGTCCAACTACCTTTGTATCCCTCAACTTATTTTATTTATACTTATTTAGCTACACATTTAGGACATAGTATTACGGTGATAACTTAAATCACTAATGAGAGTTAGGAAGAGGGTCCTATAACAAAACATCCAAGCTGCACCTAAAACGTTACAGGAAAAACAAAAGATAGGCGATGATTGTTAGTCTAGAACACCAAAATAATCGATAATCTGAGATTTCACTCAGGCCTACTTTACATGCAAGCTTTTTGATGCTACAGTAATATTGTATATTTTGAAACGGTAGTTTTTTTTTTAAATAACTTATTTAATAAAAATTATCCATTTTATTGTTTTTTTGTATATCAAACTCAAGCCCAAAATCAATTCAGATATTGTCACACTTTAGTTGTTAAAATAAAATGAAATTCTGATTTTGTCGTCTTGGAAACAAGTTCAGCTGATATAGATAATTATTATATTTTACCAATAACCAAGAAGTTATAAGCACAGAATAAGATATGTGCTTATTTTATAGTATAAGTTTAGTGCTATTCGGAATCAGACCAGTGACAATTTAAATTATTTTTGGCGGATTGTGATATTTACGGAAATATTTCTATTGCACATCTTGTAGTCTAAGTTGCATTTTTGAGCGGCCAAGACTGGACGGACTACCTGAGATCAGTATTTTGTGCAACTCGAGTACTGGTTTGCGACCTCCTTGGGACATCGCAATTAACGCAGGTAGGATTGCGCGCAACTCGTTAACGGCCAGAGAGTGAGGTATTACACGATTTTCAGCAACGTGACTGAAGAACTGCATTGTGTGCGTGTATGTTTTTTTTTTCTTTTTCATTTTATGACTCCGCCACTATTTATGAAATCATCAATACAGCAGATATTTTCTCTTTATCTCCATTTTTATATCAAATAAAAAGAAAAAATTGCCTATTTTGGTATGTATGACAAATAGTTCAATTTACTTTTAAAACAAAAAGGAATATTCATTTATAATTAAAAATACAACAATAATTATACAATTCAATACTGTCAGGAAGCTTTAATTACTTGATATAAAATGAATAATGATTTCAATAATATAAAGGGTTCATTCTAATATTAAATGTAACTATATGACTGATGATAAGTTATTGAATAATTCAACTGTTATAAATTATGTCTGATACTTCTAATAACGCATCCTCAGTTGACTTTCCTTTGATAAAACCGAATTGAAGTGGATTAAGAAAATTGAACTTAGATAAATAACTATGGAGTCTTTTAATCATTGTTTTTTCAAATACCTTAGAGAATACAGATAATAAGCTGATTGGTGGTCTTATGTTATCTAGTTTTATAGAGTTATTGTCCTTCAAAATAGGTACCACTGAACTTAACTTCAGGCTCTCAGGAAAAATGCCTTTGATAAAACTACTATTTATTAAGTGAACTAAAACTGGTGCAATCTCATAAGTTATATTTTTCAGTAAATGTACATTAATTTGGTCAAAGCCAGTTGATTTTTTATTTTTTTAAAGTTTAACAATACTCTTAATTTCATCTACATCTGTTGGAGTTATAAAGAAATAATGTTGATAGTAAGTACATAAAGGTGGAAGGGTATTGGAATGTGTAACTTCTGGAAGGCTAGACTGGATTGCGATAAGGTGATTGTTTATCTTATCAGCAATGACAGAAGGCTCATGCATAACCAACCTTCCGTTTGGCAATTCAATTAAAGTAGAATTAAAACCAGAAGCGGATTGCCGAAAAGAGACTCGGAGTGAGGGGGAGGAGGGGACGAAGGCGCGCCACCGCCTTTAGCCAATAACAATCGGGCAGTTCACTCTTCAACAGATACAGTGTTGCCGTAACTCATTTTCCCATGTTTATATTCGCCGTGCTACTACACTACGCCTACCAGCTACTCCGTTCCGAACGAGCCGATGTGGCAACACTGTCACCGAACGTTGTCGAGAATCTCCGACCATCCCCGAAGACAGTACCTCTACGCAGGCTTTCCAATCCGCTTCTGGTTTTAATTCTACTTTAGCTGAACTATTTTCTTTGAGGAACCACTTGTTAAGTTATTTATTACCTTCCACTGCTCAGCTACGTCGCCTTTACAGTTTTCTAATAATGTTGAATAATAATTGTTTTTTGTAAAATTGATCACATTATTTAATTCATTAGTATATTTTGCAAAATAATTTTGAAAAACTATGTCATATGATCTTCTCTTAGAAAAGTTATATAACTTTTTATGTCTATCAAATTTATGTAAAATGTTTGGTGTTATCCAGGGACTTAACAATTTAGAACTACCACCATTTTTCTTGTTACTTCTAAATATACAATTACTTAAAATATCAATAAACTTACAATACGCAGTATTTATATGATTTTAGATAATGCGTATTGTTTTAACTAAAAATCTGTAACATACTGTTATTTACATTGACAAAATAACAAAAATATGTCCCCTAACATTTTTCATATACACAAACCCCTAAGGCCTAAATAAAAGATTCCTTTCCGTGCAAGACAAACCACAGCAAGGAATAATATCCCACTTTGACCCTCTATCAAGGCCAATGGGCGACAGTAGACAGGTGGAGGGGCCGGAACTACTTCTGGACGAGTGTCTCAAGAGAAAGAGAGAGAAAATGAGGGAATGAGAGGGAGTGATTAGTTTCCTTTACTGCTCACAGGTTGTGCAACCGAACAGTAGAAACTGAAGGCAATTTCGACCTCTTTAACTTGATTGACGACAGGTTGCAGCACGGTCGCTCCCATATTCCATGCCTCAAAATTTAGCATTTGGATGGAACCATCTTCTGTGTATAGTAAAATCAATGGTATATTATTAATTTAACAACGTTGATTATGAAAATTTCATCTGTTCACTCATATCAAGATCAGATTTTCCGTGCAAGCTAATTATACTGTTTCACAGCCGACCGATTTGTTTTCTGGTGGTTCAAAGTGTTCAGCGAAAACGTACAGTAACGAAGCTTGTTGGCAAAAGCTGCATCCACCAAACTGATGCTAAAATTCAGGCCAAATGAAGTCAGTTGCTTTCAGAATTGCCTCCTCTCAACAAATAATTGATAAAAGTGGATTTGTGGGTATTTAATTCAGTAATAACAAGGTTACAATTAACCATAAATAAGCTGTGAATTATACAATCAAATTTGAAAATCTTGATAATCTTGATGACAAAATAATTCAATCGATTGATAATAATAAATAAGCAAGTTTACTAAAAATACATTTTAAAGTCGCTTAGGATGAATTAGTTTTTAAACTATGATCATTAATGAAATGTATGCAACTTCAAACTAATTTGATACATGAGGCTATACTGAACAACAGTTAAATAATTATTTCATAACAAGAAGTTTATAAAAACCTGCCATATTCGAATGAAAACCATAGACGTCGTCGGCTAATATAATAGGTCAAGTGCTAATATAATAGTATAAAATGTCAGCTAAGTGCTAACTAGTAATACAATGAAGATTGTGGGCAGCTAAACTATGAATTAAAACAAGACGTTTGATAAGGCTTTGGTTCAATAACAATTATTGCCTGAATATAAATTGGTTGTATGTTGTTTAGAAAAGGTCTTCCAACATGTTTCAACCTCACTTAGCTTGATTGTTTTGATTCATCAAACTGAGCTATTGTCTAACCTAGTCAGAAAACCGTTCAACAATTTGACAGAAAAAATATTGTATGCGCAAATATTACACACAGTTTTTTCAATCTAATGTGTTAACAGAATAATAACTAATAGACGTTCGTCACGGATGTATCTACCTATTTTTTAATTGATGGAAGATAAATCAATTATGTTATGTCACAAGCTGCTAGAACGCTGTTTCCATATTTTACATGATACGATATTTTCATCCGTCAAATCATTGGACGATTCTCTACTCAGATTAAAAAACAAAATAGACCTCAATCGACTCGCAAGAAATATATGATAATTTCAGTTTCGAAAAGGAGCTGAACAGTTCCTTTCACGTACAACACAATCGAGATGGACTTTCACCTAGAAAAGGTGGGAAGTTTGGTTCTTTACAGTGATACGGGTCAGTAAAGTGACCTCTTCTTGGGACCCTTGGGACCGCTAATGGTGGCAAGATAACTACTCAAGACAGGGAAAAGGGTGTAAGGGGTTTAATTAAATATGAGCTGGTATACATTATCCCTATTTGGCAATTAATTGGCTAGCTGGAGGGCAACATTACGGGGGTAACATTATGTGGGCGAAATTCAAAATTCAGTCATCTATAATCGTATTCTTGGACCCGTACGTTGCACGGTGGTGGAGTGAGTGATGGAAGGACGTAGAATAGTGGTTTTGGAACGTAAAGGTCACTCTCCCTCTCTACCCTGGCAAGTGGCAATAGTTCATGTGAGGTCTGCAGCTTGCAGTGAACCCCGTCATACACCGCAATGATAAGTCTAGTATACGTTTTTTTATTGGTTAATAGAGTCTCACTTCCTTTTATCATGCTTGAAATTTATCAGGTTTTTATTCTAACAATTATTAACAAAACAAAGCTGGCTAGTTGCTGTGATAGTCAGGCTTGGATCCAGGACCTCTAGCATAAATTGTTAATGTTGGCTTCCATTCGTATTTAAAAGCACTTTACGATCCGTTGGGCTTCATCATTCACCACACCATTAGATTTGTTTCGGTAACAGGTCTTTTTAAATATCTTGATCTCTCATCCCCTTTCTTGGGTCACAAAGACACTAACCAGCACTTCTGATTTATTCACGCTATTTTACGTTAGGTTACCAGTGATTAGTAGACTCAGTCAATCATCGTGTGTGATCGCTACCTTCCCAGCTCTGTTTTTCACTTTGAATAGAACTAGTTCAAATCATAATGAACGAACTCTTTCACTACATTGACTAGTTCATTTGACTGTCTTCGTGGACTACCTATCCTTAGGCGTATTGTTTAGTTATAAATGACGTATACGAAACTGATAACGTATGAATAATGGTAAAATAAAACACAAGGAAGCATACAATTTTCATTCATAACTAAATTGAGATGTAAATCTAATATTTTATGAAATACTACTTGATCGAACTTCGAGTAGTTTCGGAAGCTTGGAGCCGAGTTCAAGTTGTAAAATACTCTTAAGTTTCTAGTTCTCACACACACATACAAATTCCCAGGTTTTTTCATACTTGACATAGCGAAAAAGCCCAGGCTTTTTAGTCGATTTTGTCACATTTTACTTAAAGATGTATGAAGCAAATTAATTATTTTCAGTTTTATTAGTTTCCTAAAGAAATTACCTGTAGCATAAAATAGGGCTTAAAAAACATAACTTTTGTGTATATATATATATATATATATATATATTTTTTTTTTTTTAATGTTGAAAACTTTGTTCAGTTTGTTGCGTTGTAGATGGCACTATAAAAATTCTTTGACCAGAGCTAATGACAATATTTAAAACACCATTTAGTTATCTTCAAAGTAATTCATATTTCACAATGCTATTTTTAAAAGTAAAAGTTATGGCTCTTAAAAAAACACTGCGGTTTGAGTTTTCATCTTATGCATAACAACTAAGCCATATATGTTGTCTGATTCATCACTCTCATCATACAAACAATTAGTAATTGTATTATCACTTATTTGCAACCTACTAAGTTTTATTTTAGTTATTTTTTCCTCCCATACTGCACAAACAATCACATCAGTCATGAGACAGCAAATAACCTCAGCTGACGAAAACCAACAGCTGATATTCAAAACAAATGCAACAAAATAACAAGTTGTTGTACTGAAATAAAGCATTCTATATTACAAATCAATGTTTTTATAATAGAAAATGTTATATATTATGAGTTAATGTATATTTATAAAATATTATTTTCTAAACGTCCAGTAAACCGTACACTGCGATTTTTTGGACATATTACGAATGTCCGGAAAACTGTAAACTTAACTCTTAAAAAAGTGTGTTAGACTGATTTCACCTCTTTATTATATGATCAGGTTTAGAAAAATCTCCCAACTTATCATGTGATGGCAACTTAGGGTAACACTACTTAGATAATTTTTACATAAATTAAATTCTTGAATTAAAATTACTACTTTTAACTTATAACCTTGAAACTAAAAATGTGTCTAGGATGCCAGCCTTTGCTCGCAGAATGCAATTGATACACACACAATATTCTGCCCTACCCAATCCCAACCCTCTCCTGTTTCCAAGGTAATGGTAAATATACTTTAGCTTCTTACTCCACTAAGTAACATTATGAGTCATATTGCAAGATAACTAGCTGCTAAAGAAATTATGTTGCCTATACAGGTAACAAATAAAAATCCATCATCCACTAATTATTGTTATACATTTTTTCATAGATAATTTTTTGATGAAGCTAACAAGAAGAATGCTCCATTCTCATTTTCATTAAGATGTATGAAATTAGAAAGGAGGTAAAATTTGTCTTTATAGCAAAAAATGTGCACGGTCATAGGAATTTTGAAAATTATGTGTAGCTAGTTTTACTTAATCTGGAAACGAAATCAATACTAATATATTTGTCAAAGTAACAAGTGTTTTTCATTAATTTTGTGATGAAAAGATGCATATTCCCTATTTTTTATCTTATATTGATGTTTAACCCTTTTAACACCAACGATCGCTATATCGATCGTCGGCATTTGTGCGAAGATCGCCAACGATCGATCTATCGATCGTTCGTAGACGCGCTAAAACCGCCGACGATCGCTATATCGATCGTTGGCGTTAAGAGTTTTTTTTCATGTCTTTAATATTAATCAAAGTCAATGAAATTTGGCACACTCTTTCTATAGTATATAAGGAACATAAAGAAATATGTTTTAACCTCTTTGGATTGTTTTCTATGCATTATACTCTATGGAACCAAAGTTGTTTTTGTTTACTTTTGTTAGTTGACTCAGTTCATCCATTCAGTGTGTTTGTGGTTTGTTTACAAATTATATGTAGACCCGTAAATATAAAAAAGTGGGCTTATTTTATTAGTTTAGTAATATTAGACTGTTGTATAAGTTTTTAGTGCAATTTAATACTTTTTATGAACTTCAAATGAAAATTTGTGTTACCATGGTAACATGTGATTTTTCTCAAAATGTAAATATCTGGAAAATGCAGCATAACATTTGTATATATCAAGGTAAATTCTTCAAATTTTGTGTTTGTGCTAACAATTAAATGTTTTATATGATAAAATACTAACATATGTGGTGGTTTGATATTTATGGTATGTTATGATACTACAAACTACAAAAATTTATAAAAATAAAAAAATAAATTTATATTTTGTTTGTTAACAAAATTAAAAAATGGCCAACAATTAAAACTTTTATTTTTATGTTATAGTACAACTCAATACCAACAAAACAAGACTAATTTCATTAATTTATGACAATTAATAAATTTACTATGAATTTTTAAGCAAGACTCTGCATTTTAGTCAAAATTGGCTTGGCGTTTTTCGCATATCTACTGAATATTGGCTTGGCGTTTTTAGCAACACCATGCAAAATTAGGCTGGCGTTAAAAGGGTTAAAATTAAAAAACGTTTTGAATAAGTAGTAATATATCTTACATATAAGAAATAGTGAACAGCAGAAAACTTAGCTTTAAAATTCTAGTAACTAGTTTTCAGAAATACTTGAATCTACTGATTGGCATTAAATGTGAGAAATTAAAACATAATTCAGATTCCTTTCCTCACAGACTTAATGAAAGTAAACATTTGTTATGTGGATGAATTTTTTAAAATATATAAAAAAAAGTCAGTGGATACATTTAATAAATGGGGAATACATCTAAGTAGGAATAGAGAAAATTAAACTGAATTGTGTGATGTAAATGAGCTACAACCACAATTACTTAGATTTGTGATACTGTATTTCAAAATTATATTGAAAATTACATTAACTGAAACATACAAAGCCGATCTATTGTGTGGAAACTTCAACTTATCTGATATTTATTTATGAAACACTGAACAAGAAAAAAACAGAAAACTTAGTTTTATAGAATCTCAGCCATAATCGCTGTGGCTTTTATTTAAACTCTTAAATTGTTGTATCTGGCAGACAATTTTCATTTAAAAAACTCAGGTAAAAAGTATTTATAACCTAAGAACTATTTTGTAATATCTCTGATTGAACAAAACAAATTCAATGATGATACGGAAGGTAAGTGGTTGTTTAGAAACACATTTGCAGATCAATGAGTTAAGTATTATGTACGATCTTGGCTAATAAAATGTGCTGTAAAGAGTTTTATCTTACATAAAAAAAGGCCTTGTTAATAAATTCCAAGTGAATACAGTCATATAATTGCTATAGGCTCTGTTTCGAATGAGTGTTTTTACCCAAAGAAAAGTCAATACAGGAAGAATGTTAACATGCTCTCGACTGCACGAACACCACTTTTAATGATTGGTGCCAACCAATGAAGAAGTCAATAGTACATGGTAGGAGACTTAGTTTGGAAGGTTAAAGTGCTTTTATGTGGTCACCACTCTCCCAGATCTTTCTTTTAACTTAGTTTCCCATTACCCACATTCAACATCAATGGTGTAAATTGTATAAAATGTGACATAATAATGTGTTATAATTCTTTTCAACATCATACTTATGGGTGGCCTTCAATTACCTAGGAGTATGGATGAGTGAGAAGTCCATTAATAAATTAAATGTGTCTATTCAACCAAGCTGATCGTGGCCCGAACAAGTTGTGTCTGAGTGTGAATAGTAGGTGTGAAGAATGCTCTCCATGCACCAAGTATCCACTTCTATTCTGACTAGGTGTAAAATCACTACTAAGTAAGTTCAAAAAGTAAATGCATCTTTGTCCTGTTTCAGGGGTGTCTCGGACTACAGACCAGTGATTCACTACCGAGATCTTGACGCCCCACGGGAGCCAGATGAATTTATTTAAGCTTTTAAATATTATAGTTTGCACTTTGTACAAATGGTTGACACTGTAATGTTTGCCTGTGAGTGTACGAATGTCATAGATAAGTAAATATTTACTTGTAGTAAAACCATTTTTTAAGATGATTGATATTTTCTTGTACATGTTCACTTTATGAAGTGAATGAAATTATAAATAAACAGTGTTTATTAACGTAAGTTGAGTTATCATTTTATTCCTAGTAAATATTTCGAAGTGAAGTGGTATCAAACAAATATATTAATCCCACACGGAATGATTAAAATGTAGCCCGCACGGGACATGTTAATGATCATAAAATTATTGCTAATTCATATTATATTGTATGAATCAGGATTATAATAGATGGTTGCAAAGAATTGGCACAAACTTTCCCCCATATTAAACATTAAAACTTTAAAAATTACCAGTTTGACTCCCAAATATATGTTTTGCCTTATCTCAAAAACTAGTCCAGTTAGAGATATGCGGTTTTTACTAAAATATTTTGAATTTTAATCCATATCGTTCCTGAAAATGTAATCAAAATCGGTAGTGACATTTTTGAGAAAATTCCATTTTTGTATGTGTTTTGCTCATAAAAACATTTAAAAAAAATAAAATTTCAAAAAAATGAAAAAACGGACTGCCGATATTTGCTAAGTACACCTTCATACCAAATTTCATCAAAATTGATCCATCCATTTGGTCTCCAGCGAAGTGCTCATTCACACCGATAGACGCACATACAGACAGACATGCAACATTTTTTTCAAAAAACCACCTTCTTGGGTTCAGGAGACCCTAAAATGGATTTTTGTACCAACTTGTAAAAAATTTTTATTTTACAATTGACAATACTTTCTCTATGCTAACGCATATGGGAGAAAGTAAAAATTTATCGTACATAAAAGTAATAAGGCCATTTAAAATAATAGAAGGAATGCAAGATGGCTTCATAAAATTCAGTTAAGCACAATACACCACAACTATATTAAAAAGAAATGCAAATCTTGATTTATTCAACACTAAGCATGCTTTTATAATCAAGGAAAAATTAAGGAAAATGTAGGTAAAATAGTGGTAAAGAAAATTGATAACACTGTTAATTTAATTAAAATCAAAATCTCTTTATTTACATAATCTTCAAGATTAGTAGTTGCGTCATTTAACATAATAATACATTTCAAATACAAAGGCAACAAGAACCAAAAAGTTGTACACTATGGATTGTTCTATGGTCTCCATTCAAAGAACTCTGTGACGGAGTAGAAGGGATTGTCTTGCAGCCAGGCTCGCAGATCTTTTCTAAACCGCTGTCGGTCTACCCTTCTGAGGGCTTCTGGTAGTGCATTCCAGATCTTCGCACTGATTTAGCTTGGTTTCTTTTCCATTGAGGCGTGGGTATGTACTGGAAGGCAGTAGTTGGTAGCATGTCTTGTGTTGTACTGGTGAATTTGTACTCCGCTTCTCACTATTGTTGGCATTTTGATGTGAGCGTAGGAGACTAAGTCTAGGATATAGAGGTTGATTACTGTCATCATTTTGAGTTCTGGAAGGCCTCTCTGCAGGATGCTCTTGGTTCCATCCCTTTAAGGCTTCTAACTGCTCGTTTTTGTTCCACAAGTACTCGCTGCAAGTTTCCCATTGTGGTTCCTCCACACACTGCAATCCCATAGCAAAGGTGAGACTCGAACAGTGCGTGGTAAGCTATTTTTTGCAGTATCGATGTCACTGGTGTTCTAAATTCTTCGTAATACGTAGAGTCTTGTGCTTAATCTAGGGCAAAGAGTTTCCACATGAGGATAGCTTGTCGTCCAGAGTAACTCCTAAATAATATCGACAAGTGAATTTTCTCCAAGGTCGGGTAGTCCTGACACGTCCTTTTTTTGTCGTCCCAGTGTTATTTGCTGTGTCTTAGTTTCATTAACAACCAGGTCGTTATTGTGACAGTCCTGTATTGCCATGTTTAAGGCCACAAAGCTGTCTATGTCCAACTGTTCTGGCCTGGGTCTTCCAAGTAGCAGTACCATATCATCAGCATACATGAGTGCATCACAGTATTGTTGAATGAACTGTGGGAAGTCGTTAGTGAAAAGAATGAAGAGTATTGGGCCTAAAACAGAGCCTTGTGGGACTCCTCAGGTTATTGGTTTTGCATCAGAATTTACTATATTTGTTCTTACATTTTGTACATGTTTTGTATCCTTTCAGTCAGGTAGCTTGAGAACCATGACTTGGAAGACCCTTGGATCCCAAGGGTAGTAAGCTTTGTAAGAAGATGTTCATGATCCAGACAGTCAAAAGGCTTTGCTGTAGTCCAGTAGTATTGCTGTAGCGGTGTTTCTTTCTTCAGTTTGGTCAAGTAGGAACTCAACCAGATTAATGAGAGCTGTTGTGGATTTTCCTGTGAAAAAGCCATGTTGACTGGGTGTTAAAAGTTGAAATGTGTTGAGGTGATCAAAAAGACGTGTTAAAACTATTTTTTCTATTATTTTTGAAAAGGTTGGAATAAGAGAAATGGGGCAGTAATTAGCTGCTTCAGTTGTTGGTCCTTTTTTGAATTTTGGATACACTTTGGCCATTTTTAGAGCATAGGGAAAGACTCCTGTTCTAAATGACTTGTTGGCAATATCTACCAGCTCAATTCATTCTCAACACAACTTCAAAAGTTTTGATGAAATGTCATCATATCAGGCTGAGTTCTTTGTCTTCAATGACCTTATGGTGTTAATCATTTCATCCCAGTTTGTTTCTGTTAGGATCAAATGCGGTACATTTTTGTTAAGTATTGGCTGGGTTATCGGTTTTCTTGTAATTCCACTACTTTTTATAGTTTCTTCTGCGATAGATGTGAAATACTGATTGAAATGGTCTGCAATTTCTTTGGGGTTTTTGTCGTTTCTACTCTGTTAATTTTGAGTCTTGTTAGTGAGTTAGCTTCTTCAGCTGTCTTGCGTTCAGTATTTATTACATTACAAATGGCTTTAGATTTGTTGTCCGCTTCTAAGATGGATCTAGCATTTGTAGGTTTCCTCAGCTCTCTAAGTTGTAAGTCGTATTCTTTTTTTAATTGTAAGGCATACCTTTTATGCTCTTCCCTACCACTTGCATGGTAGGCATTTTGAGCAGACAGAAATTGCTGTTTTAATTTAAATGTATTGGGGTCGTTTAGAAATGTTTTGCTTTTTTTCTTTCTTTGTTTTAACTGAACTAAGGGGCATGCTTGATCTAGTGCTCGCTGGAGAGTGTAACTAAATTTATTGTAGGCTTCGTTTACATTGACATACATACACATCTTCCCAGTTTTCCTTGGCCAGTAGTTCTTTCAGTTCTCGAATGTTTCTGGTGCTCATTAGTCTTCTTTTTATAGTAGAGGCATTAGTTGTCTTTATCTCTTCGAAACGTGTGCACAGTTGGCCTATGTGATCTGATATGGCGGTGTTTATAACTTCCGCCTTGATTTCCTGTGTTGCTATGTTGGTGCAGATGGCGTCTATTGAGCTTTGAGATCTATGTGTTATGATTTTGTGCTAGTTGGTGGAAGATCGATTCTATGTAGTCCATAGCAGTTTAGAGTGTTATCCATTTGGAAAAATTCATCTCCTTTGTTTAGGCAGTCAATGTTAATATCTCTAATTAGGACTGTTGAGTGTTTTTCTGCTGAGACTGTTTCAAGGGAGTCATAGATGACGTCCAGTCCTGTTTCTAGGTTACCATGTGTTCTGTAGATACCTACAATGTGGAGATATATTTTCCCAAAAGCTATTCTCAAGGCAGCTATCTCACATATCATTTCAATGGAGTGTTCTTTCATGTTGATTTCTTCCGCTTTTTCGCTTATTGTGGTTTTGACATAAATGGCGACTCCACCTTTCAGGTGAGATTTGCGGCTAAATCCTGTTTTTAGAGTGTATCCTATGAGTCTTGTATTTTTGAGTGTTTCTTCTTTTTGTCCATGTTCAGTCAGTACTAGTATATCAGGTTTTAAGGTATCAAAGAGTGCATTGAGTCTATTTTATTGGAGATTCTATCTGTGTTTTGATGGAAGATCGTTAATTTAGTCTTGTAGCCGAGTTTGTTTGTTCTCAGCTAAATTTACTACTAATAATTGTAAAGAGTGTGGGGAATTATAGATAATAATTGAAATTTACTATCATTGTTGGAAAACACAGCTATCATTTTTTTTCTAAACTGTTTTTAGAAGAAATATAATTTTTATTTAAATATAAAAATCTATTATTGTTTAGCCAAACATTGATATTAATAAAACAGTATCAACATATCCAGTAGAATATAATTTATTGAATACATTTTATACATTCCTTTGAATTTAAAATATTTTCCAGTAAAAAGCGTTTAAACAGACGTAAATTATTGTTTCTAATAAATAATGAACCAACTAACTTAAAGTTAAAATTTCTTAATAAGAATAATTTTGATTAGTTATTTTAAAAAACACAGTGCCGACGTGAAGTAGAAACTATAATTGAATCATAAGGTGTACTGTCAAAAACTCATTACATATAAATTTATAAACAAAATCAAAATAAGATTGTGTTTGGGATGGGAAGTCTTTTGTATAAATGGAATGTCCATACCAGGTGCTATTTATCAGCAGAATTGCTAAAAAACCATGTAAAAATCTAATTTGATTTACTATTCCACATAAATGTGTTAGAATAATTCTTCTTAGTTCTTTATTATATTCGGATCTCAAAATAATTTGCGATTAACTGTTTATATGGGATGATTCTAGTTACATTTGTACTACTGATGTTCTAATCAGATTTCTAAGGTTTTTCTTTTGATCGTGCTCATCCCTGTCCACTTGGAACGACTATGTGGAATGAAAACAATCTTAAGTAATAACTATTTCATTGTAAAATTTATTATTTAAAACATCATAATATATGCTCTTAAAGATTAACCATTAAATATTATTGATTAAAAAGGCATTTTTTCTTCTTACTAATTAGTTATTTTGGTGCATCAAAATAATTATTGCTGATGCATTGATACTGATGCTGCAGAAAGAAACCGCACAACATGGAACCTAGTGATCCATCTGTCATGTTCATTGTAATCAGCGGTTCTCACAATGATCGATCGGTGGTGTTCACTTTTTAAGGTGGTAACACGATGGGCTGCCACTACTTCGTCTTTCTCGAACTCCATAACATTTGCTTTCACTATGTCTTGGAGGATCTTGTCGATAGCCACGTGTCAGGAAGTCTGTTGATCTGGATGATTTGTTTTGACGCCTAGAATGTATTTAAGAAGTCTCAAGTGCCCTTCCAAGTTATATTCTAGCTTAATTGTGTATTTTCCTTGAGCAGCTTTAAATATGGGTTTTCTGCAACTGTTTAGTAATATCATATCCAAGTTTATTAAATTTACCTGCAGAGTCTGATGGGAACAGCAAAGAATTAAAAAGACCAGTATTTTCAGCAGCATCGTTCTGCAGAGATTCCTTTGGTAATGGAATTACCGTACCGTTTATGTTACCAAACAAAACTCTGCCTTTGTTGATGAACTCCAACCTCTGGTACAAAAGCTTCCTTCTTCTCACTTTCAAGACACCCATCCCTGTTAATACAGAACTTTTTATACCAACGTTTTGGGAATTTGGAAAAGACTGTCCTTCAAAGGTCCAACCCCTCTGCTGGCTCCTTTTCATTGATAATATTTTTATTATCTGGACTAACACCAAAACCAGCCTTGAAACATTTCTTCATAGCTTCTAAACTTTTCATCTCTAAATTTAAATTGGCAATCTTCTTCTGAACGTATAGCCTTCCTTTATGTTGAAATTGGATTGGGACTGTGTCCTTCAAACTGATATTCACACTTGAAATAAACAAATAATTTCCTATCTCAGAAACCAAGATAAATAAAACAACCAACTTGTCAGTGCCTACCAAACGAAAAGTTACACTACATTTGTATTAAAAACCAAACTCGTTTAGACCAGTCCCAAAACAACCCTCAATACAGGTGTAGTTCCCAATCCTTACCCCTTGTCACCATTTGCCACCACGGCCTACAGAAACTCAACAATATTTCGAATAATGGCTTCAACATCTTAGAAACTTCCAACCACAGATCTTATATGAAAAACTCCCAACTATCACTTTCAGACAAAACACGAACCTCCACCTTATCCTTGTCCTCTCAAAGTTACCTCATCCTAACAACCTGACTTGTCCTAAAGACCAGCAATTACCCGGTTCGAATCCTTGCAACAAAAAAAGATTGCAAAACCTTTCCTATTCATCTCCCAGCTCTTATCATTTACCACCTCCTTAACAAAAACATACAAGGTAACTGAAAGAACACCTGTGATTCCACCAACCTTATTTACCAACCCCAGTGCCAACATTACCCTGCCCAATATATCATCAGTCTTACCCAAGAAATGTGTGAATGGCCATAAAGATTGCAAAGATTGAAATCCTGAAAAACCTGTCTACCCTTCTCCATAACCAAAACTTTGACCAATATACACAACTGAAGTCAGATCCCTTCCTTCCTATGCCATTAGTCTCAACTCAGAAGAACGGAATTAGCACTCCGTTGGAAATTCCGAGACCTGCCTAATCTCAAGATCAGATAGATCACTTACCACTCCCTTCCTACCCCTCAATATTTTGTAAACTTATAAAACTGGGGAAAATTGCATTAAAATTTTCTTTGTGGATATAACTGCTCCATCACCACCTACCTAGTAACAGTTGAAGCAAGTCAGTCTCTTCAACTGAGGAAGTGCCAGTGGCACTGAAAATTTGCAAGGGGTTAGTGAACTTCAGACTTGTCTTCTCAGGTAAGTTTGCGGATGGCCATCTCTCCTAATATACTTATATTGCAATTAATTGTAATAATTCATTGGTAAGCTCTAATGTGCTAGTTAACTTATTACTATAAACAATGATTTTTGAAGCACACTTCATATACCCAATCTTTCTTGCCACCTTGTTTTTGCTAGAGTTGTCACATCAAAGTCGACATGACAAAAACCACAGACATTTCATATTAAAAAATTTAATATGTATGTTAGGCCCCCTATACACGAGAGGCCCAGCCTCAAAGCCTGGACTGTGCAAATTCTAGTCGGATCTCGCTTTGAGGCCAGAACTGCGCGGTTCAAACCTCACGTGCATGGGCTCGCCTCAAGGCCAAACGAGGGAGCAGCAGCAAAATATAACGTTAATATAAATGTAATGTTATATTTCAAAATTAATTGTATTGTTAATTCATTGGCAAGACTTGTAAGCACAATGGAATTTTTATGTCAGTAAATAATTCTATTAAGCTAATTTTTTTAAAGTAATTTTGTAAATTATTACAAATTTCAATAAACACTAGAAGATAACTGGAGATACTTTAAAACAACTATTCAGGACACAACAAAAGAGGTTTGTGGTAAAGCAAAAAGAATAAGAAAGAAACCAAGGTTTGACGAGGAGTGTAGACAAAAGATAAAAGAGAGAGAAAAGTCTATAAAGAATCATGGTTAGTGACACAAAAGAATGAAGAGAAGGAAAGGTACAACAGCATTAGTAAAGAAACCAATAAACTTCTTAGGAGTAAAAAGAGACAATATGTGAAAAATATTTTAGAAAAGGCACAAGACAACAGTACAACAAATCGGAGAGAGTTTTATAATACTGTAAAAATGTTCAAAGGAGGGTATACCCTGAATACATTCGGAATAAAGAAAGATGGTGAAGTTATTATCGAAAAGACAAAAGTTATAGATACCTGGAGAGTGCACTTCCAAAATCTTTTGAATGGAGAAGAAGTAGAAAGTGTCAATGATCAAGACCCCCCATGATATCAAAATGTCCAACCAAGAATTGAAGCACCAACGGCAGAAGAAATCCTAAATACAATAAATAGTATGAAAAACTACAAGGCACCAGGAGAAGGTGGGATCAGCTGCGAAATACTAAAAGCATCAGGCAGGGTTTCAGAGAGGCAGGTCCACAACAGATCAAGTGTATATTCTTAAAGAAGTTATAGCAAAATATTGGGAATATGGCAAAACGTTTTATGAACTATTTGTTGACTATAGCAAAGCGTATGATAGTATTTACAGGAAGAAGATATGGGAAAAAAAAGGAAAAATTTGGGATTCCAGAGAAATTAAGAAAGTTAGCTAGCTTAAGTGTCAAAGAATCCAGTTGTAAGGTCAAGATAGACAATGAATACTCCGAAAATTTTGAAATAAAAACTGGAGTTAGGCAGGGACATATCATATCGCCTGCACTTTTCAATATTGTTTTAGAAGACGCTTTGAAAACAATATTGTGCTACAGCTGGAGAAATCAAACTGTGGAATAATGATAGGGCAAAAGAAGATAAGTGTAATGGCATTTGCAGATGATGTGGTACTGGTAGCAGAGACGATAGAAGAACTTCAGGAAATGGTGGACATTTTAGAAAGGGAAACAAATTATGTGAGTCTAAAGATCAATGAAAACAAAACAAAATTGGTAAAATTTGGAAGAGGTGGAAATAACATTATAGAAGATTTGGATAACCAGTACGAACAGGTAGAATCTTTTATCTACCAAGTTGACAGTACCTTGGTATTACTGTCAACTCAAAAATGATGAACACGCAGAAATAAAGAACAGAATAAATCTTGCCAGCAGAAGTATTTTTGCATTAAATAACATATTAAAGTCAAAAATGTTAACACGTTATACTAAGCTTAAAATCTACAAAACAATAATTAGACCCATCCTTCTATACGGAGCAGAAACATGGATTTTGGATAAAAACACAGAAAAAAAATTAATAACTTTTGAAAACAAGATACTACGTACAATTTTTGGACTGACTAGAGAAGGAGACCTATGGAGACTAAGGCACAAGAGAAATAAGAGACATGTTCAAAGAACCAGACATAATAGCAGAAGTAGGAGACTACGATGGACTGGTCATGTTATCAGAAGAAGTGAGAGAAGTACTCTACACCACATCTCTGGGAGGGAAATCCGGAAGAAAGAAGACCACAAGGTAGGCCAAAGACCCGGTGGAAGGACCAGGTCATGAAAGATATGGAGAAGATGGCAGACCACAAGGTAGGCCAAAGACCCGGTGGAAGGACCAGGTCATGAAAGATATGGAGAAGATGGCAATCACAGAAGAGATGGCAAAATATCGAGATCAGTGGAGGCGGCGAGTTGGTGAGGCCAAGTACCACCTTGGGTACCCATGGCCATGGAAGTAAGTAAGTATTACGAATTTCAAGAAGTGTGAAAAATTACATTGAATTATAAGTTTTGCTAAATATAGTTTTGTTTCATCTTTTGTGTTTTTTAGCATTTTTCCATGGGTCCCCAAAATCGGTACATATTATTAAGAGGCCCTTTTTATTTTCTCATTGGCGTAGGATTTTTTAAGTTGCTTATTTTATATTTAATACAGCAATAGTTTCATTTTTGTAGTTTTTCAAGAATAAAGTACCTTTTCATCTTTACAGACAAGCCTTAGCCCACAAAAGTTTTTTTGTTGACAATTTTTGTAAACATTGGAAATTAGTTTTGGTAACTATATACACACACAGAAAAATATACATTTTAGGACATATGATCATAGGAAATATTTCACTTATTTTCATGAGTATAATCACATCCAAAAGAATTGGATCTCTTTCTAAATAATATGGTCATAAAGTGTAATATAAAGCAACACTTTTGAAGTACAAAATAATAAATACTGTTAAGGAAGGACAAAATTACTCAACAATACAAGACTTTATAGTTTGGTTGTCTGAAGACTTTGTTTCCAAAAGGCATAACACAATTAAAATTTATTTACTGGAGTGTTTGTTCATCTTATAACATTAAATTATATATCCATCCAGTAAGAAACGAGCTTGAAGAATAATACAAGACTAATGAATCATCGGACACTGGGACTTAGATTGTGGGCAGTTTACACTGCCAACATCGAACTACTAAGCTATTACTGTCAATAAGTAAAAAAGACATATACTTCAAAAGGATTCTCATCTGTTGATTTGAAGTAAAGCAGTGGCTTGCTTCGCGGCTAGTTCGGGTGACCATGAGGTTTTTATTTCTGTTCCGCTCATTTGATTTGAAGTAATGTTAAGCCATTAATCCATCGAGTCTACAAAACAAAAATGGGCTTTCCTTGAGAAGAACTGTGCCTTAATTGGATATATCTCTGCATTTACAATGTTTGATTAGGTATTAACATCAGAACCACTGAGATTTCCAATCCAATATCACTGTACGTGTATGTGAAAACCACACAAGTAACCCTTACTCCACCCCAAGGGTTATATCCTTCCATATGTTCACGTACCGAGAGATAACCCTTTAACAAGTTATTACAAGTCGGGTCAACAAATCGTGTTGAGCCATTTAGCAGCAATTTAAATGGCCCGTATATGTGCAGTGGTATTTTATTTCCTGTCCAAGACCTGCATACATTATAAGTATGGTAGTGTTTATAATATAATAAGAAATACAGTATATTAGCCAGATAAAATTAACATCTAAGCTATTCGACATCCTGAAGGTCACGCTGGTACTTTCCGATGGTTCATACCCTCATGGTTGAATATATTATACTCAAAATAAAAAATGGTGTTCCTTTGATAAGAAACAAATTGAGACTAAAAGTAGATGATATGTTAGTTACAATGGAACATAAAATGATGTTATGTTATTATCGTACCACAATCTGTGCTATAAACTTCCTAAAAAATGTAATTTGTTTAATGCAGTTAATTTTTCAGTAAACTGTTGGCTTTTAGAACTAGTACCAAATAAATTATAAAATCTAGTAAGTTACAAAATAATTAAAATTAATGAACTTGACAAGAATTATAAAAACCATAAATTGTTTAATAACCTAAAATAATTTACATAAGTCTACGCAGGGTATTATATATACAGTGACCCATCTGCTGGGCCTAAGTAATGGATGGCAATCAGAACAACATCAATAAGGGTCCATACACCAAGACCTCCAAAACTGAAGAGCTTGCCTATGCCTTCTTGCCAATGACCCAAGTAGAACCTAAAAACAGATTTTAGTTAATCAATTGAATAAATAATGATAAAAAAGAAGGTACATTATTACAGCATAGTCATACATATATATATATATATATACACTAGGCCTATATATATATATATATATATATATATATATATATATATATATATATATACTAGGCCTATATATAGTGCATACGGTTTGTAGTGTACTACCGTATATTAATTTATGAAACAATTAAGTGGTCTCCTGGCTAAGCCATTCAAGACCTGTCTCATTAATTCTATTTATGCTAACTAATCCCTCTGTAAAAGATCACAGGGGGCACTCTGAAACTATGAGATCCATTGTTTGGATAACTCCCCACAATCCCATGACTGATCTAGTATCAATCCCTATTTATTTTTCCAGTAGTTACATCTGCTCACAGAGATCTCACTGGACTGTCACGAATTTGTGATCTCTCAGCTATCACACAAAAAACACGTTTGCTAACCCTTTTGCTGATAATAACGTTTTATCCTTGTAGCAAAACTTGCCAAAAACTTATAAACAATGATATATCGCTGTTGGCTGTACAGCCGAAAAAAGTTATGCAACTATATTTTGTTGTTGCGTAATTAATTTATTATGACGTTATTTTTTGTTTAAATAAATTCAAATATCCACGAATTAGTTCAGAAATATATCTAATTCAATTTAAAAAATATAAATTTAATTTGTATAAAGCGTGTTTAAATATCGACCTTGAAAGAAAGAAAGAAAATAATCTTTATTTAAACAGCCAAACAAGCCGCATAATAGCGTCAATACAATCGTCATTTGGTCAAGAACATATTATTGGCTATTTAAGATACTTGGAATAAAAATAACCTTAAATAATACTGACAGATTTTTTTTTTTTTTTTTTTTTTTTTTAATAGCATGTGGTGGTAGGAAATAGGGGAAAGTTATTTTGAGAATTCCCCAACGCTGTAGTGACAGCCCTGCACCAACAACTCATTAATCTGTTTTTCAAACCTCCGCACGCCACTCTCGCCCTTTAGAGAATCCGGTAGCGAATTGTAAAGCCTGGAACCATTACACACCAACTGTCTTCATAGAAAGATGTTTTATGTGAAGGGCCATTGATGTTATGGTTAGGGCGAAGATTGTATTTGTGGTCGTTCTGGAGTATCTGAAAGGTATGCATATTATTTCTGACAAAAAGTACTGATCTTTTTATTTAAATAGAAGGAAAAGTCAAAATTCTATTTTCTTTGAAGTACGGTTTGCAAGATGTTCTACGAGTAAGATAGAAAATGGCTCTAATAGCTCTTTTTTGAAGTTTAAATACGAGATCTGTTCTTTGATTCTCGTAGCCCCAAATCTCAATGCCATAACTAAGATGAGGATAAATTAAACCATAGTATACGGCTAATAGGGCAGATACGTCCAGAGTTGAAGAGAGACCCTTTAACACAAATACACCAGAACTTAGTTTTTTACAGACAGAATCTATGTGGTCTTTAAATCTCAAGTTATTATCTATGTAAATTCCAAGAAATTTCGTTACCAGAGAAGGACTAGTTAATGTATCACCAATAAAGCAAGAAAGGGGATGATAATGATCATAGTTGTTGATATGGAATTCTAGAAACTTGATTTTGTTTTTATTTATTGTCAGACGGTTATGGGAAAACCATTGAAGTAGAATACTAGACTTCTTGAATATTGTTTCTTCAAGTTGTGATCGCTTTTTACCAGTTAATGACAGAGACGTATCGTCCGCAAATAAACACACCCTACTTCCTTCGTCGGATATTTTCAATGGCAAGTCATTAATATATAAAAGAAACACTACAGGCCCAAGCACCGACCCTTGAGGAACTCCTTTAAGAACGGGAACAGAAGAAGATTCAACCATTTTGATATAGTTATTATTGTTCACAAACGGAATTTTTACTGACTGAACTCTTCCCCCAAGATATGTGTTAATCCAAGATTGGGAAATTCCTCTTATTCCAAGCCTGTCGAAAAAGAAAACATATTGATTTGGAGGGCTGAAGCGTCTGTTCAACTAAGGCGCCGATTATTGTTAGTGTCAGATTGTTTGAGGTTATACATGTTTGTTATTGTGCATTGTGTTATGTTCTTAGATGAAATATAAAATGTCCCTGAATGTGTTCAGTGACAATGATTCTGAGGGGAAGAAGCGGAGGTCTCTCGTCTACCACAGCTTGTATAAAGTGCGGACAAGGTATACATGCTGATTGTCTCAAGCATATATGCGTGTAAAAAAGAAAAAACAACCATATGTTGTTATTTTTCAGTTCTTTTTAATTAATAAGTTACAATTACAGTACAATTGCCATTTTATTTCACCAAAGAAAGACTCGCAATGGTATATGTAAAAAGATTTCCAATAAATCACACAAATGCAAAACTCTTCAAGTTTTTAGGATCTATTCATAAAATTAAATTTACTTTCAGGATATACTACAATCAATAAGCTAAATGTTTAAATGGTATATGTTTTCTAACTTCACAAAACAAAATTTTATTAAAAAATGTAGATATAAATGCACATTTTGTTTAATATATCTATTAAAATATTTTCCCTTATAAACAAATTAGAGGCTTAAAAAAGAACAACACTACTTTTAAGCGTACATGTTACTAATTACCATAGTTACCAATTTTTAATAAAACCCTTGCAAAAGCACCAATTTACACCAACACATGCAAAAAATCCAATCGGTTTTCATAAAATATTAATTTTTTGGCTATCAGTCAAAGGGTTAAAAGAGCATAAACATTTACAACATCACAAATTATACAAAACTCCAAACACAAATGTAGTAATGAATGGTGTGATAGCATGATATGGTGTGCCTTAGCCATTTTATTAATTACAACAATCTAATCAAATAGAATGTAACAATTTACCTAAATAGTCCTGTAAACTAAATAAAAATCATTTGCTCAATAGTCAATATTCTTTATTCATAAAGTGGTAGAGAAAGTGTGCACATTGAATAGCGTCTTCTTAAATGTATGTCTAAATTGGAAACTTAAAATTAAGCAATAAACATTAATCCAGCTTTTGACAAAACATACAGTTTATTTAAATTTATTTTCAAACTCATCAATAGAGTATAAGGCTAGATCAATCAAATGTTTTTTAGAGTGCTTTTTAAATGTTTGACTATCCTTCTCATTCTTTAACTGTGCTGGGAGTTTTCTTATGAATTTATTTCCAGCATACATTGGTTTTTGTTTAAACAACTCTAGCCGATGATGTTCTAAGACTGAGTTATGCTTATTTCTCGTGTTATATTTATGTTTAAAATTCTGATGTCTGTTTAAGTTACTCTCTTTAAAAATGAATATAGTTTTTAAAACGTGCAACCAAAATACTGTTAAAATGTTTAATTCTGAAAAGTATTTTTTAACAGATTCAGTAAATTCATATTTATGTAATATCTTAACTTAACATATTAGCAAAAAATAATGCATTGTTTAGATTATTTATCTTTGTGATCTCCATAATCAATCAATTGATTCCATTGCATGCTATTAGTTTCTAAAATCTATTGTAGTTGTATTTTTGCCTATACATTTTATTTGTTGTACCTGCGAAGTTTCACAAACTATGAATCACATAGATAATGATTTGTATTTGTTCTTAAGACGTTGATCGTCAAGATATGGCAAATATGGATTTCGGATGTGTATGCTCGTATCAGCGAATATAGTCATTGTTAAAAACTAGGCTAACTATTCCTTAGACAGTGTCATTAATTAATATCCCAATGACAAATGACGATTGCCAATTGGGTCCTTTCCAAGCAGGTTAGCTGGTCTTCATTTGAACAGAGAAGCAGCTGTTAAATGAATACGAAATCTAGACTTAGCTGTGTGACGGAGATCAATATTTAAACACTAAGACAAAAGCATTTTGATCTTTAGATTTTATTTAGAAATTAATGAATGGTATGGTTTTTAATTTCTATTTTTATTTCTACCTGCTTCAAGTTTGAAAGCCATATGATAACTGTATATTGTACCTGTCTGCTCCAAATCCTCCAAGAGTAACACTGAGTATAAGTGCTGTAGACCAGCGGTAGCCTCCTGTCCAGTTACAGGGCAAATTCTTGTGGAATGTTCTTCGTCCTAAGCACTGGATATCAGATTTTACTGTGCAGTTTGTCCTGTAACATCATAAGGACATATATGCATTGTTTATATTTATATATAGAAAAAAAAATGAACTATACTAGCCGACCCGTGCGAAGCATTCGCACTATATTCTCTTTAAATCCCTCTTAATTAAAGTGCACACAGTATAGTTAGTAACGCACAGTTAGAGTGCAATTTAACCTAATGTAAATATGGATTAAAGAAGAAATAAAATATGTGAGTTTAAATTTAATATAATTTATTTTATAAATGTTAGGTTAAGTTATTTACAAATTAACAGCATATTTACAAATTCAAAGTACCTCTTTAATCGCTATGTTTGATGTGATTATGTGGTCATCGGTGATTGTTTGTTGGTGGGTTTCTTTGACACATTTATAGATGTCACTGAAAGAGCGCACCCTGGATAACGCCACATACAACTGACCATGTGAAAAAACAGGGTCTGGCAAGAACAATCCTGCCTTTGTTAGAATCTGTCTCTGTGCCTTATTAATAGTCATGGCGAATGGAACTTTGATGGGATATTGCCTCCGAGTCAGTTTGAAAGGCACAGTAGGATCAGAAGGTGTTAGGTTAATGCGTGGTATAACGACAGTTTGACCAGAATCAATTAATTTTGCTGTGATAGTGTGGTTGCCCAAGTGAGTTACAACCAATCTTGCGCCATTAATTAAGCCCTGCTTAGCGTTTAGATTTCTAATCAACATGATTATGGCGTTCTTTTTTATTATCAGTTTATGTGGTGGCAACCCTGAAGGGCTTAATGAATTCAAAAATTCCAACGGATACACCTGAGCATTTTCCGTTTCTTCGCAGAGAACAGAATCAGAACTTAGATAAACTTTTTCATCTCCAGGTAACATATTTGAAACAACATAATCATTGATTGTGGTACAATTGTCATTTTTTGGACATAATCTGGCTGATGAATACAATTGGTTGACATTGGATTCATTGATTTCGTTGACGTCAAAAACTTTGGAAATGAGCCTGTTGTAGTCAATGTGGCAATGTTTTGGAATTGCGATTGCTTGGTTGGGGTACTCTGGAACAAATTCTAAATCACCATTCCCTAATTTTAGTAACCATTCTGTGAAAAGCTGGTCGTCATTTGCTCTCATGTTTTTCGTTAATTTGCGAGTTTTTACATGAGCCCACAATGGAGACTGTTTAACTGAACGTTCGACAATGGCTGTTCTAGCGCTGTGTCTAAGTACTGGCAAAACTTGTTGAAAGTCGCCTCCAAAGACAATAATGTTTCCTCCATAAGGTAGGTCGTTATTCATTATGTCTCGTAGGAGTCTATCAACTACGCCGAGTGTCTCTTTCGGAACCATGGACACCTCATCCCAGATGATGAGGTCTGCTTGACGCAGAAGTTGCGCGTCCTTGGTGTGAGTGCGCATTGATGAGACAGACGTGTCAAAAATGGGTACTGGTAGTTTGAAGAGAGAATGTGAGGTTTGTCCACCTGGTAGAAGCTGTGCAGCAATTCCTGTCCACGCTACTGGGAGTACAACTTTGCTCTCTCCGCGCAAAATATGGCATAGCGTTTTGTAGACGAAGGTTTTACCAGAACCTCCAGGACCTTCAATGAAGTAAGAATTTGGAATTTTGTTTCTTACTGAATGAAGTACCTCATCTTAGATTTCCGTAAGCTGTTGTTCCGTTTGCTTGCTCTTCTTGTATGTTGTAGAGCGTTTTTGTAGTTTGTTCCAAGGTAACAACTGGCATCAGCAGATGAAAACCTTCACAGTTTATACCATGCTGAGTAAACATTTCTTCTAGCTGCTGCAGCGTCAGGTTGTAAGCTTGTATGGGCATGTGTTGCATTAGGAAATCTTCGCTAAGTGCGTCTTTAAAAGTCTCCCAGAGCTCCGGTATGTTAGCTGGAGAGCAGAAAATGCAGATTGTTGCAAAAAGCCATCTCAATTGAGTTAGCATCTGGTGTCCGGCAGCTTCAAGCAGACAATCTTTCCACTCAGCGCCGTTGACCACCAGGTGGAGTTTTTCTGCAGCTTCTTGAAAGGAATTGCATAGATTTCCATCTACCGTCCAAATGTCCTCAAACGACAGTGGGCCTCTAACGTGGAGAAGTAGTACTCGCAGATAATAGCGTTCAATATCAGAGGGACTTACGGTGAAAATTCGTCCAATGCATTTGGTCTTATTCTTGCGGACCAATGATTTGTCAAAACCCACCCGCCCACCCATACACTACAGTGGTATTGACCCACCCACACACGTACAGTGGTTTTGACCCACCCGCCCACCCATAAACGTACAATGGTATTGACCTACCCGCCCATCCACACACGTACAATGGTATTGACCTACCCGCCTACCCACACACGTACAATGGTATTGACCCACCCGCCCACCCACACACGTACAATGGTATTGATGAGTGTGTGGGTACACTTACCACCATTACAGTTACATGGTGGTAACGTACAGTTACCACCATGTAACTGTACGTTAATGGGTGGGCGGGTGGGTCAATATCACTGTACGTGTATGGGTGGGCGGGTGGGTCAATATTACTGTATGTGTACGGTTGGGTGGGTGGGTCAATATCTCCTGTGCAGAAATTTATTTAATAAAAACCTTTGTACGTATCAGCCTGCAACTCTTTTTGATGAGATCTGATAAATGCCAACCTCGAACCCTCCACTTTTACATAACTGTCTACAATATATTGCTGGAATAATTTTCCTGAAGCATGCAATATACTGAAACAATCCCTCACTGCCAAACGATAACAATAATACTGTAACTGAGTTGTGGCTGTCCGCGAGGCAGTAGCATGAATTGAGACATGCTGCAGACCTGTAGTCCAACCTGAATCACCAAGTGTGAAAAGCAACGGGTAGCATAACGGATCACAGTGAGGATTTAAGTATGAGATCTTGGTAAGTGCACCAGTTGTTTTGGAGTACATGACAAAGTCAACCTTACCTGGAGACGTTCCATCATTTGTGACAAAAACAGCAGCAACCTCACTAACTGCAGGTGCATTTGATCTTCCAGGATGGAAGGCATTGGTTGTCGTGAACTGTATTATTAATTCTGGTGCAGAGGTGTCTAGGTCTTTGAGATATTTGAACAACTGAGCATAAGGGTTGTGCCTATCAAGCATTGCTTGCAGGCAAGACATTAATTCTCTGCAACAGTTCCTATTCGCTTCATTGTCGGTACGATGCTGTAAGGCAGTGTCAAAATCTAATATGAAAAGGCCAGCATAAGATGGGGCAACTCCTGGAGGAGGTTGTAAACTTCCTATCGTATGATACATTTTTCCATGTACTTTAAAACAAAAAGGCCCTCTACCAGAAATGTGAACAGAGCTAACTTGGACCAAAGCAAAGGCTAGAGCATTGTTAAATTGTCTAATATTTTCAAGATAGTTTTTTGTATCAGCATTATTTTGCTCTATGAGTGCTTTTAACTCATCACAAACTTGAATAGGTGGTAAACTAACCTTACCTTTATGACAGCACATAGTTGCTGTATCCGCATCAATCTCACCTGCAAACAATTTTGCTGAACAATGAACACATATTTTGTCCATCTCACCAACCGAGTGAGTTTGCACTTCATAGTCGTTTGGGAAAAGCCGAGCAGAACAATAAGTTTTAGGCAGTTTTTGTATCTGTCGCCTTGACGTGACGTTCATATTTAGCTGTTGTAAGTAAGGCATTGACACATAGTTATTCTCCAGGCGCTGTTGTTGGTGTGCATGCAGCCTGTTCTGCCTGCGATTCCGTTGTGCCAGTCTATCCCTTTCAAGTCGTTCTTGACGTTGCTATTCACTTTCTCCAGCATATCTCCTTCTGTTAGCCCAGTCATGGGTTAGGGGTTGTGCCTTTCCTCTCCGTGGTGGTCTGCCTCGGCGATGTCCTATTGCACTTGATAGAATCTATGTGCTACTTACCTTTGAGTTTGGACTAAGTATTGTTCGTCGTCGTAAATGTAGAAAAAACAAATCAATCGGATTTGAGAAATAAATAATTGTTTGTTTTGATTTATTTAATTCACATGTTACAGCTGTTTATTTTGATTTATTTAATTCACATGTTACAGCTGATCGAATAATGTAAATAAACATTTCAAGTTTAAGTTACTTGCAGAATGATATAATAGGTCGTTTTTCCAAAAAAAACTATTGGAAAATGAGAGATTTGTATATTTTCATCAAGTAGTGGGTAAAAAAAGCTTTAAAATGACACCTCATTTATGAAAATTGGTGAAGAATTCAGGAAGTTATGGCGTACCAACAAAAAAAAAAGTACTTTAGAAATTATAATATATATAGATAGATTACTCCTTGTTCTACATAGTTATGATGATCCACCTTGTTCAAAAAATGCATTTAGATGTTAACTAATGAATCTAAACCATAAAATTCCCTATCATATTTAAATGGAAATTATAACTGGTAAATATAATCTCGAAATAACAAAATCTACTACAGAAAATATATCTTTTATTCAACATTTCTTTTCAAATAACCAGATTTTATTAAATATACTGAAGTCTTAATTACATGCAATTCAACGTCAGACATAATTCAATCATGGCTTCGCTAATAATAAAAATTGACAATGTTGCACTTGGACAAGTTGAACATACTAGATTTCTTGTATTTTAACCCTTTGGCTGTTCTGCAATGATATATCGTTGTTTGTGTTTTTACCAATAAATGCTCAACAACATATCGTTCTTTGCGTTTCAGCCGAAAAATGTTTAGCAACGATATATCGTTGTTGTGTAATAATTTTGCCGTGACGATATTTTTTCATCAAATAAAGAAAACTATATACCAAATGATATATAATTAAATTACCTTTGTGTGAAATGTAACAATTTGAATATTCATATTTTTACTTGGTACTAGTTCGATAAACATCCCGTTAATTCGGAAGGCTGTGACACTGCTGGTATGACGGGTTCAGATGTTTTGGCGCGCTTTCAGTTGTTTACACTGTGCTTGGTTTGATGTTATTGTTTAGTTTTATTACTGGTTATGAAGTTCGTTGGCATTATGAGGGCAAAACGACTGAATTCTTCAATTAGTGAGAATTGGTGTTCATGCCGAATGCTGAGTGAAGCCGTCTGCAAATAGTTTATATAAAATACAATCTATACATATTGTAAATATTTTATTCATTTGTTAGTATGTTATTATCTTTGAAATAAAAAGTGAGTGTTTACAAATAAAAATTGTTTTATTCATTTTAAATAAAATGAGTGACTTTACATTGGATTGTAACAAATTCCCTTTAATAAAATGTAAGATTGTTTTTCTTATAAGCTAGGCAAATTTTATCCAAATTACTTGAACTTTTGTGGATCAGGTTAATAATTATATATCGTTTTGAAACAACATACAAAGGAAAAGTAAATCCAGTAAGTTTTGTACATTTTAAAAACCAAGACTAACCTGAAGGATATAAATTAATTTTTAAAGTTACAAATTTGTAAGTAGAACACTGCAGAAACGCCAATGTCAGGTGAACATGCTTTGGTACCACACATGTGAAAAACCTGAACATTTGTGGGAACTTTTTTTTTTTTTTTTTTTTCTGAACAGCCAAAGGGTTAATAGATGAAATCGAAATACTCCTTATTTGTCCGATTGTTAAAATTTACAGTGAACAGCATCATGACAGCTTAAACCTAAGAATATTAGAGTAAAATTTGGTCTACTTATATACGTGTTTCCCATTAACTCAAATTAGTCTAAAAATCTTAACCCTTAAAGCAACATTTATACAATGCCTATTTTCCATTATTCATTGTAAATATAATTTTTTTTAAATACAATGTAGGCAACTCTGCTTCAGGTTCTAAGCTACAAGAGGAATCGCTTATCAGTAGCCCCAGAAAAGGTCTGAGTGGTAGCTGAGTTTCTACAACTTATGGCAATGAAGAGCCTGAGAATTTTCCTAGTACTGCCACTTTATGGTCAGATTTGAAACTATTTCTGCACCACTTATTTCCATGTTGAAAAAGATGCACCCTGGTACAAAACTGATTGTCTAGAAGCATCCTTTAGGGAGCTCCAATGAAGTTTGACCTTAGTGCCTGTTCTAGGCTAAAATGGCTAAGTGGATTTAAGAGCAAGGTGGGTCTTGGAAATCCAACATGTTATTGAGACTATACACTGAAAAGGTTCTTCAGATAGAGCTGTGAACACACTTTTACAGCACTAGTGTCAGTAGCAAGTGATCTCTGATGTTAAACCCAGACATGTGCTTGCCCAGTTTCGACCTCAGTCTTAGAAGCTACTGCATCTAAGGATGGTGATATCTTCAAGTCCAAGAATAGGGATAACCAGGATTAGTGGTACAAATCACTACTAGTTAGAGTGCAACGTCTGGGCCAATACTCGCATAATGCGATACGTAACCAGGACGGGTAGATTATAACCAGGACAACCAAAACTGGAAAATGTTCTCCGACCGAGAAGCAACATGTTTTGTAAAACACCTGGACATTAAGCATTAAGAAAACAACAATCAAGGTAGGAAAGTCTTACAATTGGCCAGGATGGAGATGTGAAGTAAGGGAATAACATTGGGCAATGACCAATAGTTTTACTTTGTAACATTAAAAAAAAAAAAACTGCATTTTGTGAAAAGAAAACTCTCCAATACAGACAGACTTTATTGATAATAAGTATTCTTAGTAAATCTTCATAAAAAGGCTTAGATAATTTTAAAAGCGGCACTTACATTTTACGAGTTTTGACAGCTACATATTAACTTAAGTGAATAAGGTTAAGCGAATAATTTAAACCATTACTAGGGGATAACACTGCACACTTTGCGTGCCAACCTCATCACTTGCTAAGCTCGTGATACCTCGGCCTCGGCATGTAATTTTTTTACTTCAAATATTAGTAATTAAACTGTATTAAGTAAAATCACATTTAAATTAATTTACAGTAGCTCACTCACTGCACTTGATTTGCACTCTATTTATAGTATAATAATTTAATTATTATATTAGTTGCATTAATTATTATAATTAGTTGCATTAGTGTTCAGAGACACACTTATTTCGAATCAAATAGTTTGTTTACAAGTGCTCAATTTGGTTTCCGAAAGGGGCTGTCAACAACCCATGCTGTAATTAAGCTTGTCGGGAGGATTCTAGACTGCTATGAGAACAGAGACTTTGCTGCGGTCACATTCTGTGACCTCAGCAAAGCCTTTGATTGTGTCTCACACAAACTCCTGCTTGATAAGCTTAAGTCTTACAAGGTTCAAGGCATTGCACTGTCTGTCTTCAAATCTTACCTACAAAATCGTATTCAGTATGTTAGTTATAATAATAGAAAATCTGGCAGTCTGGAGGTTTCCTGTGGTGTACCGCAGGGTTCAGTGTTAGGACCACTCCTTTTCTTAATAATGGCAAATGATGTTGGTGCTAGTGTTTCATCTGAGGTCGTCCTGTATGCTGACGACACCACAATCATCAATCAACATACAAATCGCAGTCAAGCATTGGCAGTTTCTAAATTAAATCAAAATTCTATTCAAAATTGGATGACTGCAAATGAATTGGTTCTAAATAAAGACAAAACAATTACAGTACTTTTTGGCCTCAAAGACAAAGCAGCGTTACAGCTTGAGTATCCTAAATTTCTGGGAGTAACCCTAGACCCAACTCTCAGTTGGAGTCAGCACATAATTGGCATAAAAAACAAACTAAGTAAAAGCATTTATGCGTTGAAAAGACTTAGTGGTGAGTTAGATCAGGATGGCCTCAGGCAGGCCTACTTTGGTCTATTTCAAGCCCATCTGGCGTATGGTCTTATTGCATGGGGTGGAACTTCTCAGGCTATTGAAGTTTTTCTGTTACAAAAGAAAGCTCTTAGAGTAATTGCAGGAGTTGGGAAATATGAACATTGTTCAGGTATTTTTAAACACTTCAATATTTTAACTTTTTATTCTCTGTACATTCTTCACTGTCTATTGTATGTCAAACTTAATCCTGATCTTGTTACTACTAGAAATGAAATTCACAGTTATAATACAAGATCTAATAACATGATAGAAGTTCCACAACATCGGCTATCAAAGAGTGATAAAAGCCCAAAAATTATGTCTTTCAATTTGTATAATAAGTTACCACTACATATAAGACAGTTAAGTTACAGTAAGTTTAAAATTAAAGTCAATAAGTTCTTACTTAATCATCCATTTTATAGTCTAAGTGAGTTTACAACAAATCAATGGAAAGTAATGGATTTTAATTAATCATGTTTTAATGTTCAATGTTTCAACGTTTTACAGTGATTCTGTGCTAAATGTAATGTAAATTAGGCTAGACATTAAATGATTACTGTAGCCTAATAGCACTAATTAATAACTTGACGTGCCATTGCATTTGTAATGAAATGTTATTACTGGCTGAATAAAAATATTCTATTCTAATTACAAATGCACTCTATTTATAGTATAACAATTACAAAAAACCAATGTTATTACTAAGCATATTTCAAATGCTTTAATTTAATTTAACAGCTGATGATAACATAGAAACAGACAGACATGTATTCCCTCTTTTATAATTAACTTTAATGTGCTGCTCTCTATGTTTAACTTAACAAATTATTTGGACCATTTAACAATTGTTCATAACGCCAGCTAGTCAATTTCAATTAATCTCCATAAGAATAATATTTCAACTTTGATGTCGTGTAATGAAAAAACCTATGGGAATTTTAAAAAAATCTAGCTTCGTTACGACCTAGAAATCAAAATTATCTTTTGGATAAAAACAATTTCATGGAAATTGGTCAAGTAATAAGTTTAGAAAGTGAGTGAACTAAATGACCCAATTGTTTTAATATATAGGATATTAATAACCTTATTAGCAAATGAAAATAAGTTTAAAATCAATTTTTGGAGGGTAAAATTTAAAATAAGCTTGTATTTAAGTAGATTACATTTTTCTCGTCAGTCTACTCTCAACCTGTGTCGTTGCCTCCCACATTTGAATTTGATGGTATATTCAGTCTGGGATCTATGAGCTTCTCAACCTTGGAATTCTTTAATCGCTGGAGCTTTTAGATGTAAACAAGGGAGCAGGCCCTCAATTGTTTACCACCATTCTTATTGCACCACTGTCGCTACTTGCTAGCTGAAATATTGAGAGTACTCTTCAACACATCTCTAAGCTAGGGTAAATTTCCAGACATCCTTAAAGCTGGTTACATTGTTCCCATCTTGAAGAGTGAAAATTCCTCGGAAATTCAAAACTACCGCCCTATAACGATTTGTCTTCTGTAAGCAAGATCTTTGAGAAGCTGGCTTTAACCAGGCTGAAGCCCTTCCTGAGCACTCTTATCAACCTTTATCAACACGCTTTGTTGTGGGGCGACCGACAGCTACCTACTAACTTATTGATTTTTGAAAGTTATAAATTGGATGTTTTCAATTGAGGGAAATAAGTAGACGTTGCTTTTGTTGACTTTGCTAAAGCCTTTGATAAGGTGGACCACAACATCCTGATATCCAAACTGCAAGCTTATAGTGTGACTGATCCTTTACTGAGCTGGCTTTTAGATTACTTGGCCGACCGTCGCCTATTGGTTAAGCTGCCTGGCTCTTTCTAACAGGAGTTCGTCCAGATTTCTAATGTCCCTCAGGACTCACTGCCCGGCCCTTACCTTTTTAATAAATAAATAAATCTTTATTGTCACAAAACGTTTCCATAATAATAGCGTAGCTATGAAACAGATGACATTGTCAATATAGTACTATTTTACATATATCTACATAACAATCCTATACGGCCAAACCAAGAACTGAATGATCCTGTTAATGACTAAAAACTTCAGTCCCAATTTAACATAAAAATACAAAATAAGAGAAAAATAACACAGCAATAAAATCAAAAAACATCATCCAAAAACTCATTAATTTTGTAGTATGCTTTATGTAGTAAAAGATTCTTAACATTATTTTTGAATGCATTTGAGCAAATTGATGCCTTAATATCAGATGGTAATTTATTAAAAAACTTTCTTCCCATGTAAGATGGTGTTTTTTCAACCAGTTTCAAATTATGTCTGGGATACTGAAAATTATTTTTAAACCTAGTGTTGTATTCATGCTGACTGTTTTCATTATAAAGGGTTTTGTAATTTGATTGCACTGATAGTAGTGTTTTGAAAATTATTAAACTGGGGACAGTCAAAATGCTAAGGTCACAAAAGATTTGTTTGCACGAGGCTTTCCAGGATGAAAATGTCATTATTCTAAGGATTTTTTTTTTTGGTTCTTAGGATTTTATCTATATTTGATGAAAACCCCCAGAACTCTATACCATATTGCAAAACAGGATAAAAGTATGCATAATATATTATCAAATGGGTTTTTAAATCTATTGAATGTCTCAAAATAAGCATCTGAAAACATGCTGAATTTAATTTTTTTTATCAATGACATTCCAATTGTTTAATATTTTTATCAATGACATAGTGGAGTCTCTGGGTGTAAAAGTGCTGATGTTCGCAGATAATCTAAAATCTCTACTCTAGAAAACTCAATTTCTAGATTGAATTTCTAGACTGAAATGTGCAATTTCAGTCCAGCCTGGATGCAGTACACCAATGGTGTACATCTAAGAACATGGCCCTCAACACTTCTCAGTCCCACATCATGATATTCTAGAGAACTAAAGTTTATTCCTACTTCAATTAGGCCTACTTTATAGATGGGCAACCTCTTGAAAGAGTCTCTTCTGTCAAGGACTTGGGAATCATTTTCTCTAGCAATCTTTCTTTTGATGAGCATATCAAAAATCTATGTTGTTTTGCTAACAGATTACTTGGCTTCATCTCCAGATCAACGCAAGGTTTGTGCAGTTCTTTGGCACTGAAGACCTTGTATTCCTCACTTGTTCGCCAACTTCTTGATTTTCAAGCTTTGTATGGTCTCCCTACTTGATTGGACATAAAAAGAGGCCTGAATCCATTCAACGGAGTTTTCTTCTTCTAGTTGGTGTTCGCCAAAGCTTGCCTTATAAAGAAGTTCCCACAATTCAACTCGCTGTGTCAGTGACGTTGTGTTCCTTTACAAAACTGCTCAATGCTCACATCAACGCCCCTGATTTACTTGGTGAAGTAGATATGTATACCTTTACGAACTCTTCTGCAGGTGCCACTATTCTAGACTACGCTCAATAGCCCAATGGCAAGAATTATGTGACTGGGGAATTCTGTGTGTGCTGAGGTGGACTTCTTTCATTACAACTCTAGTACAGTTAGAAGACGCTTCCTAGTTCACCTGTGGAGGGACCAGTGACATGCTGCTTCCTGCCTAACACTTGAATACTATTGTAGAGTATTGAACATTATCTGATTCACATTGTTATTTTCCAGCTTGAAAATATTTAGTAACATTATTTTAGAATTATTATAATTGAATGTAACTTTGTTATCACACTAATTTTATGGTTATGGCGTTGGAATGTAAAATAAAACAAAATTACCTATAATACCCTCGGGGAGAAGCCACAGAATTGCAGTTCCCCTTCAACACACAAGTGTGTTCCCAATGCTCAGTCTGGTAGCAGTAACGACAGATTATTTCTTTCTGGAACTCTCTTGGTCCCTACACAATTTATTAAAATTTATTAATTTTTAAATCAATCTCCTTTTTAGTTAACAGAGAAATCAACTCAAACATGCATCCTTGTAAAATTGTTATCCTAAACTAATTAAATATTAGAATACAAAATTCTGTTTATAGCTTTTTTTCTAAAGTTTGCTTGTTGAGCATAAGATTTATTTTTCTTAAACATTGCAGATTTGAATTGCAGTTTGTGTTGATTTGGGCAGAGATATAATCAGCAGGGCTTTGTGATGTATGGAAATGCATAAATAATCGATGCAGAACTAATCACAATCTTGATGCATCGAAAGTATTACAATGTATCAGTAATATCGATGTCTCAGAATTTTATTGGATGTGCCAAAATAACAAATTAGTAAGGAAAAACCTTTTTATGTTTTAAATAACATATTTTACAATGAAATAGTTGTAAAATGATTATAACTTGAGTTTGTTTTCATTCCTTATGGTTTTTCCACCTGGACAAGGATCTGCACGATCTGACGTACACCCTGACTATATCGCGCAGGTCAAAAACGAATACAGAGTTTGACTAGGAGATATAACTTTTAATGATATGATAGGTCAATTGAGCAACTCGTATGGTTATCATAACTTACTTGCAAGGGGCATACAACGAATAAGTAGAACATTCCCATAAAGAAGTCCATTTATTTCAGTTAGTCAGCTGTTATTTTGGGATCTATATTTGATTAAATAAATAATAAGATCACAAGATGCACATTTATTTGGAATAGTTATAAATTAGGTTTATATATATATATATATATATATATTCACTAATACCGCTGATTCGTTTAGAATTGTAGAATTTTTAACAACTCACTTAACAATCCGATTTTTGTTTCCGTTTGACCACCAGACACTGTGTTCTAAAATATAAAATCATACAAGCAGCTCTATTACCATCCACTTTTAAGCTTTTTATTACAAAATGTTTTAGATAAAAATTAACATAAAAACTGAACCCTCTGACTATTTTGGAGTGACAGATATATATATATATATATATATATATATATATATATATATATATATAGTAGAGTTCTGCTAATCCGATCTTTGAAATGAAATGAAATGAAAATCCGTTTATTTCAGTAAAAATTACTAATACAATACAGAATACATATGAAAAAAAAAATAACTTGAAAAATTCCCCACATGGGCTATACAGCCTGTGGGTGGGGAATGAGCTCTATATCAGCTAATAAATTCGTAATTAAATTATAATAATTTGAAAAGGATATTCAATTTATAAGTATCTATTTAAACAATAATAATATTTATATAATAAAATACATAGTTAAGAGTCAACATTATACATATGTTTATAAGTTAGAGGAATCTCATGTTTGACTGTGAAAGAAAAAAACTAAAACCATATCACAGAGATTTGTGTAAGCAAACATACCCTCCTCACACTCCTTACACACTCGCATTCACTCCAATATACACACACTCATCCAAGCCCTACATACGCACGTACACTCTACTCACACACTTACGACAAGAGAGAAAAAAAGAAAAAAAAGGGTACATACATTAATCAGCTCCACGCAACAGGGCGATCTATTATCTGTACTGTGAATAAAAAAATGAATTAACATGATCTCTTCCCAGTTCTAACAACCAATGATTAGTAAATTTTTTATACGTATTATAACTGCAAGGGTGTGGATTTTTTAAATGCGGAAGTAGTTTGGAATAAACAGTGTTGACAATGTAATGTGATGAGGTTGACATAATAGTTTTGAACAATCTAGGTGGATGGAAACCAATATTTAACGCGGCTCTCGTTGAGTACGGATGTGTTATTTCGTTAAATAAGTTTTCTTTATTTTTAAAAATGTATGAAATAATTGTTCTTAGATAAAGTTGAGAGATATTGAGCACTTTAAATTCTTCAAATAGTAAGTCTGTGGGGAAACGTAAGTTTTTCTGCAAAGCAGCTTTAATTATTGATTTCTGAGTAATTTATAATGGAGAGAGAATGCTTCGGTAACACCCACCCCATGCCAGATTACCGTATTGCAACAACGATTGAATGTAAGCATAATAAACTATTTTTATCAAATCAGATGAAAGTACTTTACTAAGTGAAGAAAAAATATAAATAAATTTTCGAAGTCTGCCATTTAAGTATGATACATGAACATTCCATTTCAAGCGGTTGTCAAAAACGACCCCTAAATACTTATATTCAGATACAATCTGAACGCATTCACACACCACACACCCCTGCTGACCACCACATGAATGCAAGCGCAATTCCACATTGACCGGATCACAGTCGGCTCTAATAGAAATTGGCATACATTTTGTTTTTGATAAATTAACAGATAACCGACTCTGATCAAACCAACGCTTGACAGCGAGTAAGCCCGTCTCCGCCAGACGGACAGTCTCCTCCCATCCACTGCCTTCAAAAAGCAAAGCAGTATCATCTGCATGAAGAAAAATTTGCCCCCCATCTAAATTTAGTCGACCCAGGTTATTCACAAATATCAAAAAAAGTAGAGGGCCCAGCGTACTACCCTGCAAAACTCCATAATCAATTTTCTTCTTAGTACTGTCTTGTCCGTTAATTGTAACAATTTGGTAACGATCGCTAAGGTAACTGTTAAACCAATCAAATTCTGTTCCCCTTACCCCAATATGATCAAGTTTCTTTAATAACAAACTTCTATCAACAGTGTCAAAAGCTTTGGCCAAATCAATAAACAATAAAATAGGTTTTTTATTACGTTCAATTGCATTATGAATACTTTTTGTCAACAAAAATAAATCATCATTTAAATTTTTATCTTTCCTGAAACCAAACTGATTTTGAAAAAGAATGTTATATCTGATTAAATAATTTTCAAGTTGTATTCTAATACTTTTTTCTAATAATTTGGACATGACGCTAGCCAATGTGATAGGCCTAAAGCTTACACATTGATCTTTTGGGCCCCCCTTGTATATTGGAATAACTTTCCCTACTTTAAAAGATTTGGGGAAAACACCATTTTTAATACTGTTGTTAATAATATGAAGAAGAGGAACTTTGAGAAATTGAAAACAGGTTTTTAAAAACAGAGCCGGAATATTATCAATACCAGGAGCTGATCCACCCTTAAGGCTATTTACAATTAGAGTTAATTCATTTTCAGTGACTGGCTGCAGTTGGAAGTTGACATCCACCCGATATTCTTCATCATTCAGGACAGGCTCAGATACAGGAGGGACCGTGCCGGCCAGATTGGCTCCTACACCCACATAGTATTCATTGAGACTGTTTGCTACTTGTTTGATGTCCTCAACTTGTATATCATCCTTGCCCCGCAAAAAACTGTTCAAATGGAAAATTATCTTTATTCTTCTTTATACCGATAACTTCAGCAATGTTATTCCACAGAAAACGTTTGTTGTTTTTTGACTGATTAATTTTATTACGATAGTAGATTTCTTTGGCTGATCTGATAGTTTTACTTAAAATATTTCGGTAATTTTTATAACGTGTCTTTAAAACATTATTAAATGGTTGTTTTTTAAGTCGTCTACCCAATTTGTCTCTAGTTCGAATCGACCGAAAATCTGCTTAAAGTTAAACAGAAATTGGCAAAAGAATTTGAAAAAATAAAATTGCAGTTACTGTAAGAACCACTACTTTATAAATCTAAAAATGACAAGACAATGTTATTTCATTTACTTAAATGTTAATAAACTTTACAAATGTTACTTTGGTTTGAAAGAATTCCTCTCCCTCGAAACTAAATTACGTCAGCGTCTCAAAAACGTGGTATCTACTGGGGTCACGTCGGAGTGTTGATCTACGAATCCTATTGAGAGATCAAGGCAGCTACATCGTCTGTATTTCTGTGTGTGATATAACAAAATTGAGATATGTAAACACACGAGTTTGAACTGTTAATAAGAGACTGATAGTGGGAATTGTGTACAGTTCTGTCTGAGATAGCGTGAGAATGCCAGAAATATGCACACGACTTCCGTCAGTTGATAACGTGAACTGGTGGCGAATGCAACGGCATCAAGTTGCGCTGGGCTTGGGATTAATTTCCACTAATGACTGTAACTTTTTGTCTTGAAAAACGGAGTTTCATCATATGTCTCAAATTAATGTAGTCTTCGATTTAAGAGTTCATTATTCCTCTCTTATCATCATAGGCTCTTGTTGCGCTAAAAACTGAAGTACTGTACTTAATGTTAGGCATGTCATTAATGTTATTTTTTATTAAAAGAATGTTTTAAGAAAATCCGTTTATTCCGAAATGGGTTCGGTCCCAATTATTTTTCGGATTACTGGGACTCCACTGTATATATATAAAATGTTAGTTTTGCATATTTTCACTGAATACAGTTTCACAACAATATATCATACTGCCAATTTGTGCTGAAAAGTGTTTTGCAACGATATATCAAATATTATATATCGTTGTTCCGTATTAATTTTGCCACAGTGTTATTGTTACTGTAAAAACTCAAAATTAAGCATGACATTTTAGGGACTTGGGTTGAATTCATGAAAAAATATAAATTCAAGTATTTTTTAATGGTTTATTTATTACTTATGAGATAAACAATATGTTGATATGCATGGTCATGGGAGAACTTCACAGTGTGCGCATAAATGCACATGGCCGTACCAGATGTTTTGGCGTTGTTTATTGAAATATACTATGATTTTATTTCCTTCATGAAAAGATAACAATTTGAGTGCTCTTTTACGTTTGATCTACTACTTATTATATAAAAATCATATTGATAAGGACATATCCCAACTTGCAGCATGTGTGATCTATGCATATGATGTGTACAGGTCAGATGTTTTGGCTTTATCTATTACTTAAATTGTTTTCATTTGAAGTTATTGTTTGATTACATAATGATTGTAGTGCTGTTTAGCAAAGTCTTTAAAGCAGTAAATTTTCTTATAAGTGACAACACTTCTTAAGATCGCTAGGATGCTAGATTTGCCAGTGTCAATTTTCAAAGTAATACTGACCATTTATTTTATGTATAAGTTAACCATATGTTATCTAAATTACTTGAAATGTTCACGATATGTAAACGAGTATTATAAGTAAATATATTACTGTCAAAAATAAATGATAAATATTTTATGACTCCAAACTAAAAAAGTATAAAATAATAAAAATATAAATTGAACTACATTTTATTTATTTATTTTAAGCAATTAAATATACTCAAATATTTCTCCCTAAAAGATAATTTAATGACGCATAGAGCAAGACTAGTTTTAAGAACATAGTGTGACTTTTAACAAAGTTAGACATTTTTAGGCGAAACAGGCGATTTTAGGTGAACATTTTTGGAACTTCACATTTGGAAACCACAAACACTTTTTGGAACGTTTTTGTATTTTTTGCTGAACAGCCAAAGAATTAATGTATTCAAAATATTACATTTTATTGGATATTTTGATACTGATTCATTCATTTTAATATAATGGCTTAACAATGATGGGTTGGATTTACGATTTTACTGCCTACGGGCTATCTCGATTATGACGCCTTTATAACATTCCAATCTAATAATATAATAAATAAATAAATATATTCTAAACCATTATTTTGCAAAAGGGTATACAATAAGCTCAGTAGCTGCAATTCCAGGTGAAATTTGCAGAAGCCGGGCTTCGAAAAAAAAAGAGAGTAAACAACAACAGTACAAACATACAACACTTCCTGTGATTCTGTGAGTCTGACGGTTTAATTGATTTGCCTGACAGTGGTAGGTTACCTGACTTGCCACTCTGCTCCAACGCCTGAAGCGCTAGTGGCAACATCTTATGTATTGTATAGACATTCATATTTTGAACTTTAATTTTGAGGACAGTTTTTCCATTTTAATTGATTTAATTTTTGCTACGTTAATGCACAGCATTTCGCCGTGGACGATGATGTACCCATTAAAGTACGGAAATGAATATCAGTAAATCTTTATAATTCACAATTTTTGTATATCGCCGGTGAAAAGTGTGTGTTAAAAATTGCCACTTTTTAAAATCTGCCACTTCGGCCTATAGCCGTCGGAAATACGCCCCTGGGTGGCTGTGTTTTCCAACAATGATAGTTAATTAAGTTGTTTTGAATTATTTTACATACTCTTCTTATTGTCTCTGATATATGTTATTTTAACTGAAACATATGACATTTCGATAAATTTGACCAGTTACAGTTTAATCTTGATAATCCGACAGTTAAGGGACCGACGGTGTGTCGGATTAACAAAAACGTCGGGTTACCAAATGTCCATTGTAATTCACGAGAATTATGATTTCTTAGATAAACTGAATGCACTACGTACACCTTTCTTAGAATTTCCGCGCTATCAGCTGTGATAAAATGAGGCTGACACCACAATTGAATAAATGTAAGCAAAGAAATTATACAACATTTGTACAGTAACACAGTAAGGTTTATTACATACAGTATTAAGTGTACAGTACGTCATCTGATGTGGCGTCGGACTACCAAACGTGTCGGACTAGTAAATGTCGGAGTATCAAGAGTGTACTGTACTCTCCCACACTCAGTACAACAATTGCTAGTTAAATATAATTAAATTAATGCAGTGCCATTGACTTCATTTATCACTAGCTTTTCATATATTTTCCCTTCAACTTACTTAATTATAAAATCATGCTTTAGTGTTCAGTAAATTTACTAAGCTCTGCATTAAGTTTACTTTACATTTTTTAAATATTTTAAAGTAATTGTGATTTATTTTACTTATTACTATTTATTTTTTAGCTTACTGCATTTTTTGAAGCCCTCGATCTTATGTTCCTTATATTATTTTAAATTGACTTTCTTTTTAATTCATACAGTTTATTTTTATATTAATCTTCCATTCATATAATTTTAATTACCTAACATTTGTACAGTGAATAAATTTATGCTTTTAATTACCTTTCTTTGTACAACCATAGTACGGTACATGTAAGACAAGGTATTGTTGTTACTCTAATGATTCTTAAATTTAAATAAAAGCCCACGAATTCTGTATGTGTTCGGCCAACCCTAATAATCAGTCTATCCTAGTAAATAATCCTTATCCAACCTACTAATAAATGTCTTGAGAATAAAAATTTCATTAATAATAAAGGTGTTTGTTTTATTTTGAAATTTTCGTAGTTATTGATTTAACAGGCCTTGAAGATTGCATTTTTGTTTTTTTGTACAGCTTTTTCTCAGTCTAGTATTTTGAATATGCAATATTGTACCAATTTTTTAACTAAAAACTTAGTTATCAACATTTTAGAAATAAATAAAGGTAATTATGCACTTTCTTGCCACCTCTGAAAATACAATTTCATGTTAAAAAAGTGATGGAAAATGGGTTTATATCTCTTGAGGAGATTGATTTCATCCGCGGAAAACTCGTTTTTTACCGAAAAATCGAAAAACTAGTTTTTTATCTAATAATGAAAAAACCAACTTTTTTAAAAATCGTTATTTTTCGACAATTTTTTTCCATTTCTCGTGTTTTTTTATGCTGAACACAAATATATAACTGGTTTTGTAGTAAAATTATTTTTTTCAGCTCGAAAAATGCATTTTTTACTGACATAACCTAACATATCCTAATTGTCTATTTTCTCAACAAAAATTCGTAATTTGCGTTAAATGCTAGCGTTTGGCCTCCGTGACGGCCTGCCGGCCGTCACTCCGGCGGAAATATATGTGAATTCGGTTTTTGTGATTGTGAAATAGTTGTTGTAATATAATGATCTCGTGATGGCCGCTAATCCCGATCCGCCGCGATAGTAGTTTTTCCGTTATTTCTCGAGAAATATTTGTACTAGACCAAAATAGTTTTCAAATTTGTATTCAGCGCAAAAGAACACATCAAAATAAAAAAAGATGATTAAAATACCATTTAAATTAACGGAAATATGACAAAAATACTAAAAGTTGTGACATTGATTTTTTCGAATTTTTCGGTAAAATACGTTATTTCCGCGGAATAAAAAGCATATATCGTGAACATACAGCCAATTCTAGACCCATTTCAAGCTAAATGTTCCAAATTTGTTTGGTGGCAAGAAAGTGCATAATTACCTAAATAAATTTCATTTATTTTCTTGTTTATATATTTTTACACAAGTTTATCATTTGTTTGATTTGAGCTCATACAAATCAATTATTATAAATCTTGATTTGTAAGCATAAAGATTATGCTCTAATAAACTTAAACCAGCAATAATAACCCTGTGTGAGCACTGGTTGAATGAATCAAACTACTATTTAGTGCAGTCGAGTCCATGAGCACGGTTAGGTCCATTTGTAGTGTTATAACCTTAGTTTGAATTCCAGGTATACTTGCTTTCCCCCCACCTCTAATTGAAACATGCTACTCTCGAATTAATAGTAGCACATATTTGAGGATTATCAACTCTCAATTTTGAGACAATTCTATTTAAAGCAGACCTTGCATTTTTCAATCAACAAGTAAATGTGTATACATTTAAGTATATTACTTGTATATTACTTGTATAAGTATATTACTTGTATAAGTAATATACTTATGTTAATAAGTAAAGTGTTTTATTCATCATATAACATTACATAGTTGAGCGAAGCTCAGTAACAAATGACATGTCAATATACAAGATGTCTTAATACTAATTAATTAATAGTATTAACATACTAACAAGTTTGTGAAAATAAAGGTAAAACAATTAAAATTGTGTTATAGTTAATACTTATGATTCATAAATCAAATCAAATCAAAATCACTTTATTTCCACATAGTAAAATATAAAATAAACATATATAGAGAAAATACAAAATATACCTTATAAACCAAGTATTCAAGCAAAATATCACTTTTTTCCATAATTTACAACATCATAAAAAAAGATAAATAACTTAAATAAGCACTCAAAAATATAACGTAAAATAATTCGGTCTTATCAATGGCTATTTTAGAAACTGAATCCGAAAGTAGAGAAATAACTAAATTAATATAAATAAATTAATACAACTAAATATTTTGCTTGATTATAAAAATGCATTTATGAAAGGAAATGAGCCTACATGGGCGCCAAAGGCCTGTGCGTAGGCTCGAGTTGTTATTTTTTTCTTTTTTTAATTGAATTTAAGTCCTTTATGGAATATGGACATGACTGTGCTAGCATATCAAATACTTTTTTTTAGAAAAACTCTGTTGTTATTTTCTTTCTTTAATTCTCCTGGAAGGTTGTTAAATAATTTTACTACCATATAATATGGGCCTTTTTCAACTAATGCCAATCTGTGTTTTGGGTACCGCAGGTTCTCTTTTTTCCTAGTAGCATAGTCCTAGCATTTTCAAAGTACTGAGGGTGCTGCTTAAAAAATTTTAATAATTCATAAATGTACAATGCTGGTAAGGTTAGTAGGTTATTTGTTTTAAAAATTGGTCTACATGAGTCTCTGTATCTAATTTTAAAAATAGTACGGATAGCTTGTTTTTGTAATTTAAAAATTTTTCCTAAATCAGATGTAGCTCCCCATAGAATAATACTTTATTATTATTATTATTATTATTATTTATTATTAGCGTATCTAATAATTAATAAAAAATAACCATGATACACCTGTAGGCCTATGCGTGTGTCAGTAATACTTGCTACTACTCTAATAGCAAACAGGGATTTACTGAGCTTTTTTTGCATATCTGATATTTGTTCCTGCCATTTTAAATTGTATTGTAGTGTGAAGCCTAAAAAATTAACACTATTTGAGTTTAAAGCCACCTCGTTGCTAGGCATGTCAAACTCTCTCTTCTGATACTTTTGGATTAAAATTTAAAATTTTTGTTTTAGAACAATTCAAACTGAGACCATTTTGTGTCAGCCAATTAGAAATTTCACGAAGTAAGTTTTCAGCTTTCAATTTTGTTTGTAATTTTGATTGTTCCTTGATCAAAGCTGTTGTATCATCTGCAAACAGATAGAGTGGTGTATTTATATTAAGGGGCATATCGTTAATGTACAGCAAAAACAAAAGTGGGCCCAAGATAGAACCCTGCGGTACCCCACATTTTACCTCCTTCCATCTTGAGAATGTAGGAATATTATCATCTCCCATTATCTTAACTCTTTGAAACCTCTGCCCCAAATAGGTATCAAACAACTTAATTGAAACCTCTTTAAAGCCATAAGACTCCAATTTAACAAGCAATAATTCGTGGTTAACTCTGTCGAAAGCCTTGGACAAATCACAGAAAATCCCACACATAGGCTGTGATTCATCCAAGGCCTCCAACAGGTCCCCAACCAGCTCAAACACTGCCATCTGGGTGGATCTTCCCTGCCTGAAACCAAACTGTTTTTCATTTAGAATTTTGTTTTCTTCTAAGTATTGAATTACTTGACTGAATATAACTTTTTCTATTGTTTTTGAAAATGATGGTAGCAGAGCCACTGGACGGTAGTTATCTAAAACCTTTCGGTCTCCTTTTTTGAATATTGGAGAAATAGTTGAAAACTTTAATTTGTTTGGAAAGACACCTTTGGTTAATGTTGAATTTACAATGTGTGTTAAAGGATATATGATTTGACTACTGATTTTCTTAATTATTGAGATAGGAATTTCGTCCCACCCAGATGACTGCTTGTTTTTTAGATTTGTTATTACATCAGTGATATATTTACATGTGACTGGTGTAAATTTGAAATTCAAAATTTTTGAACCTATTAAGTTTAAATTACCTTGAGAACTTGTTACTACAGTTTTTCCTCAAGCGGACCAACCAATCCTACTAAAGTAGTGATTGAATATTGTTGCTATTTTATTCTTGTCCCTAACTAAAGTGTCATTATCAACTGTTACTTCATTACATTTACAGCCACCATCTGAAAATCCAACTTCTTTTTTAACCACTTGCCAAGTGGTCTTAGCAACGTTTCCTGAAGTTTTTAATTTAGAAGAAATAAACAACTTTTTTGCTGCCATGATAGTTTTTTTGTAAGTATTTTTATAGTTTTTGAAATAAATATGGAATTTTGGGTCAGCAGTTAGTTTTGATTTTCTGTAAAGCTTTCTTTTGTTTGTACAAGATATTCTTAATCCTTTTGTCATCCATTGAGTTTTTGTTTTGATGTTATTAGAGTTAAATGTTTTTAGAGGAAAACTCCGCAAAAACAAGGTATAGAATATAGAGAAAAAACTATTATAAGCTTCGTCACTGCCTGTGCAGCCTAGTGTCTGTGACCAATCCTCTTGACTTAGCATGTCTGAGAATTTATCAAGCCTTCCTTCTGAATTTAATAGTCTTGTACAAATATTTTTTCTCTCGGTTTTAAAACACCCATCTCTGACAAACAACAGTTGAGCTGTATGGTCAGACAATCCTAGTTCTATTACCTCTCCCCTAAATGATTCTTCCCCGATATTCGTTATTATGTTATCGATACATTTTTTAGAATGATTAGTAATTCTTGTAGGTTTTAAAATAGTTACATTAAAAGATTTGAGAACTGAATCAAAAGTTTGCTTTTCACTATCGTTTTTTAACAGGTCAATATTAAAATCACCGCAAATAAATATACTTTCTTTCCTTGCAAACCTTTCTAAAAAATTCAGAATGCTCTTTAATTTATCTATGAATTGAGAAAACTTACTACTAGGGGCTCTGTACACTGCAATGACTAAACAATTTTTAATAACAGAATTTTTGCAGTGCTCAAGGCTTATCCCTACACATTCAAAAACAGATTCTTTGTAGAATTTGTTAATATCTGAACAGGCAGTTGCTTTAATGTCATTCCTAACTAATATACAAGCTCCTCCTCTCTGTTTAACACTCCTCATATTCAATGAAAATAAGTCTATAATTACTTATTGTATTCACTAAATCACCTACGTCCAGCTGTCACTGGCCGTGCGCTGACTAATTGTTCAATCAGTAATATGTATCTTATTTATTTAAATAATCTCAATTACATAGAAACTAAGACATGTGTTTGTTCCTTAAAACACGAAGGATTGGAAATCTCCAATAATTTTCTACTACTCAATAACATATGGTTTCAACATTTAAAAAATATGGGGTAAACGTTATCTTTTTGTTTTATCTGAATGATCATAATATAATATTTTAAAATAATAAATGAAACGTTAATATTTGTTTAGGGATTTGTAAAATACTAATCTTTGGATGCAAAAATGAAATAGTTCTACTTTGTGAGAACGGTTAATTATTAATTAGTAAAGAGAGAGAGAGACTGACATGGCTTCCACTATGGTATGGTGGCAGCCACCTACCCAGCAATAGTGGAAGCCATGCCAGTCTCTCTCTCTTTACTCACCTGAAGAAAGTGCCAGTGGCACAGAAAATTTGTGTGATTTTGTGTTTCTTTTTTGTATGTTACTACTACTCTGGTGTTGGTGAACTTATCTTCTAAGGTAAGTTTGTTGATATCCTATCTCTCCAATATACTAATTGTTCAATCAGTAACTGAACAATAATTAAATTTAAATATTTTCTTTATTTATTTTGTGATAATACCATATACATGCTAATAAATAGGCTTGAAGGTGAAAGATAGTTGCATAACATTTCTAAATATGGAAACAAAATTGACAAATATAATATCCCTGCTTGCAGCGAAGCCCTCAGTAGCCATTATAAATTGACAAGAAGCGAAGAAATTTAACAAGAGGTTACAAAACTGTCTACACAAATCACAATAACAATTTAAATAAATAACTTAGAATGTCTTCTAAGCCTAGTTAATAAAAATAATTTGCCAAACAGACAATTCAGAATCAGTAATAATTAGTTGCAATGAATTAGAAAGACAGGTAATATTTACAAATAGAATTATAACAAATAATAAGTTATCGGTGCATATTTATAACACTGGTAACTGATATTTTCTCATTTTCAATCAGCTGATTAGTATAATGTTTTTAGAGTAGTACCACCACCGTGTACCACATCTATTAGCCTCTATTCAAGGTCATTCGCACCTTTAGGCTGGGCCAAATATACCTGATTGGTTGATACAATAAAATAACACACTGCAAAGCAGATCAATGGCAGTATTTCACTATTTGTACTTCAAAGGCAGTATGGCACAGCCACAACATTTTAAAGTAACTCACTTATGAAGTAGTTCTATCCCAGAAACAAATTCAAAAAGAAGCAGCCGGATGTGCTAAAGAAGAATCATTGGGCTTATTCCGATTTGTTCGTAACCAGTTTATGAAGTTTCAACAGACACTGGCATAAAATATGTTTTTGGATTGAACATCCAAAAAGAACCATAAAAGGAATGAAGGACTATCTTACAGAAATACTATGAGAACATCCATTACTACTATCAATGGTCTTCACAGAAACTACTATTAAACTACAGTAGTTAAATGCAGTGTATAGTGAAATTCTTCTAGAAGTACCAAGACAACATTTAAATTGTATCACAAAACAAAACCTCACATAATAATTTGTAATCTTATTATTTTTACCTATATTTAAAATCAAACCTTACCGTACAGTCATTGATGAGTGCTTTACAAGTTCCATTCAGCGGAGCTCCATATATACATGTTTCATTGAAAGAACAGATGATGCATGGATCTCCCAACTTTGAACATTCAACATTACTTGGACACTTTTCTTCGTGCTGCAAAATAATAATTACCCTACTTAAATTATATTTTAAAAGCTATTTTTTAAAAACTATATCCTTTCATAGATCTATAGAAAAGTATATAGTAAACTTTAAATATCGATAAAACATCTTAAAAATAAAAACAAAAATACTGTTGGTTACACAGAATCCCAAACGGTTTTTTCCACACCAATAGTTGTAATGTAATAAAGTATAAAGGTTACCAATAGTCATGACATACGGAAGAATGGGTTGGTAGGCGACAAAGAGTTTTGACTGATTGGAGAGTTAGTAGGTTGTTCTCCAAACAAGTTTGTGATCTTGTGATCGGTTTTACCAAAATAAGGTTTTTTTAGTTTAGTCAAAATTAGTGAAAGGTTGAAACTATCTCAGTTTTAATATTGGTCATATGAAAAATCCTTCTCATAAGTAAATAACAAAACTTAAAAAAGTTACATTACATTTCAAATCCACAAATATTCTGAAAATAAACTTATAAAACTGTACAATTACCAGCTGCTGTAACCAATCCTCTTTACGGTACCTGACAAGTTTTACCTTTTGGGTAGATTTTAGGTAGGTAAGTTTTAGGTACCGCATTTATACTAATGGTATCTGTATGGATTATAACGATTTTGTAAAACCAAAGAGTTATGCTTTTATTTTGTATTGTGTTTCATATTATAATTTATTTTATGTAGAAGAATGTTAGTATGTTAATATGCTTATCTACGTCAGTCTTTAATTATTCATCGATTAATATTATTATTATTACTCCTGCTGACAATTGAGGCCTCACAGTTTACATAGTCGAGACCAGAGAAAAGATAGCTAAGGAAGTTCTTGCAGTACAGAGTAAGAAGGTTGGCTGCATGTTCTACAGGGTGCAGTAAACGGGGTATTTCAAGTGTACAAATTTTGGGAATTTGCTAGATGCAAAGGACCAGAGAGGAGTACTTATGTTCATGTGTTACAAGTGTGGCCATAAACAAAGGACTTTTCCTCTTCTGAGGCCTGTGTTATGTGTACACCCAATGACATGGGCAATGTGGTTGGCTTCCAAAATAGCAATCAACATTCTCATGCTATGCAAGCAAGATAGGGACAAAGACTCATAGATCTGGTATACTTCTCTCAGAGAATCCAGAAAGCTGAGCAATAAAGTAAGCTCCTACGATCCACAGTGGGGAGGGGGGGGTTTGAAGGCATCACTCTTTTGGTGTACTTCACCTCCCAATAAACTGGCGCAACCCTTCCAGGGTCATGTAATCAATCTTGAAGCCAACATATGATGATTCACTGCGGAGTTCGTCATTTAAGTGATGCAAGCCCTAGACTTAACAGAGGATGTCCGAGGCATATAATACCTCGATAATACTTTCCACACTTGCTACTTTCCAATGTTATCGAGGCCACCATGTAACAGAAAACCTCTTTATTCTGGTAGAATGTAGAAATTGCTGACTTGTACATTAGGTGCACAGATAACGTAAATGCTTAAGAGCCTGGAAAAAGGCTAACCTCAAATCTGTGGAGCATAGGTTAAAGCAAGGAAAAATCTTATAATGTGCCATTATTATAGTGAAGCTTGTTGTTGGTAGGAGCTGATAGACAATTTTAACAGTAGCCCAAGGAACACAATCGTTTTGCTCAAGGTCCAATTGCATTATGATGCCATCTTAACAGAAAAGTTAGTTCCCACACTTTTCTCAACACATCTAATCTATCGAGTTATGGAGGTCAGACACATTGGAGACATCCATGCCTACACCATTGATGAACTCCAGATCACTGTCTGTGGCATGAAGGCTCTGAAACCAAACAGTATTTCAGCCTAGGTTATAAAATTAATTTACCAATGAACTCGCCTACAACACATTATTTTCAACACTGAAAGTGAGTATATAATATATATATATACATTCCATTGTGTACGCTGGACTCAGTGAAAAAAACTGTTCGACGGACTCCTCAGTACCCCTAAATTTTAGATTTTTTTAAATATCTGTCCTATGAATATCTACTGTATGATATAAAATACATCTTGGAGTTTAAAAACTCCTAAATCAAAACAAGAAAAATGAATGTCAAAGAAACCTTATAGGTAGGCCAACCAAACATCATGATCGTAGGTAGTAAATGTTGTAAAAACACATACAGAAAATAAAATACATTCTTATTTATACTTACAAATTTGCTTTTAATATTAGAGGATGGATCAAAGGGTGGTGAAGATGAGCTGATTTCAACTTTTTGTCTCTGTAAGATCATATCTCCGTGTTCATCATCTGAAAATATCATAGCCTGATTATGTTATGAAATATTTAAGGCATCAAGTATGACTACGTAGAAGTAACTAGCATATAAAAACATCTCTTCTGATTTAATGTAGCATTAGGTATTACCTGCTTACAGGTATAACAGTGTACCACACTGTTCTACTAACAATTAAGATTGATCCACGAGTGTATGCTTTTACCTTTGATATGAAATCTGGTAGTCAAATATATTTTGGTTAATTTTATAAGTGCATCTTCTATATTAAGTACAAACCAGTCTTTTTGTCAGAGATAAATAAAAGATAGATTAGGCTTACTTTAAAATCATATTATTATGCAATTTAATACAATAAATATTTTTGCTTATGAATGTTTTTTTGTTCTTCGGTTGAAAATAAAATAATCTCATTTTCAATAAATAGTAAAATTATGATTAGCTTTAACATTTTTTATTCCCTTCAAAAGATTTAAAGCTTCTACAACAACAAAGTAGGTATATGGAATATACCTCAATAAACAACAGTCATCCCCTGCAACATTTTTCTGTAGGCATTCCTGGATGTTTAAGTGAATTTAAAACTTCAAACATTATTCCTAATAATTTTACATTCTTAGCTATGTATTTCAGACACTAACTTATTCCTCTTTAAATGACTCTAGGCTTAGTTCCAAATAGTTAATACACTACGATTAAAACGTTCCGCACAATAAAAAATTCTCACGAAATTGTAGTAAATTATTGACCCGTTTCAGGTAGTTTTCAAATTTTGTTTGGTGGCAAGAAACTACATAATAACCTTGTTGGTTTTAATAAATAATTCACACAAAACTAAAACCCACCCACCCACCCATACACGTACAGTGGTATTGACCAACCCGACCACCCATACACGCAGTGTTATTGACCCACCCACCCACCCATACACGTACAGTTATATTGCATTATTTGTACTTTTCTATTTATATTTTAAATACTTATTGCTTTTATATCTCTTCCACTTGAAAAACTTAAAACTATAAAATGGTTGTTGCTGTTAATAAATGCAAACCAAATGGCCAGATTTATTACATTATTATTTATTACATTCTAATGGTCAAGACCATTTTACAATTGAATACATGCAAAGATACCATTTATATTCTAATATGCAGACTAGTGTTAAGTGATTATTATAGGGTTAACACAAATAGAATTAGTAAATTATTTAACAATTTTAGGTTAGGTTAAAGGGCACTAGGCTAGGAATTGAATATGCAAAATGAAAAAAATAGCTATATATATTTTTAAAAGTTTGCATATTTCTATCATAATAATTAATTAACCATAATTATTTATTATCTTGCAACTTGACACATCCAAGGGATCTGGTCTCAACTCTATTCCTTCATCAGTTGTAAAGTATTGTTGCCCTTTTTTGAAACAACCCTGTTCATTAGATCTCTATCTTTAGGAGTTTTCCCAGATGTCTTAAAGAGAAGCTTCATAATCCCTATCCATAAAAATGGCTCAAGAAACGATATTAGGATTTATCGACCGATAGCTATTCACCCTGTCCTTGCTAAAGAATTCGAACGTTTAGTTTTCTCCAAAATCTTGCAATAGGCTTTCTCTTTCATCTTGCAAGCATGGTTTTATGGTTGGAAGATTGTGTGCCACAAATCTGCTTGTGTTTGAGTCTGGTGTAATTGAAGCTTTCAGGAATTTGAACATAAACAAATTGACTCAGTCACATTGGATTTCTCCACAGCATTTGACAAAGTCAGTCATGGACATCTCTTGATGAAGATGAGGGCTATTGGATTCGATGGTGTTTTCCTAAAGTGGTTTTCCAGTTATCTTTCCAATAGAGAACTGAAGGTTCCATACAATTATGCTACATCTCAGGATTTTGTACCCACTTCTGGAGTGCCGCAGGGATATACAATTGTCTTTTCAATATATTTGTAAATGACAATTGGTCTCAAATGCAGTCCCCTTCTTTTTGCAGATAACCTGAAGCTTTACTTTAAGGTATCCTCCTTTCAGGATTGTCTCTTGCTTCAGGACAGTCTCCACGCAATTTTGAGATGGTGTCAGATTAACAAAATGTCCCTGAATTTAGACAAATGCACCTGAACCACATTTCACAGAATCATCTCACCTTAAATATATGATTACTCATTAAATGATAATTTGCTCAAGAGGGTCAATGTGGTGAGAGACCTTGTAGTAATGTTCTTTTCTTCATTGACATGGGATGCTCATGTACATATCGTTTGCAACAAAGCCATCTGAAATCTTGGGTTGATCTGCAGAATGAGGAGCTTTATTTCCAACATCAATATTTTGAAGATTCTCAACTTCACTCTTGTCATACCTCATCTGGAATATTGCTCTGTTGTTTGGACACCCTATCAGTAGTATCTGAAGAAGAAAATCAAAGGTGTGCAGCGACGCTTTCTTTGAAATTTTGAGCTTCGGCTTCGTAACAATTTCTCCGCTGTTCCTGTTGAGGAGATTGCAACACTCCTGGGCATAGTGCCACTGGAATCTCGTCGCTCTCAGCATGATATTCTTTTTCTTCATCGCCTGCTCAACACTGGACTATACTGTCCAGAGCTTCTTAGCAGGATCTCCTTCACGGTACCTAAGAACACCAGAACACAAGAACTGTTCACTAGACTCCAGGTGGCGTCCAACTACGCCATGAACAGCCCACTGGTTAGAATGCAAAGTTTAGGAAACACCCTTTCAGTGGATTTCGATTTCTTCGCTCGCAGCTTCCACAGGTTTAATCGTGAGCTGGTCAAGAACCTGCAACCATAACTTATCTCTGACTGTATCCGGAACTAACTAAGGCCTAGATTATATAGGCAGTTAGTCATATTTATCTTGTTGTTATCGTTTATATCACGGTTGCTTTAATTTATTAGTTAGTATATTTAAACTTATTTATTGTATTGTTATGGTTTATTATATTATTGTTATTGCACTATACCACATCTTTGATTTGTTATTGTTATATATTTATATATATATTTTTTTCTCATTGTATCAAATACTATTCACTATATATATTAGTCTATATATATATTATTAGCAACTCATTGTTATATTATGAAAATGTTATATTTTATCATCATTTTTTTTTTTTTTTTTTGTATATTTAATGTTGTAATTTATCTAATGGCTTTGCAGTTGGGAAATAAATAAATAAATGGTTTAAACATGATAATTAAAGAAATTCTTAAATTATTTACAATTTCCAATAAAGAACTCAAAGAAGAAATGGTTTACACACGGTTAAATTCCTATAAGGAATAGGACTGTAAACTCAATTGAACACAACAACAGTTCTGACTAGACTGTTCCAACAGTCCTTTTTATCCTGATTAAATGAATTTTTAAACACATACATAACGTACAATGTAGTAAAAAAGAAAACAAGGATTGTTACAGTGCCAAATAACTACATTAAATTTGCAATCATAAATTTACGTTTATGTGAAAACGTTTTAGTTTATCAAAAAATCGTTACTTGAAATTTTTGAGCTAGAGGACTTTTTTTTCTCACAATTGAAAAGCTCAATTCCAAAAGGCTTAAGTACATTTTTTTGACTTTTGAGTTATTGGTGGGAATATCTTGTGCAGGACCATCTGAATGTTATGATAAAAACAATCATTCCAAAACCTTTAGAAGTCTAATGAGTTATAATACAACAAAAATGGCAATTCATTCCAAAACACCCTGTCAGTATGCCTCTATTCCAAACGGCACTAAGTCAGCAGTCCGCCATTTTGCGCATGTGCTGTCTTTTATATAAACTGACTCCTTTTTGTCTACCATTACAAACGTTTACGTTTCTTAGTTCTTTATTTTATGTAGTTTTTTAGAACTATGGATTAGTTTAACACTAAGCATTTGTTAATTAATTACTTTACATTAAAAATAACTATGTTTTATTAATTTCTAATAAGGTTTTAATGTATTTTAGAAAGACAAAATTGTAATGTTTCTCAAATTAATTTATGTATTTTTTTTAAACCTATAAAACAGAAACCTCACAATACCCTAGAAATAGTTTGGCAAGCAGACTTACTCAAATCAACTTATTTTATTAACACTAAGTTGAATTTGTTTATGCCAAAAGGCACTAAGTCAGTTAACTTAGGTAGTTTTGGGAAAACACAGTACTTTAAATGCTGTCTAAAATGCATTGGTTATAAGATTACTAGTTTTAATATGCATAAAAACACGTACATTTGTCTAATTATTATACATAATTAATTTCAGCCAAAACTATAACACGGCATTGTTGTAAACTAAAAAAATAGTTCCTGAAAAGTTACTTTTTCAACAGTATCTTTTGAGCTCTTCAATTACATAAGTATCACCAGGTAGCAGATTCATAACTGAACAAACGGATCAACAGGATATATTGTTTGAATTTTAATTTTATTTCCGAACAGCTTAAAAACGTACACGTTTTATTTCAACACATGAAGTAGGTAAATAAATTTGGGTAATTACACTTTTTGAACGCCTCTTAAATTAAGATGTCTTGTTCAAGAAGTAGTGAAATATAAGTTTATGTCTATTGAGGAGATTTATTTCAACTGTGGAAAACTTGCTTTTTACTGAAAAATTTAAAAGCTTTATATCTGATAAGCTATTGAAAAAAATTAATATTTGAATATTGTTATTAAAACATTTTTCATTTTGTTTTATGTCTTTTTGTGCTGAACGCTATTACATAATTAGTTTTGCAATGACAATAGTTTGTCAGCCTGTAAATTAATTTTTACTTACCTAACCCAATCTAACCTTACTTTATCCTAATTATCTAAATAGGTACTAAACAAAAAATTTGTAATCTGAGTTAAAATTTGGTGCCTCGCATCCGAAGGGAATATATGTGTTTCTTTTTTTAGTAATAGTTTTTACTATCAGTATAGGCCTACATATGACCACCATTGGTGAATAGTCCGCAATATCTTGAAAAATAATTGGCATAAAACAAAATAGTTTTACTGCATAAATAACCAAATTTATTACTATTGTACATAAATTGGATACTCTAATATCCTGCTCTTATATCGTGCCAAGCCAGTTGTTTAGCACTTAAGAAATTCAGACCTATGAACAGTTAGACCTAACCTATAAACAAAACTTACCATTTTGTGAAGCAAATAATGAGCTAAACACGCTAAAAAAGGTTATCACACTAATTGCAAAACGAGAATAGATTATCTGCATTAACATGGTTTAAACTCATAGCTTAATAAAATACCACATACAAACTAGGGTTGAAAATAAAAATTGACATTTAACTAACTTATCAATGCCTTTTAAAAATCAAACAAATTGGCACGCAGACAGCGCATGCGCTACAAACGAGACTTTGCAGAGAGGAAATGCTCCCCCCACCACTAGCACTCCATTATGCGAAAATCACCGAGCGTTTCCGACACAAGCCGATACAAACATTGGTTCGTTGCTATAAGATCAGCTGACTTAGAAAGTTGACATTAACTCATCTCAGTTTATAATAAATTGGCGCGAAAAGCTAAGACTAACAGTGCTATTAACAGCAGTATTTACGTGTTTTAGTAATTAATTTAACAATTTCTTTTAAACCTCGATTACATGATGAGTAATTAACATGTTTTAATTATTAATGAATTAGTTCAATCTCCATTTGAATTACTGTTTTACTCATTTGTTTATTTATTTTTTTAGCATGGATTTCTTATTGCTAGATGTGCATGGAGTGACTTTGATTTTGGGCTCTTTTGAATGTTTTTCTTGAGCATGTCATTTTTGTTATTTTAATTTAAGTTTTATGTAGCCTATTGTACAATTTTGATTGAATGACCAAATAAATACTTGTTGACTACATATTGTTAATGTTACATATGTTAATGCTGCAATTGGATTTCTTATTTAAATGAGTACAATGTTTTCGTGCACAATTTGTGACAAGTCTTTTTCAAAACGATATAATCTTAAGCGACACTTAACTGAGCTTCACAAATGTAACTATGACATACCAAAAATCAAAAATACCAATTTTATTTGTACAATTTGTAAAAAGGATTTTGAAAATTTTTGTTACTTTGAAAATCACTTATCAAATGATCATGAAATAAAACTGAACACTGAAAAACTACAGTTTCCCAAAATAGATAACTTTTATGAATGGAAAAGTAGCATAGAAAATGTAGAAAATGTTTCCTTTATAAAAAAAACCTCCGCCAAAAAGTTAAAACCATCTGATAATTCTTATGTATTATATTTTCAATGTAACAGATCTGGGATTTTTAAATCTAAATCCAAAGGTAAAAGAGAAATTAAAATCCAAGGCTCATGTAAAGTTGATGGTTTTTGTCCTTCTCGAATTAAAGCAAAGGTAAGTGACATTGGTACTGTAACAGTAGATTACTGTACATCCCACGTAGGTCATGGTAAGGATTTAGCTCACAAACCATTATCATTAGAAGATAGACAGAATATAGCAAGTAAAATTGCTGATCAAGTGCCATTTGATGCCATATTAGACAATATTAGATCAAATGTGTCCAAAGAATCACTTCGTAGAATAGACATTCTAACAAGGCAGGATTTGTACAATATAGAGAAGGAATTTCAATTGAATGATGCTGTCCACCATTCTAATGATGCTCTAAGTGTTGAAGCGTGGGTAGAAAAAGAGAAAAATTCAATCAACAACTGTGTTTTAATGTACAAAACTCAAGGGGAAGAATCAAATGAGTTTGGGAAAGATGACTTTTGTTTAGGAATTATGACAGAGGCTCAACAAGAACTTTTGAGTAAATTTGGTTCAGACTGCATTTGTATGGATAGTACACATGGAATGAATGCATACGATTTTGAAGTGATTACTGTTATGGTGCTTGATGATATGAGACAAGGCTTTCCTTGTGCATTTTTTATTTCAAATAAAACTGATAAAGACAGTATTGCTGCTTTCTTAAACACAATAAGAAATAAAGTAGGAATCTTAAAACCAAAAGCATTTATGTCTGATATGGCAGATTCATTTTATAATGCCTGGGTATCTGTAATGGGACCAGCTGATAAGCGTCTATACTGCACTTGGCATGTTGACAGGGCATGGCAGTCAAATCTTAAAAAAATTAAGGACATCGAGACCCAAAAACAAACATATAAGAAATTAAGGGTATTATTAGAAGAAACAGATGAAAATGCTTTTATTACAATGCTTAAAGTAATTATTAACGAACTATGCAGCAATGAAATTACGAAAGACTACGGTGAATACTTTCAAAAGAAATATGGAGGATGTTTTAAATCATGGGCCTATTGTTATAGAACCAATGTAGGCATTAATACAAACATGCATTTAGAGAGCATGCATAGGACTATCAAACATATTTTCTTGAAGGGAAAATCAGTAAAGAGACTAGACAAAGCAATCCATGCAATAATGCAGATGATTAAACAAAAATTATTTGATCGTTTGATAGTGATTGAGAAAGGAAAATTAACAACCAAACTAAAACAGCTCAGAACTCGCCACAAGAAGTCTCTGGAAATGAGTGTTGATTTAGTGATTTCAAATGATGATTCATCGTGGGAAATTGCCTCATCCTCCTCATCTGGTAAAACCTACACGTTGAGGTTAATTGAATCAAAATGTCATTGTCGAATCGTTTGTACTCAGTGTACTTCCTGCATCCACAAGTTCAGCTGTACATGTATCGACTCTTGCATAAAGTGGAACATGTGTAAGCATATCCATCTGCTATGCCGAAAATTAAAACTAGAAAGGCCTGAGATTAAAGAAGAATGTGATAATGAATGTAATCTCTTACAAAATTCATTAATCATAGAAGACGAAAAAGACTCTGAAGAAAAGCATGTAATTTTAAAAGAGGTTGGTTCTAAAAGGAATAATCAAAAATCAATAGAGCTACTAAAACTTCAACTCAAACAGCAGTTTGATCAAATATGCAAAAAAATATCTACCAGTAAGGATGTGCGTGTTGCAAACCAAACACTTAAAAATTTAGATGCAAAACTTAATAGCATAAAAAAACATTCCATTGGCCAGCTTAAAATTAGAAGAAATTATAGTGCTAATAAAAACCTTGAGCTTCAAAGAAGATTTCAATCAACAAAAAATAAAAAGAAGAATACTAAATCGATAAAAAGACCTTCAGAAGAAGAAGCACAAAAAATTGCTCTAAACACATTATTACAAACTCCTCCCACATCAAATTAATATGTTTATTCATGGTAAGTTTAATTAAAATCTCTTTTATTTGATATATAATTTGGTACATTAAATATAAAATTGTCTTCTTCAGCTTTGAATGATAATAGGGGCATTTTTATTATTTAACCACCATTTTAATTTAATCTTGTCTTAATATGTGACTGTATATTATTAATAATAACACTATTTTTTGGTACTATTAACACTTCATAAAAATTAAAAATATTAATGCTTTTGCAGTTTTGTACGCCAATACAGTAATACAATTTACTGACTTAACTTTGTATTGGACAGCGCAAACAGTTTCATTTGTTTGTTAAATGCTGATATTTTAATTAACAAGATCATTAAATATGACTCATGCAAAATAAATTAAACAGGCTTACTAACATAATAATGTGGCCTATTATACTGTTATATTGGTACTAAGACAATTACTCTCCCTTAAAAAGTTGTTTACATGTCAGTTAAGCCATAATAATAGATTATAAGAACCTAAGCTTCGATATGTATAGTATATTAAAATAAATGAAAATAATGGAAAAGTAGTATCAGTTATTTATTTACATAAAGTTTTTTAATCTGACAAAATATTTGTTGACGTTTATACTTCACGATTGATCAGTTTACAAAAATGATAATGTCTCTTTTTGATTGTAGGATTATATGTCAATGGCATGACAATATCTAATTACTGCTGAAGAACTAAATGTTTAAAATTCACGTTAATTTAATCAACCATGTAAATATAATTGCTTTATAAATGTTAATAATGAATAAAAGGAATTAATAAAACTGTATATAAAACATGTTTTATTTAAAACTGTATAAATAAGAGGTAGGTTTTTAATTTTGTTTATATCTTCAGTCTTAAAGAACAATCTTGATTTTAAGATGAACACAATTTTATATTTTGTATTATCTGAACTATAAATTATTTAGTAATATTGATTTTATTTTGCATTAATTTTATTCAACATTTTATCTATACGCTTTGCTCTAATCTATTTTAAAATAATATTGGTGTCCCTTTTGTTTGTAGGTTTAGATTTCAATGGCATGAAATATATATACTACTGCAGAACTAAATGTCTAAGAATAATGATAATGTGACTAAGTGAACTATGTAAATATTGTTTTAAAAATGTAAATAATGTACCTACATATATTGTTGTAACCAGAAAGGGGACCATACACTACAATAAACACATCTACATTTATACTGTATGACAGGTAGGTAGGTATGTAATTTTATTTTATTTTTAAATTTAAAGAATAATTTTTATTTTACAACAAAACATTTAGTTGTTTTTTTTATTTTTTTAAATAATTATTCAGTGTTATTATTTTAAGTTTTGCTATAATTGTAATAACAAATCTATACTCTAATATGTTTTATTTATACTAATTATATAAATAAATACATTTTCAGCATTTTGTGGTGAACTTGAGTTAAATATTAATTATTCTAAAAGTAGGTCAATTTATTTGATAGTAGGCCTAGAGATGGTTTCAGATTTAACTTTCTCAGTATAAAAATAAACTGATTTAATACGGTAGATACAAACCATTGATTATGCGTACTACATAATAAAGTTAGGACAAAAGATTATAATTAATTCAACGAAGAATTGTTTAGAATCTATTAATATAATTAATAAGTAAAGTGAAGCTTTCATCACAGTGACAGACGTTACAAGCGCATGCACGAATAGAGGGAGCAAGCGAGCAAGCCACTGTCTATTACGTCACTTGCTCAGGAGTGGGGGGAGCATTTCCTCTCTGCACAGTCTCGTGCGCTACAATTGCTGTCCCCTAGAATGCACACTACACAGTCATATGTTCGTGGTACAGTCAACGTCAACACTTAAGGCCCAGTTAAGTCCCGTGTACACAAGGCTAATATTAGCTTCTACTGTCTACCTCCGACTTGAATGCGTGTGAGAGGAATGCGTCTGCCATTGGTTGAGCGCTTCCCCTCAACAGTAATTGATTAGCGCTTATGAATTAGCCTCGTGTAAACGCTCAATTAGCGGTGATGACACTAGAATGCTAACATTTTACTTGGATCTTGAAAGTGTAGCTGGGAGCTACGGCTGTTATAGGACTAGGGCCTCTTCAGCCTAGGACAGGTAGATGAAGGGTAATAAGGCCCATACCAATCGCGACTGTACGAGGCAAGCAGACAGCTCGGGTCTCCAGAAAGAAGGTCTCAAGGAAATATGGTCCCTGAAACAAACAAACAAAGGAAGAAACATGGAAAATTAAAATTGTTATAGAGCTAACTGAGGGTGAAACGGGGATGAGGAGGCGACTATGTTTGAGGAGTAGGTGTAGGGGATAGTGTTAGTGTGACGTCAGTAGTAGGTTTTGTGAATGGTGGCTAGTGGTTGCTGGGCTGGAGGTGGGTTAAAAACGGCCGTGGAGCATGTGATGAATGGCGAAATAGTGGCTGGTGGTGTAGGGTTGTGTAAAGTACTCTGCCAGTATGGGGGAATATGTGGCTTTGGCGAGGTAGGTCTGGTTCAGTTGGTTAAGGAACTCACGCAGTGAATATGGAACATGGTGTAGAGGTCTCGGGAGCTGTGATCGCGGTCCAGGTACATTTTACTTGCGTGCTAGTTGCTTTAAATATGTTTGATAATTCAACCACTAACGAGTGGTGGGGGAGGTTACGTGACTTCTAGGGCTAGTGAACTAGCTGATTATCTCGTCATTAGCTGAGGGTGCAAGCTCGAAACTCGTTGATCACTTGTTATTGTTTGTTTGTCAAATAGAGTGGTTGTATGTTCACAAAGTCTGATCTAAAATGAATCATTGACCCGGTTATACTATTATTACAATTTATACCCCCTTACCCTTGTTTGTGGAATACGTCCGACACCAATATTACAACAATAAAAATAAGAGAGAAACTGCTATGAATCAGTTATTGGAAGATCTTTAAGTTTTCGAGTTTGGCAGTCTTTCCAAAGATGCATGAAAAAGCAAAAGTTTTTGGGGATTGTAGGCGATAGGTACCATGCTCGGTTCTCATAATACCGACACGGCGTCCGCTCAATGGCTGCCATCAACGTAGACACTACTAGAGTATCTGGAGTGTCCGTGTTGAATGGTAGTCAAGGTTCGGATGTTGTGTAGGGGAGAGAACTGCGTGTTAGACTTGTCAGTTAGCTGAAAATCAGACCAACACTACATGGTTCGGATTCCACGTAAAGCTGTAGGTCCCATAGTTGCCCTGGCTATTGAGCTATTAATAAATAGTCCTTTCTGAGCTAAGTCGAACTCAAATAGTAACAATGACTACAATCGTTCACTACAGTCCTCATATTCACTCCTCATATTCGCGCATATCTCTACGATCGGCGTCTTAGAGATGAATAATGAATAAAATAAAATCACTAAAAGACTGATACCAGATATAACTCAACAAAGTTAAAAGCCAATGAAGAGTGGGACAGGAACAGAATATGTTTACAAACCGAAGTTGGGATGGCATTGGAGTCACAGGCAGTTTCTGGAAAGACACTGCCATGGAAAGAGACTCATCATCAGTTACCTATTACTAAATATTTTTGAGTTATTTGAAGGTTTTTTTGGTATTATAGCCTCCCTCATAACAGTACTTTATTAAAAGGGTTATTTGAGTCAACACTTCTTCAAACTTTAAAGCATCCATTCTTAAAAACTTAAAGATTAATCAATGTAGATACACTTATCAGAGGGGCGCAATTTGTTGTCTCCGTAGATATGTTAGGTATGCGTAACCTATAAAGTGGTTTCTACTTTACAACGAATTGACCCTCCCGCTCACCCATACACGTACATTGGTATTGACCACCCACCCACATACGTACAGTGGTATTGACCCAACCGCCCACCCATACACTTACAGCGGCATTGACCCACCCGCCCATCCATACACGTACAGTGGCAAAACCTCCTTACGTGTATGGGTGGGCGGGTCAATACCACGGTACGTGTATGGGTGGGCGGCTTGGTCAATACCACCGTACGTGTATGGGTGGGTGGAAAGTCAATACAACCGTACGTGTATGAGTGGGCGGGTGGGTCAATACCACCGTACGTGTATGAGTGGGTGGGAAGGTTAATACCACCGTACGTGTATGAGTGGGCGGGTAGGTCAATACTACCATACGTGTATGGGTGGGTGGGAAGGTCAATACCACCGTACATGTATGAGTGGGCGGGTGGGTCAATACCACCGTTCGTATATGTGTGGGTGAGTAGGTATTGACTTCACGGTGATTAGGTGTATATATTTCACTATACCATTTATTGACGGACCTTAAAAAAATCCATAAATGTTCTTAGTTTGTTGTAATGAAAGTAAATATTGTTATGTATAGAGATAATGACCCAAACGCCCGTCCATACATGTACAGAGGCATTGACCCACCCACCTTCGCATACATATAGAGAGGTATTGACCCACCTAACCCTCCCATACATGTACAGAGGTATTGACCTATCCACACTCCCATACACGCACAGTGGTATTGACCTACCCATCCTCCCATACATGTATTGAGGTATCTGTAAGGTTTTCAGCCGCTAGTTCTCTTAAAATAGTATTCGAAACACCAAGACGTGTTCGCCTTCTAATCCACTTTGAACCCAGATAGTCCGTCTTTTTTAAATTCTTTTTTACACAACTCCTTTATACCCATTCTCAAAATTTGTCTCAACGCACTGCGATTTAAAGGAAACTGAAGACATTGTATACGAACAATGACTACTGCGTTCTCTGAGCATGTTACTTCTATAACTGACTAGCGCTGACAATAAGCGCTAATAACAAGCCACGTGTACATAGAAATATTCACGCTAGTAAGCCTAGCTTGTGCTTATGACTAACATGAGCATCTAACAAGTTATAGCCTTGTGTACACGGGCTTTTACACAAGGCTAATTTTACCATAGACCTTGGTGTAACAGAAGGTATGCTAATACTAGCTGCTAATTGATTAGCGTTTATGAATTAGTTTTTTCCTTTTTACTAGCTCCGTGTAAAAACTCCATTAGTGATGATAACATTAGCACGCTAGCATTTTACTCGCGTGATAGTCGCTTTAAACATGTATATAATTCAAGCGCTAACAAGTGGTAGGAATAGTCACGTGACCACTAGTGCTAGGAATGAATTAGTTCATCAATCGTTATAAGCTGAGTGTGCACGCTCGTAATACGTGCTAATCGATAGTTATTGTGTGTTTGTCAAATAGAATAGTTTTATGTTCATAATGTCTGATCTAAAATGGAGTGTTGTCCGGCTAATTTAGTTTTTACAAATATTCAAAACTTAACCTTTTTATGGGATGCTTCCGACAACAATCACAACAAAAGAGATAAGAAAGAAACTCCTAATCTACCTTCGAATCCAGACAGACAGTCCGTTTTTTTTTTTTTTTTTTTTTTTATAAGTTCTTTTTCACACAACTCCTTTATACCTGTAATTAATTTATTGATTACATTAAGACTGTCTTCAGGTTGCCAGAATTATACGTAACGATGCTACAATTGAGTGTGTCAAAACAAGGGTTCCGCAGGGGTATTGACCCACCCGCCCGCCCATACGCGAACGGTGTTATTGACCCACCCGCCCACCCATACGCGAATGGTGGTATTGTAATTTTTGTCACGAAAATATTGTCAAAATTTTGTCTCGAAGCAATGCGATTTAATGGAACTGAAAACATTTTTAAGGAAAATAGCTACTGCGTTCTCTGATCACGTCACTTCTACAACTGACTAGTGCTGGCAATGAGCACTTATAACAAGCCACCTCTTGTACATAGTGAACCTAGCATGTAGTAATGGCTAACATTATCAGTTAATAAATTAGCCTTGTGTACATAGGCCTTTAAACCACACAAGTACAGTGGTATTAGCCCAACCAACTTCTGATATACGAACAGTGGTAACCGATCCAACTTTCAATACACGTACAGTGGTATTAGCCCATTGGAAAGGAAAAATACCACTGTACGTGTATGGGTGGTCGGGTGGGTCAATAACACAGTGTGTGTTTGGGTGGGTCGATACGCCGTAGGAAATGTGCGTTATACCATTGATTTTATACATCCCACCCATGATAATAGATTTCCCATCCAACGTTAAATTTTGAGTCTCAAAATATCAGCTGTTTTTGTGGTCCATTGTGGAGCGCTAGTGTAGTCCCATGTAAATGTAATGCAGTTTGGGCCACACAAACTAACAAAATTACTGTCACAAATATTCCTATTAGATGGTTTATCTATTGTAGGTTTATATAATCAATTGTTATACACACCGTCTTATCTAGGTATCGTGATTGAAGGGTGCAAATTGGAAGTAAAATACACAACACCTGGACAATGAATAACACCCAACAAGGACATCCCACACTTCTCTAGTAGTGTCAACGCCGGTAGCAACCATTAAGGGGATGCAAAGTCGGTACTAAAAGAAACTACCACCTAAAATTTCCACAACTCTTTGTCATCTATTGGTCGACCGTTTGGAAAGGACCAGTAGATAATGTATCTTATAAAATAGTCACTATATACGGTCAATTATTTATACTAATTGTAACATAGGATGTAACCTACTGATATGTAACTTTGTTTATACACTAAAAGATGTTGGTGATCTCTCTTGCTTGTTATATCGGTATTGGTTCTCTCACTGGTATTAAATGAACATGGTTTTAATATGTCACGTCTCATTTATTTAATATCCATATCAATCCAGTATAAATCAATACTGTAAAATATTTACAATAGAAAACAACAATATTTTAGAGCTGGAAGTTAAATTTAAGATAGATGATAGATATTCTAAATCAGGAGTCACAGTTATTTAATTCGCATAGTAAATGCACAGATAATTAACTAAGTAAATGAGCGGAAACATTTGAATCACGTTTTCATTCGTCAAAGAAGTTATATTGAAATGATAAAAGTTTGTTCAAATATTTATGAGTATGCGTTCATGTACTTACATTGTAACTAAAGTAGTAACGTAAATATAACTCAAAAATAGCAATATATTTTTACTGTTATTTAATATAGAACCAGGGGATGCTCTTTTTAGCGAACTAAATAGGTTTTTTTTAGCAAACTTGCAATATAATTACATCAAATTTCACGATTTATTTAATTCGATCAAACTAAAAATGAAATATCACAAACAAATATTACAATAATACTATCGTTTATGGTTTTAAATGATATCTCTTCATTTTATGAAATATTCACTTCATAATTGCTTTCCATTATCCCACAGATACGCGCATTCTGAAACACGTTCACATATATTTGCGTGTATTTTGTATATTGAAAACCAGATTAACTTCGTGAACTGCATGGAAGTTAAAATTGAATGTATAAATTAGACAAATACAGTTGATGGTAATGTTTTTAACCTTTGTAATGCACATATTGCTACAATCAATCAGATATTTATTACCAGAAACATGTGAAGCAAACGTCATTAAAATAGTAAAATTTATTCTTTTCACATAACATCTAGATCACAGTCAAACCTACAAATCAGCATTCATACAAACTCCATTCGCACCCCACTTAATTCCACTTACTAGGACGGGTTCAATCTCTTGAATGGGCGGTCCCCCAGTTGTACGCCAAGAACTCGTTAACATTATAGAATGTTTCAGACACTAAAAAACGTGTTAAACGAGTCTTGAGCGCTTATGAATTGGGGCATTTTTTATTATATCTGGCAACTTGTTGATGAATTGAACGCCTGCCTGTGAGGGCAAGCGTTCGTAAACTATCGTCTGTCTACCAGTTCGATAGTTTTCCCTGCCTCTGGTCTGATACAAATGGATGTCTCGTCCACTTGTCATGGTGCACTTGGACATACAAAACAATGTTGTTTCTAAAATATAAATAAGTATTAAATAAAGATAGAAGTGTTTATGGGGCTTTAATGTTAAATTAAAGCCTACCAGCAGGTTACGAATGGGAAATGGCACTGGGCAGGAGGCCAACTTATCAGTTTTCCTCCCAGATTTCTAGGGAAATAATAAGTGGATTGGAGTTTTTTAGGGGTATTTTCAGGAAGTTTTGACACAAATTACAATTTTTAACAAGGAACATGAAGGATGTAAAAGTGTAGGTTCCGAGAGAATCCAAAATAGCTAATATAAAATATATTTGATAATAATTGAGTCAATATATAATTGACAACAATTGAGTCTGAGCGGCATCCATAATGATTGTGTCGCAGCTGGCTTTAAACGTTTAGAGTTTGTAGCAACATTTGGGTCAGCATTTATCACAGTTCCAATCTCAAACGCTTGTGTTGAACGTGATTTTTCTATATATAATATTGTAATAAATAAAATGAAAAATAAACTATCAATAGATATATAACAGAGTTTGATGATGGTCAGATTCACATTGAATCATAATGAAGGATATTGTTCAACAGTCAAGATTTATTAAAGCCACTGAACAACAATAAATGATATAGGCTACGTCAATTAATTAATTAAAATCGCTTTTTAACTTACAATTGACTTCAAAGACCCCGCCTACACCAGCCACGAGCACCGGGAAAAAGATAAATGTATCATTCCATCTCCTAAAATGATTAATTTATCTAATGTGAACATGTTATAAATAATATTTCCAGAAGATCAGGACATTATATTTTATGTAATAAATACTTTTGTGAATACAGAGGGTTAAAACACTATAACATATTATATATTCATTATTTCCACAAACCTATTAATTTTTTAGGGGAATTTCATGTAATTTGGGGGATTTTAGGGCTTTTTTTTACTCTAGCTTTAGGGATAAATATATTTTGGAGTTGGCAGCTTTGGATGGAGGTTAGCACAATTTGAGAGCGTAAGGTTAATCATAATCATGGTATCATGGTAACAAAAGTTTTAAAAATTTATTGAGGTTATGGTTTTATGATAATTGTTTTATTTAGTTTCGTAATCTTGAAAGTTTTAACCAACATCATTTGGATTGTACCGGTTAACCTAATTTTATTTATAACTTCAAATTATTGTCTCATTACAAAATATATATCAACAGTGATAAAATTGATTAACAATCTGGGTTAAGTATTGTGTTCTGTTCACTAATACATTTTTATAGGCCTTTTTAGTTTGATACTTCTACCCATGTTTTAATATGTCAGAGTCAGATTCTTCAGTTGACGAAGAACATATAAGAGCACTGAAAGAATCTGAAGCAAATTTTGCTAGTAACTTGTATTCATCAAATATAAAGTCAGATGAAGAATTAGGTTTGTATTTGATTTTTTGGTATTAGGCCTATGTAGTCTACTTTATTTTTTTTTTTACTTTCTATTGTTTTGTTAGTAAAGAAAGTGTTGAAATCCTCTGGGACATTTGAGTATGTAGGCCTATTAAGATTTGTAAAGCTTCAAAAGCAGATTTATTTGCTTATTTTTCTGACTCACTAATTATGTATAGGGCCTATGACAGTTCATTTAACCTTCTGAATCAAGCATATTTTTTAATATTAGCAAACATACCATTATAAGGTGTTTTGTAAGCTTATTATCAACCAGGAGTATATTGTGAGAACACGATTATACAGTTTCATATATAGACGTGAAACATCAGATGAAAAATACCAATTCCTCCATTTGTTGCTTCACAACCAATTCATCTGATGGGTCGTACCAACTATCAGATGGATGAAACCTGCACTAGGCCTACTCGCAACTGGTAGTCTGAATATTAGAAACGCTGTGAATGGAGAATTCATCTGTTTGATACTCCCACTCTCCTCGCAAGAGCAGCGGGATTCATTTGTTCCAATCCCAATGGATGATTTCATTTGTTCTGTCTCTCCACTCCTTGGCTGCCTCTCGGAGGTTTCCTTTACGGATGTTTCGCTGTCAAATATTACCTTTCTCAATAATTAATTTATAAACAATGTATTTAAAATCGAGACATACCTTTAATTTTATTTTCTACAAGCGGATTTTCTTAGTCATATTTCAGTCAGTTTTTAAAATTTTATTTACCTCTGATGTTCCAATTTGGTGAAACATATTTATTTTTAAGTATAGGCTACATATTAAAAGTAAAAAAAATTGTTTAGTAAATGTACAATTATGCTTTTAATTATTGTAAGTAATTACCACAAAGTGAAAAGGCTACATCTTCAATATTGAATAAATAAGCACAGACTTGTATTTTACAAATGGAGTAATCATCTGCTGTTAGCTACAGACAATATCGCCGCAGATATTTTGTATTTCTTTATATATTAACCTACTGGAGGCAGAAAGCAGATGGATCATCCGGATGAAAACCTAATTAATGAAATGACCATCGAATGAAACACCTGATGAATATTTTCAGCCATTTGTCCCATCCCTAGTTTCATAATAGGTAGTCCTCTGAAATTTTTATTCATTATTCACTCGAACCCGCTGTTGCATAGGCTATATGCATTGTGAATTGGCACTGCCGTTGAAAATAATAATAAAAATAAAAATGTATAAAATAAAATTAGATTTGACTTTCCTTCATTTACAGAAACTTCTACATTAATTCATGAAAATTAGTAAAATTGTATAAAAATACTAAAGTTAGGTATCATTTTAGTAGACATGAACCAGACTATCTGATGTAGGCCCTTTAAAATAAAAATTCATTAGTTACATTAAGCGCAAGGTTAGTATTTAAAAGTGGCTTGAGTGGATCTAAGAAGCTGTTTCTCCCATAGCCAACTCTATGTTGTCTGTTCATGTGTTAACACGTTCGCTGCGGGCCACTGTCCGGACAGTGGTCGTCGCCGCAACAGGGTCCTGTCAAACAAAGAGAGATTACTCATTGTGCCGTTAGAGCTCGGTAGAACCGATTAAAATGTTTCCACATCCTGTTAGATAGTTGTGCTTCGATTTGGCAGGTTTCGTTTCTGGGATTTACTTCGTATTTGTTGTTACTAAGTTTAAGTTTAATTTTTCAAAAAATATTTTAGCACACAGGTAACAACTCGATTTTTTAATACCGCAGCGAACGTGTTAATCTATATAACTTATTGTTACTTTGAGGTTAGTAGTGGCCATCAATTTATTATTGTTGAATTTCTATTTTTATTTGTATGTTGAATCTCAGTTATGCTGCGTCATTGTTATTGTTAAAAATTATTTGTTGGCATACATATTAATATTATAACTTTTAATAAATTTTCTGTTGACTGTTATCATTGTTATATTTTTATCTGTAATTGCTCTTAGTTTGGAGCTTAGCAATGTTTTTTTTTTCTTTTTTCATACTTTGTTGGAATCGTTTTTTTATTCTTCTGCTTTTGGTATTGGATTTTTGAACTTTCTGTAGATCACTATTCTTATTATATACTATTCTTATATTATACTATACATACATGTCAATTAGTTTTTTAGTCTTTGTTAAAATTGTACATTGCTGTTAAAATAAATAAATAAAACATAAGAAAGGGTAGACAACTACCCTGTAACGAAGCAAGGGCTGTCGGCTAGTGCTACATATATTAAGAACTGAAACACAATATCTAAACTATATTATGAATTCAGAATAAAGTACTTAAACAGAAATAACACTGATGTTAAAAAGTAAACTCATCTCTGTTATTGAAAAAAAACACAGTGAGAAAATAGTTTTAGTTATTATTACCGTATATAATATTATTTTTTATGTATAATATATATATATACACGGAATATACATTTTTAAATTTATTTTGTTAGCTTATGCAATTGTAAAAATTATCAAAAGCTGATTTGATTAATGATTATAGATAGGCTACATTATTTTATTTTTAAAAAACATTTTGAGATAATAGAAGGTGTGTATTCACTCAAGTTCAAAAACTATCATTATTGATGATTTTATATTAATAATAATAGGACTTACTTAATTTATTATGACATAATCTGTGATGAAATGATACTTCTTAATAATGTAAGGTACAATATTTTAATTTTGTAGAAAACTCAAATTCCCAGTCTTTTTTCCCACAGTCACTAAGATATGTAGATGATCAGTTGGAAAAAGAGAAAGCAGTTGGTCTCTGTGTTACTCCTGGAGTTCAGAAGTATATAGCAAAACATCTCTCATCTATTCTTGACCAGTAAGTTAATAAAGTTTTCACATTAATTCTTAGGTTCTTAAGAAACCATAGTGTCTTGTTATGATTAGTTTATTCTCAGAAAATATCACTTGCACACCAATGTCCATTACAGACCAAATTGAACATGTATTTACTCTGCACATGGCCATGCTTTCAGAGAATATTAATAATTGAAGGATGTTTAACCCTTAAGATCCCAAGGTTTGTATATACGAACCTGAAAAGTTTCTGCAAGAAATCCCGGCGTTCGTATATACGGACCTGAAGGGTATCTGCAAGAAATCCCGACGTCCGTATATATGAACCTTTGCAAAAAAAATTTTTTTCTAATATTAAATTATGATAAAATTACACATGTTTTTATACTAAGCTGACTGTAAAGAATCATAGTTTATGTATAAATTATTTCTGAACTTAATATAGCACGTTGAATTATTTTATAACCTATAATGAACTGAGCATTGCAATTCGCGTCGATCTCTATGGCGGTCAGCTGACAGCTTGACAACTATTATTGTCTATTTTATTTTTTGTGATAAAGTGATGAAATTTGATGAAGTAAACAATGGGCTTCAAGGTGATACAATCATATTTGTCATATCTAATTTTTTACTACTTCCTTCATGGACAAAAAGTGAGAAGTTTTCGGCAAAAAATTTTTTTGGTAAGTACTTTTTTTTTACAAACAATTTTTATTTGAATACTTATTTTATATTTATCTAGTTTTGTAGTACACTTTATTTGGAATAAAGTGGTAAAAGAATCATGAGGTTTTATTAAAAAACAAGCGAAAAATTTATTTTTTACTAAAATACTGCGAAATTGGCAAAATAGGCCCGGGATTTTTGGCAGATACAACAATAAAAATGCTAGGATTTTTGGCAGATATTTTTAAAAAAATACCCGGGAAAGGGTTAAAATAGTCAACTTAAATCTACCGTTTTTTTTTTTTTTCATAAATGAATAGTAAACTATGTACAGTAAATCAGCTAGATACTTGAGGGATCTTCTTAAAATTATTCGTTCTATAAGATAATCATGGGAATTTCCAAGGCAGTGGGTTGTAGTTCATAAGTCAGATCTTTATTAATCCTATCAAACAAACACCACAAGCATAGATGCCACCAACCTCTCCCTGTTCAACAGGATGCACCCCAGTTCTGCCCTAAAGTGAGCAGGATGTCTCCTTAATATAGTCTGGTAATGTATTCTATAAGCAGAAACAGAGAGTGATCTATATATATATATAAAATCCAATGTATGTCTGTCTGTCTGTCCTTTATGCGCTACCAAACCGTCCAGCCGATCGCCATGAGACTTTAGGATGTTGTCCTGTATACTCCCGAGATGGTTTCTGTGAAGTTTGATGCAGATCCGTCCACAGGGTCCCGCCCCACGGGCTCCTAAAGATCCCATGTTATTCAAATGGAGAATCTGAATTGTTTACAAAAAACATATGACTCTGTGGTTTAATGTAGTTTCACATGCCATAAGCAGATTGAAGTTCTCACAACAACAGTACTGTATATGTTTTGATTTATTGTAGTTCTACATTTCACCTTGAGAGTGTAGCACACACTACTTTTACTTGATCAGGTGATCTGTTTTTGGTGTTAACCTTTTTTTCCTCGGTAATTAAAACATGTGGTGAAACGTGAAAATAAAAAATAAATAATTATTTGTTTTGCAGTTTACTTTTTAGACATGCCTCCTAAAAAATCTAATATTGGTATAAGAAGCAAAAATGCTCGAATTCTTTCAGCTATTAGGTTCTAAATCAAACTCAATATTATGACCGGCGAAGCGGGCGGGTACAGCTAGTATATTATAAGATAGTATATTCATTGAGAGATATCAATGGATACCAATGGACATCAGCAAAATTACCTTAGAAGATAATGACTTGGTCCCCTAACACCATAGTGTATTGTAGTAAACATATACAAAAGAATCACATGTGCATACATTTTTTGTGCCAGTCAGAGAACAATTATTTTCCTTTCCTACCATCTAAAAAACTTCAGCTTTAAAATGGGCCATCATTGACAACTGTAAGTTAAGCATAACTATTGGATTTAAGACCCAAGCGATTAGCCTTCTATCAGTAAATATAACTATGAAAAACTGAAGTCACACATTTATAATTATAGTGAAACATCATTTCTTGAGTCTAAGCCTAACTTTGAGTCTAGCCTTAGATTACGATTGAATAACATGACATTGGATCAATTTGATGCAGTAAAAATCCTGGACTAGCTATAAAGAAAACATAAAACGTTGATTGATAAGTGTCACTGACTTTAAACATTCTTATACGATATACTTTCTATCTAACATTTATATGCTGGTTGAAACTCTTATTTAGCCATACATTTTAATTTTATTACTATGTTATTATTTACTACCAGTGATTTGATTGTTATTTCTCAACAACCATAAGTTTGTACAAAATAATAGTAACAGGATTATTATTTTTAAAGTCAATATCATATATACTACATTCTTAGCACACTACTGCTAATGAAATTAAAATATCACATTCTCTCTCTCTTGTATATGATGTTCTACGTACAAAAACTCTTCTAAGTTAACTGTTTGGGCATTTCAAGTTCAAGTACTAAATTGTCACTACAGTAGACTCAGAAATCCGGACTGATGTGGCGGTCGTCCGGTCCGGATTTTAAAAAATCCGGATTTCCCGGAGTTTGTTGAATGCATCGTCAATTTCGGCTTTTAACGGTCAATTATTACAATACGGGTTCATTCAAGGACAAATATAACATAAGTGTGGTCGGCACGTAAAGATAAGGCAGTAGGCTAAAGACGGGAGCAGTGGAGTTAGCTTCAAACAAAAATGGGACAAACAATGTCTAATAATTTAGTTAGCCCTTAAGTTCATAATACAGTAGTCCCTCATTAATCCGACACAATTCAGACCAGGTATGTGTTGGATTAGTGAAAAAGCCGGATTACTGGAGTTCAATTGTAAAACATGATTAAATTACATAATAGAATGTATATTGTAACTAAAAAAGTAAATTTTTACAATAAAGATGTACAATAGTTTCAAAGTAAGAAAAGTATGGTACACCAGTTGAAACGTGTTACATAACACTGTTGCATATGAATCAAAAACAAGTTAAAAAGCTTACAACAATTGAAAACATTAATCCTTTAAAAGTTTGCAAAAAAGAAAAAAATAGTTAAAATAAAATGTAACTATTGATAAAAATAAAAAAAATAGTAACATTATTAAGAGTTGTCTTGTGCTGATAGATTATTATCATAAAAATGTATTTTTCAATTTTATATTTCCTATCATTTTTTAATGCAATGTTTTGCATTATTAATAACATGTCTAAACAAAGAAACTCTAATATATTTACCTCACTATAAAAACCTTTCAACTATTATACACTATGAAACTAGAAGCATAATGATTTTCATGAGATATGAATTGTAAACAGAATGGAATGTTGCCATCAGGTGTTTTAATCGGACAGGAAGTGATAAGAAAGGGTCAGGATAAACAAGTGTGGGGCTCAGGACGATCTTCCTCTTTACTGCATTTGGAATTCTAATGTTATCTGTTCTTTCAGGTGCTGATAGTACTAATAAGGAAAATGCCGACTGTGGGCAGATATTTTCTGACGAAGTTATTTTATTTATTTTACGGTCTGAAAAAGTTATTTCGTTTATCTTTTGATCAGAATTTGTCGTTTCATTGTTCTGTTTATCAGCACTCTTCAATCCTGAAACATTCCTGATATGAAAGCTATCTCCCCCTTTGGTTTTCTGGAACCAGAACTGGTTCTGGTTCTTTTATCAATACGATAGAACCGGCCGGATTACTGGGGGGGCCGGACTGGCGCAGGGCCGGAGTATAGAGGGACTACTGTACAGTAGTGTGCTGTAATTAAGTAAAACAGATTTGAGCAAACAGTAAAACAGGACTGAGAAAATCAAGTTTAACAACACAGGACAGTTTGAACAATTTTATTTAAGCATATCGTACACTACTTTATACATTAAAGTAAGAAAATTTACTTTAAATGAACATAAGAAATACAATCCCAAGTAAATCAAAATTACAAAGAATGACTAATAAATTACAAGAAATGGTAAATAATGCAACTTACAATCAGCTTCACATAAAACTTATCTCTTGAAAAAGTCCTTAATTGTCGTCTGCTTAACCGTTTTAGCCCGTTGTCTGGCCGCAATGTCCCTCAGTTTCCTCAAACACATAACGTCGGCTGCAGCTATGCCGTCTAGTTGCATGATGTACTCTAGCGCCCCATCTAGCATTTTGAATCCTTCTGAATGAGGGATATTATTCACATGGATTCCGGAGAGTTCTTCTTCTTCTTCTTCCAACGTTTCTTCGTTAACTACCATTTTAACAATGTCGTCGTCTGTAATTTCATCTTCGTCGTCATTGTTCATCCACTCAGCGACGTCATTTTCATTCGCTGCTTCACAGCCGGGGATTTTGTCTAAGAGTGAAACAACATTTTCTTCGTCCGCTTTATTTTCATTTTTGAGCTCCCCTCCATCGACGTCATCGAACTTGTTTCCCTCATGGTCCAGCAGCACTTTCCACGAAGAAACGATTGCGATTGCGGATATTTCGTCCCACCTTTCAGCTACCCACCCCTAATTACGTCCAACATGTCAACCTTCTTTAATGCACTAACATAATCCTCTTCATTGTCTATTGTCGATATTAAATAACAAAGAAGCCGTCGGCGGTACTTCAACTTCAGTGCCTGAAGGATTCCCTGGTCCATTGGTTGGCAAAGAGCTGTCACGTTCGGAGGCAAAAACAGCTTTTATATCTCCGTCTTTCAACTCATCAGCCACTGGGTGTGTTGTTGCGTTATCTAGCAAAAGAATGGCTTTTCGTGGCAAGTTGTTTTTAGCCAGATGTTTCTCTACCGTCTTAACAAATTCATCAAAGAACCAAGTTTTAAAAATGGAAGAATTCATCCACGCTTTTTGTTGGTTTGTATACCAAAGTGGCAACACATCGGTTTTCTTTAAATTTTTAAAAGCTCTAGGCTTTTTAGATTTCCCAATCAATGTAAGCCTGAGTTTGTGGCTGCCAGTCACATTGCTACAAGCTAGCACAGTTGCTCTTTCTTTGCTTTTCTTATAACCCGGGGCTGATGCTTCCTTTTTTGAAGCGAGAGTTTTCGTGGCCAACATTTTATAGTTCAAACCAGTTTCGTCGCAGTTGTACAGCTGGTCGCCGGAAATTCCTTCTTCATCTAAGAGTTTGAAAAGGAAGGTTTTGAATTCAGGAACAGCTTCTTTGTTTGCCGATAAAGCCTGCCCACTTACTGAAAGCTGCCGAACACCATAACGCTTTTTCCATCGGTCGAGCCATCCGTCACTAGCTGTGAATTCACCATCTTCTCCTTCAATTGCACGCTTAAAATGTAACGTCTTTTCTTGAAGCATAGGACCATTGACCGGAACACCTTTACCCCTTAAGTGCTGATGCCACAAAAATAATACCTCTTCAACTTCTACATGTTTACCTTTGTGCATGGTTTTTCTAACTTTTATGTCACTTCCACTGTCTCGAGAGGAACACCACTTTTCGATTTGATCACGATTTTTTCTCCAGTCCGAAACAGTACTTGTTCCCACTCCTAATTCTAAAGCAATTTTTTTAGCCGATTCACCAGAATCAATACGTTTTATGGCCCGGAGTTTCTCTTCCACCGCCACGAAAACCTTTTTACGTTTTTGACTCATTTTGCTTTAAATACGAGGCAAAAATACTAACAACACAACAACAAAAAGACTACACACACAAACTACATAGGTCAAACTGACTTCCGCACTGACCAAGCGCTTGCAGTCAACTGAGCCCGGGTGGGCGGGGCCACTAACAGGTGTGACGCAGAGGTCATTGCTCTGGCCCCGCCCCTCTACCGCACAAAATCTTCCACTGCCTCGAACGTGTCACGCAGCTGACTAAGGCGGTAAAACATGGAGTTTTTCTTCATTTTAAGTAAAAAAAAAAAATCTGCACGATCTGTGATCCGGACTACCCGGAGTCCGGACTAGGCCGATCCGGATTTCTAAGAGTGTACTGTATTAAAATTTTGTCAGGAAGTCTAACTTCTTCTCTGTCCTTGCACATCACAAGCTATCTTATAATAGATCACTTTGTGTTTCTGATTGCTTCTTATAGAATACACTCCTTTTTATTTTTTTTATTTATTCATAAGACGCCGATCGTCAAGATATGGGCGAATATGGATTTCGAATGAGTGTGATGAGTGTAGATGAGCGAATGTAGTCATTGTTACAAACTAAGGTCGACTATTCCTTAGAGAGTGTCATTAATTAATAGCCCAATGACAAATGAACAGCCGGTGGTTATCAGCTGATCCTTCTCAAAATGTATTATGACTCTGATTGGGATCGAACTGACAACCTTTAGCTCATGAAGCTGGGATTGAACCAACTACGCTACCGACCAATTGACTATATTAGGGAGACATCCTGCTCACTTTTAGGACAAATAGTGGCTAATTATAATATTTCGAACGTTAATGTATTATTGTGTAGTATTATGCATAGCATTTACTAATTATGAACACCTATAACTTGTATTATATTTTATTAATGTGCATTTCTGTTAATTACTTTAAAATGTTAGGTGTTATAGAAAGCTCTTTAGTTGTTATCCTTGCCTAATAGTAACTTGTTATTTTTTGTTTATTTATTTTTATTGATTACCGTAAGTGTTTTTATTCATGATTTTTGTTCAGCTGTATATCAGATTTCATAAGGAGCAGGGACGTATCTAGGGGGGGAGGTGTCCTGGGTGTATGGATAACCCCCTCCCCCGAAATTCTCAAGTTTTTTTTTTTTTTTGAGTGAGCCAAGGAAGCATCTGTCAGACATACAAGCGTATATTATTTTGCTCTTAGTCGAGAGTAAACTACCGGGAGATTGTAGGATCGCTGAAGGGGTACAAAATTCTTGGGCTGCGCTATTTTTCGCCTTGGATCTGTGACATACGACCTGATTAGGTTGTGACGTTACTGACCTGATGGGCACATTCTCAGTCAGGCCTCGGAACTACTAATTTAATGCTGCATGATCATGTTTATGCTGTTTAATTAACCCTTGCAACGTGGAATAAATTGTTCCTATTTTACTGAAAAAGCGCAATTTTTTAAAAATATAAAAATTTAATTTTCTTAATATGGATTTTTATTATAGCTAAAGAATGCAATAAAGTGTAAAAAAATACCAAAGTATTAGGAAATAATTAAAAAAATATATATGTTTATAACTTTTGTATTTTCAAGCTCAGTTTACAGCCAAGATCGAATAGAAATAAAATATAAAGCAAATAAATGAAATAAAATATGAAAAATAAATAAAAATAGTAAAAATATAATATGGTCAGTAAAACAGATAGATAAAACTTCATAAAATAAGAATACAATAAAGCAGAACTAATTGATGTAAAACACGTACATGAGCGATAATAAAACTATACTCTAGAAAAACTGTCGCAAATTAAAATAACGAGTCAAGGATATGTCTGTTTCACGCATAATGGGTAACATCAGACTGGTAGTCAGATGTACCTTAGCTAAGAAAGCTACTCTCCCCTCCCATTACATTTGATTAATCACTTTCAGATCACACAAAATGTTGTTTAGAAAGACTATTCAACATTCTCCTGAACTCTATAGGATCCCACTGCAACCACAAGTTATTAAATGTTATAAAATAGGGTTTGGAGGATATATCCATTTACTGCGTTTTGGCCCTAATAGAGGCTAGGGATACATCTGTTTCCCGCGTTGCAAGGGTTTAACACTTTGACTTTGGATCCCGTATTTTTACGGAGTAGCCTTACTTCTGAAGAATGCGGATTCCATAGTTTTACAGGATCAGTGTTTTAATGTTGTTAAATAGCCTATTGAATATTAATACGGAGTCTGGTACTCTAAATGGTCTCTAATGATGTTAGTGAGCCGTTTCACGACTAGAATGTGCATACTGTACTGTCGTTAGCCAGGATAATTGAGTTTTAGCAACTAGACTGCACTTCAATTGTCTGCACGTTTCAGAAAATCATTTAGTGAGTGGACTCTTATATCAAAGTGTAAATAGAGCATGTAAATAAAAAGCAAGTATTTTATTAGTACCTATTTTTACTTATTTTTGTATGTATAGGGCAATAAAATTATGTTCAAAATTGTATATGCTCAATTGCCTTTGATTTGATTTTTTAAATTTTTTTGTTAAAACACTATTACTAAAAAACTGATATTATGAGATTAAAAAAAAATATGATTTTTTATTTTATACCAATATAAAGAAGAAGAGGTATAGAATCCAGACATGGAAGTAGAACTTTTCTATGTTTAATGGTTTTAAATCTATGAATTTTTAAAAAGTACCAAAAATAGCCAGCATTCTTCAAATGGCTTCCGTATTTAGGACCAGCACTCAAAGTATTAATGTTTAATGATAATGTAACTAACATCATGGTATTATGTATTTCATGTAAAACCTAACCTTACATTCAAAATGTTAGTATTCATTATTATAGTGTACAGCGAAACCTAAGAGAAAAAAATCGTAACATTAATTACTTGACAAAGTTAGAATGTGAGAAAATTGCTATGCTTTGGTCAGGGAACAAAGGAAATATTATAGATGTTTGGTAAAATGAAATCTGTTAGGCCCGTACATAAAATATTTGTTCAAGTCAACTATTTATTCATACTAGGGGACACCCCTGCACGCTTCGTGTGCCAACCCTGTCACTCGCTGTGCTCGTTATACTTCGGCCTATGGCCTCGGGCTCTGAATTTTCACTACAAATAATAATAGGTTAACTGTATAATGTAAAATCAAAATATTAAATTGATTTACTGTATCTCACTCACATTACACTTGCTTTGCTATATATTTATTAGTATAAACAAGGTTCATTGCTTAGCCTATTTCAAACATATTCATTTCATTTATTTTTGTTTAACAGCTTAAAATTAATTAAATATTGCATTAGATTACAATTGAAACCATTAAGTCCATTAGAGCAGAGCTCTACAATCGAATGTCAATAAAACCATGCTTACATCCTTCCCTGGTTTATCATTATGAAATATCTAACCTCCTCACTATTACAAACACCATTGTTTACATTCCAACAGCTGTTAAACATTTTTTGAAGTCGTTTACATTTGAACAACTGATCGGTTCTGCCTATTTAAATCTCACCCCATGTTATTCTTATGACTGAAAAAATTCTTTGAGGGCTTCTCACAACCTTCAGGGTGAAAACACAGAAGAATTAAGACCTTAATGCACAACTACGAACAGAGGCAAATTTTTTGACACCTCAACCGTTTAAATTGGGAGGACACCACTAGATGTCTTGTAGCTGAGCTCATATTTCTTTTTAAACTTTTAAATAGCGCTGTTTATAAAATTCCTTTACTTCAACTGATCAGCTTCAGGGTCTCATCAGCTACAAGACTACACCACCTTTTTGAGATTAGGCATTTGGCCACTAACTAGCAACTTCACAGTCCTATTCCCAGAATGATGAGAGTAGGGAACAAAATCTGCCATCTTGTAGATATTTTCACCTTGTCAATGGAATCATTCAGACGGATAGATCTGTTATCCGCTGTCAATGATATGGTGTAATGCTCTACCTCACTATGTAGTTTTTAAAATATCTGTAAATGAGAGAGTCTTTAAGTGAATGATTTTTTAGTGGCTGCATTAGAGGGCCACACCTGTGGTAGTGGGAGCATGGTCTCCACACATCTATTATTATTATTATTGTCAAACATTGTATTTTTAGTATTGTCATTCTATGTTACTTTTATTTTGTTGCCATATTGAACTATTGAAAGTACCGTGGGAAATCAAATAAAATAAAATTGGTCAAGTTGCATTGACAAAAAACCGCTTCACGTATTATTTATAAGGACTAGAGGAAACCACTGCAAGCTTCGCATGTCAACCCCTTCACTCGCTACGCTCGTGAAGTTTGCTCGGCCTGCGGCCTCGCCTAGGGACTCTGCTTTTAATTCCTTTGTAAAACTTGGCCTCGTAGGAGAGCTTGGTCTACGGCCCCGCCAAGACTCTCTGCTAAGGGCCCCTTTGTGGAACTTGGCCTATGGCCACGCGGGTAAAGTTCGGCCTCACCAGGGCACTCTGCTACAGTCCAATTTGTGGATCTCGACATGTTGCCTCGTGAGGAAGATTGGCCTACTGCCTCGCTAGGAATGTTGACCAGTATGACCATGAATTATGGTTTTCGGGGCAGTGGAGCCCGTAAACATAGTCTTTTCTAAAATCTGATGGTAAATTAGTATCTAAGAGAAGAATACTTTTAATTTGATATCCCACTTGGGTGTTATACTTTAGTATTGCCCTTTTTCTGGTTTTAGGACATTTTATTTTGTTTTGGGGGCATATACCACTTATTATTTGCCCTTTTCAAAATCTGATAGTATATTTGGATTCAGGGGAAAATAGCGTTAAATTGATAACCCACTTGAGTTGATAAGATAAGTTTTAACATTTTATATTTTCATAAATTTCAGTTTTTGGACCCCTGATACCTCAAATTTTTAAACGTTTAAGCTAAAATTCATATACAGTATAAGGTGAGCGTTTGTTAAGCGTGTAGAACTGTGAAAGTTAGACAATTTTACTCAAGCTTTTTCTCAAGTTAGATTATAAAAAAAACTTGTTTGTGATTTTCCCATAAGAAATACTATGGGTTAGTTTTGGGGTAAAAAAAGGTTGCCTTCTTGTTTAGGAGTAAAAAGATAAACTTTTGTGAATTTTCCTGGAGGTTTTAGACCGAGAGATTCAATTCAAGTATACACTTTATGGGGGTAGGACCCCGGGAAGTTGTCAGTCAGTCATTGAGTCACTACACCGAGCCTTATAGTATAACTTGCTTTGCCCCCAAACCCCCATTGACGACATAATGATTTTGTGACTAAAAATGATCATGAGCTACCAAAGTAGGTCAACGACTAACCAAGTTCATAGATCCCCGTAGGGGTTTCACAAATGATCATGGGTGGCTAGACAAGATGATCATAGACTTCCCAAATAAGTTAGTAGCTACCCCGCATGATCCCCGGACACTAAATGAGGACATTTACTACTCAAGTTGATCAAAGGGGTACCTAAGTTGACCATGCTTCCCAAGAAAACCCGGGTCCAAGATGATCATAGGGAACTTCTCAACTTAATTATAGGAGGCTACCTAAATTAATGACAGGATACTGCCCAAGTTGAGTACAGGACTGATCATGCGGGGCTACCCAAGTTCATCACAGGGGCTCCCAAAATGATCTCAAGGGGGGGTGTACCCAAGATGATCATTAGGAACTTACTAAGTTGTTGATGGTATACTACCAAAGTTGATCACGGAGGCTGGTAAACAGAATAGTAAAAGTAAATATTGTGCAAGGTTTTAAGTTTCCAGCTTATTTTAATCATGCTTAAATGGGAGGATATATTTAAAAAATAACAATTTTTGACAAAAACTCAACTTCATTGACTTTTTGTGAGGAAACGATAAAATATAACACAAAAGTGTATATGTCACATTTTCTACAGAATTTTACTCTTAATTTGAATATTTCATTATGTGTTATCCAAACTAAATATTACAGCATCTGTAAAATAAAAACCTCAACTGTGCAAACCTGATCGTTTTATCATCAGCCATTTTGAATTTTTTTGGGTAATGAAAAGTACAAAATCTAATTGTATAGCATTTTATTTACAGAAAACCTGAAGGTAAATGGTATGCAAGGTTTTAATTTTCTGACTTCTTTTAATCTTGCTTAAATAAGAGAAACTCTTTAAAACAAATCACAAGTTTTCGACCAAACTTAACTTGACCAACTTTTTGTGAGAAAACTATAGTATGTACTATGCAAATGTATACAACACTTTATACAGAATTAATATAATAATTTGAATATTTCATTAGATGCTATCTAAACTAATGTTTACAGCTTCAGCAAAACAAAAACTTAAACTCTGCAAACAGGACAGCAGTTTTACGTCAGCCATTTTGAATTTTTTTTAGGTTATAAAAAGTGGAAAATCAAAATTTATAGCAGATTGATAACAGAGTATCAAAGGTAAATGGTGTGTAAGGTTTTACGTTTCTAGTTCCTCTTAATCAAGCTTAAACAGGAGGAACTATTCCAAAAAAATTACAAGTTTTTTTGACAAAACTCAAGTTTACTACATTTTCTGAGGAAACTATAGTATATACCACAAAATTATATAAATCACTTTTTATGCAGAATTTAATTCTTAATTTGAATATTTCATTTGATGTTATCTAAACTAAAAATTACAGTATCAGTCAAGCAAAAACCTCTACTCTGCAAACAGGTCAGCGTTTTCACATCAGCTATTTTGAATTTTGTCTAGGTTATGAAAGGTGAAAAATCAAATTTACCTTTCAAAGTAGTATTTGATAACAAATTAGTAAAAGTAAGTAGTTTGTAGGTTTTTAAGTTCTTAAATTATCGTAATAAGGCAATAAAAGACAAAAACCTAACGAAAATCTAATTTTTTGAACGAAAAGTGAACTTTAACGAATTTTGTGTAGTTATTATCAAAAATACAAAACAATGTTATCTGACCAAAATTGTAGGAAACTTAATTACAAATTTTAAGTATGCTATCAGATTTGCTCTACAACCATCGGTTTGCCCACAATCAAGCCATAAGTAAACTCTGCACACAATTCAAAATTTCCGTCCGCCATTTTGATTTTTTGGAGGGTTAAACATTAAACATTTTTAGTTTTCAGAATTTTTCCGTTGGTTGCTTGGTAAAAGCTACATGTATGCCAAATTTCAAGTTTCTAGCTCATCTGAAAGTGGGTTAGAATTTGTATACGTGAGTGAGTGAGTTACACATGCTGCTTTATATATATTAGATTATTGTACAGAGTTAATATGATCCTGCCCATCAACACTGGATTTTAATTATAGACCTTCTCATTGGCTCTTAGTAGAATAATTTCGGGATAAATTACCATAAAGACTCTTGTATTGTACAAAAGCCACATCATCTTGTCGTAAATATATTTAATAAAAAATTTAGCTATGTAATAAAATAATTTCTTTTGTTCATTTACTACAAGTTCCAATTTACTTAGACCATTCGATTTTGTAGTTGGTTTGAGATAGACTTAATATATTATTTTGGTTGTATTGAAAAATATTTCTGCTGGATTTTATGTTCGTAATTGGTTTATGTTTAAATATAAATAGGTTATAATAAATTAATGCCAATTATAATTTTGGTATTGTATCCTGATCAGATTTACTTATAAAAGTTATTATTGTTTTCAGGACTGATTGATTCATTTTTCACCCCCTTCTCCCGCTTGCTAACCCTACTCAGACCCCCAATTGGACAACCCCCAAAATTGTCCTGAGTATGTATGCCCTTGATGAGTGTTGTTAAGAATGATCACAGCATTTTTTTTTTTTTTTTTTATTTTTATTTAAGATAGATACAACCGATTGGAAATAATTTGGTTAGTGCCCTAAAATTAACCTTAAATATTTATAGAAACATAATGGTATGACAATCATTGTTGCTCTTTAACTGGATTACAAGTATACAATTTGTATAATGCATTTTTATACTCTCTATTTAATATGAACGAGTTACTTTTCCGTGCCATGTGGATTTTTCAGATGAGTTAAAAGGCCTTTTAGCAAACATATTCTTTTTATTTTCATAGTTCTTTAAGTGAATCTTGCTGAGTGTATGCCTTCATTCGCCAATTGTTTTTTCTGGTAATAAATTGGTATACCTTCTTGTAGGTTTTAATATTTTAGAGAATTTCTCCTCTTAAGTATTGCACCATCTCTGTCTGATAAAAACATATTCATCTCTAGCTTTTTAGTTTCCTTCAGAAGGAGGAAAATCTTCTCCTTGTAGATGAAGGTAAATAAAGATCTTCATTCACAACATATACAAAATTTTCCATGGAAAGTTGCTGAATTTAGAAAAAAAACGAAACTTTTGTCTTATTAAATATTTTGTAAATTCATTAATTATCTTAAATAAACAGGGCCTGTTTGTTTTTGTTAAGTTGTGATTTAAGGCTGTAAATTTTGTTTTCCTTGTAGCTTGTTAAAATTCAATCAACTTTATCCAAGACCAATCATTTCAGTAATTGTTTCACCGTTCTATGAATCAGTACATCTTTCTCATTTTTACTATTTTATATTAATAATACTCTTTCTTTCTGACTGTGAAAGTTAGATTTTTTTGTCATTGTTGTAATTTTTTACAATAATATAATTATTGTACTACACAGTTCTGTATATTAAATTAGAATTTGTAATATATGACATATTGTAGAAAAAAGGTAATTACAATAAATTAAATTATAATACGAGTACTTACTGTACTTAACAATGATGATAACTTTTTTACAAAAATCACCAATAAAAAACACTTTTTACTAGGCCTTTCGCCAGCAAAGCTTAAATGTTAAATAAATATACTAAGAAAAAGATTAAAAAATTAAGAACTACATTGTTAGAAATAAAAGAAAAAGAAGAAAATTACTGGGCAAGTTTTACCTTTAATAAACAATTATCAAAAACCATTCAACATTCCTTCAAGAAAAATACAAATATAATTCCTTCATTAAAAAGTGTAAACAAATTAAAAAGCAAACTAAATAATCCTAAAGACAAAATTAAAAATTAAAATCTATCTGGAATTTATGAAATTAATTGTAACAATTGCGAAGAAAAATACTTAGGACAAAGAGAAATTTAAAAACAAGATTTAAAGAACATTATTCGCATATTAAATTTAATAGAGGAGAAAAATCAGCAGTTACTAAACATTGCTTGACAACAAACCATAACATCACGAAAGAAAATTAAAAAATAATGAAATCTGTTCCATCTTCAAAACATTTAAATGCTGTGGAAATCTATTTTATTATCAAAAGTGATTCATCTTTAATGAATAATGAAAGTTGGCCTATTCAAAATTCTCGTTTATTATCATCACATTTCATACAAAATTATACATACATTGTACATAGGCTGGCGAAAGGCCTAGTAAAATCTTTTTTATTAGTAATTTTGTAAAAATTTAAAACATAACAAAAATATATATGTTGAAGACTAACTAAAAACACATGATAAAAAAACAATAAAATATTAAATAATAATAACACATGTGGAAAAGTAAATAAACTATTACAGTGTTAAATTGATTCCCACAGTAAAATTGTTAATTGATTCCCACAAATACACTCACAAGACTAATGCAAAGTAAGTGCCAGATTATTTGTTGAGCCACAATTCTGTCCATATGGTTTATATCTTTTCATTTGAAATTTGACGCAGAGCTTCATTCTCAACACTTAATGAAAAAAAGTGTAAACATTTTCTATGGTTCCAATATATAAATAAAAAATGTTGTTATTGTTAAAATATTAAGCTTTACAGCAATGAACAACGTTACAGTTGTGCACAATTATGCAACCTCAAATACAATATTGAAAGTCCAGGGAAAGTTCTGTATGATGACATCTATCTGTCACATATTTGTAAATGTGTGATCAATTTTTAACATGGGATGAAACTTTTATAAGTTCCAGTTAAATTCAAGTGGCATTTTTTCAGGCAATTGGAAGAAGTACATTACACCAAGAAGAAAACGAAGAAAACTGCAACCGATAAAGATTATGGAATAAATCTGTTAAATGCTAGTCGGACATTACTAGGTACAGAGGATGTTGATGATATAAGTGCAGCTCACAACATTAAATGTAAGCGAAGAAAACAGGAAAGAAATAGTGATGAAGAGAAGATTAAAGTGAAAGAGTCGGCTGTGAGTGCAGACTGGTTACTTAGTGGAGAGGCTGTCAAAGGTTGGGAGAAAAATACTAAAGGTGAAGTGATACCAGGTGTTTTTAAAGATAGTGTTATTAGTAAAAAAAAGAAACGGAAGAAAAAAAGAAGACAATAGTTCCAGAAACAGTAGAATGAAAGAAAAAAAATATGGACTATAAGGCTTGAGAAGTTTTTCTTGAGTTATTTCAATTGAATCTTGATGTTATGGTTGAAGTCTGTTTTTTTTTATATAATCGCTAAGATATTTTAGACTATAAATTCATTAACAGTATAAACATTTTTGAATATTTTCCGTTACCCATATATACCAGACTAATGGCGAATATAAAAAGGTATCTACAGGTAAGGTTATGAAAATTATTATACAGTAAATCTTTGTTGAATTTAATAGTGGTGCACACACATATGCAATGAAAAGTAAAGCGTAATGAAGTGCAGTGTGGGACCAGTCTTGCAATCTTGGACTCCTACTTGTGCGAGTTTACGTGGTGACAGTGACATGATGAAAAGAACGAATTCTAGGAAATAGTTCCCAATATCGCGGAGTTTTAATAAGTTGAACAGGTAAACTAATTAATTAAAATATTTTATACGTTTATTTCTAAAACTATAATTTACTTCTAATTTATGAAATGTGTAATGAAAAAAGATTCAAATTTGTGAAGGCATTTATTAAAGTGCTGATTATGGAATTTGATGAGTTAAAATAGGCTATTATTTATTTGAATTATTTTGTGTAACATGTACTGTATTGTTGATTGAGAACAATGATTTCAAAAACAACAATTGCCATTAAATTAGTAGCAATGAATGTTGGTTTTAGATTAAATTTAGACTTTTAAAAATTGGCAAAATGGTATAGAATGTTTTCTGAAACTTAAAAAAAAATGTTAGTGAATGGTCTATACCTACTTTCACTATTAAATTACAAATACCTGTTGTTGCTATTCATTGTTCTTGTTTGCTTTGATTTTTTATTAGTTACCTTTAAATAATAGTAGAAAGGGTGCTGGAGTCCAAATTTCCTTTATTAACTCAAAATTACAGAATATATATTCCTGGATTATTATTATAATGTATTTTAATGGTAAAGCAACTTTTACGAATCTCAATTAATTTCACTATGAAAAGTACTCAAATATTTTAAACAGTAGGTACCGATATTCATTATTAATTGGTAGTTCAAGGACATAGCCCCTCCTATCACTTCCTAGTACCGTCTACCCCTCTTCTCCACATATTTCCCCAGCCACTATTTTCAGTACACAAGTTTCCATTTTAATAACATTTGAATATCACATTTTGCCACAAATTTATTTGTAATGTTATGAGTATTGATTTTAGTTAACAGTTGTAGTGAGTAACTAGTTACCACAATTAAAGTAAAATGGTTTGTTTCATAAATTTTGCATATATTTTCCTTTTAATTCATGAATATTTAAGCATTATATTAGAGAATGCGTGCAAAAATCAAATTCACACACCACCACGCGGTCAACACCGTTATGTCTGTCCATTCTATCATCATGTTTAATCGTTTTACTTCGTGGTTGGCCAATTCGGCAGATTGAACTATACAATGCGTTTTATTCCAAACTAACCTTCACTTGAGACCCACCCATACACGTACGGTGGTATTGACCACCCGCCCACCCATACACGTACGGTGGTATTGACCACCCGCCCACCCATACACGTATGGTGGTATTGACCCAACCGCCCACCCATACACGTACGGTGGTTTTGACCACCCGCCCATCCATACACATACGGTGATACTGACCACCCGCCCACCCATACACGTACGGTGGTATTGACCACCCTCCCACCTATACACGTACGGTGGTATTGACCCACCTGCCCACCCATACACGTACGATGGTATTGACCACCCGTCCACCTATACACGTACGGTGTACTTCTTTGAGATTGCGAATTATACCTTCTGTTATTTGGTATAATAGAAGGTCTATTGTATTTGTATAAGGATCACACAGAATCGACTTTTCAGCCTTAATTAATTTTTAGCTTTCAGTGATTTTTTTTTCAAAGGACTGTGCATGTTTCCATTCCTCTATGTACATTTTGTTGGGCTTGATCTTCTTTCTCAAATTTTCTTGTTTTGAGGATGTTTCTTATTGATTCCAATCTTGTAAATTTGGCAATCGTAATTCATTACTATCTTTCTCTCGTAAGTAAAGTTTGGAACATTTCGATCTAGGGATATGTTGGAGGCACAGGGTCTCTATGGCTGGAGGTCTCCCTCTAACGTCACAACTCAACTTATATAGACCATATGAGAATGAGGAAACCTGTTATATATTATAGGAGCTTTGGGTTCATCCCACCTACAGGTATTGACAGATCGTTAATAAGTGTAATATATGCTATGTTGATAATGTTATGTTATATCATTTTAATATTCAATAGTTGGTAATGTCATCTGCGTTACTTTTAAGGAATAAATCCCATTGGTTGATATAGTGGCGTGGTAGGCCTCCTATCTGTCCCTTCCCTACAAACGGTAGATACCTAAAATACAAATACGTTAACCAGGCTTCAGTCCAGGGGCTTATTTCATAAAGCTACGATTACAATTTTACAGGTCTATAAGTACCTATAGTTACAATTGTACAACCATAGGTATTCCTAGAAAAATATGTAGAATTTTAAGTAAATTTAAAATAAAAAAGTTGTAACTTGTGTCTCATTTGAAAAACGTATAAGTAAAATTAATAAAAATAACTTTACAAAACTATCATTACCTAATAATATGGTTGATTATATTCTTTAATTAGTAAATTAATGATACAAAATCACTTGTTTTATTACATTGGTAAAATACAAACAATTTTATAGAAAGTGCAATGAAATTAGTCTACATTTACACTTAGTTTTTCTTAATTAATAAAAATAAGTGAGGAATTGTTCTGTTATAGAAAAAGATGGACAGTGCCCAAAAAACTGGGTCAGAAGGTGGACAAAATTGCAAGCTAACGAATGCTGATAATATTGTGTTCGACATAATTGGCAAAGAAAGCTGAATGTTGGTAGGGCTCCAGTTCCAGAAACATGGATGAAGTTCAAATCAGCACTGAAGGTGATAAAGTTTGATTAGTAACAGTTTAAAATATGAATTAAAAGATTTGGTTCAGGTAATATTGAATATAGTTTGTCAAAGTATTACATTTTAAAACTGTATTAAATTAATTTTTAAAATAGAAAAAAATGTTAATTAAATATAAATATGAATTGTTGAGGAAAAACAAAAATAAAACATGAATTTATTTTATGTGTTTCAGATAACATTAACAATAATGATGACATCACATTTTTAAACAACTCGACCTCTGTTGTTGGTGAAGTGACAGTCAATGTGAATCCCAGTACTGTTGCACATGAACAAAATGAAATAAAACTAACTTTTAAACAAGAAGAAGAAGAGTTAAAGTTGAAAAAACTGAAATTAAATGTTGAAATAATGGAGAAGGAAAGTTACTTAAAATCTTTTACCAATTCAAAGCTGGAAAGAGAACTAGGCATTGCTCCAAGTGATTTTACAAAGAACTTACCATGTTCAGAATATGTTATTCTTGAGCAAAACCATTGCAATGCTAATTACATAAACATCACAAGCCAATAATAAATTTAAAAGTATCAAATAATAAAACTTTTGTTCCTTGTTGAATGTGTTGTCTCATTTGTTGTACTCTATATGTTTAACATTAAAAAATATATTTTTTCTTATTAACAATAATAAAACTTGTCTAAAAAGGTTTGCTGTGCTCTTCTGTTTGCACCCAAATCGTCATTATTACCTTCGCCACATCATGCAAGGCAACTTCATCTTCAATTCCATTGTCAATTTCGACCTCAAAGCACGCCCTGCAAAGTTGTACAGCATTTAAAGACCTAAATAAAGGTTTTATCTTTTAGTGTAAGTAAACACTTATTACAATTTTTAAAATTCCTTAGCAAGTAGTCCTGTGATAGACCTAACAAAAAACTATCTTTATCTTCAATCATAATAAGAATTGCATTATGATGACTATTCAAGAATTTGTCTATAGCATTTACATGTTCCATCATTTATAGCAATATGACATTTTAAAATTATATTTGTGCAATTTGTAGCTACGCACAATTCTTTAAAATGTTTTTATACATTACGACAGAGAACACTAGATTAATATTTACTTTAAAACGTGAAAGTGATCTACATGAATAAAATAATTTAATGGAAAATTAACTATAGACCTACATTTCTCTAGCGAAGGTTGGATCAAGTCTTGAGTATACATGGAAAAATTTCTTTAAGAATGCCAAAGGAATTTTATACTATTCTTATAGTACTCTTGTGTCTTTTATATCTCCTTCCTCCGGGGTCTTCAGGATTGTCGGCTATTGGAGTCATTAACCATTCTTTTAACGGATAATCAGAGTGCTAATATTACTGCCCCTTCCACTGGTCGCCAGCCAGCTAGGGCCGTATTTTCCATAAGGCCGAGTAGGCCATGGCCTAGGGTGGCAAATTTCCATGTAACATTGATATAAAAATATATTTATAAATGTAAAATGTCAACAGAAAAACCCGAAAATGTAAACATAAATATTATGATAAGCTGCAAAACACTACAACAATCACTCGCTACTGGGGTTATCATAAATATATATTTCATCTATTAAACCTAATGCAGTATCGGCATGTGGTATATAAAACATACTATAGTATTTGTATTATCAGACTGGGAGTGCGGCTAAACGCCATTTAGCTACCTGGAGTCCAGCCGCACTCCCAGTTCAATAAAACTTGTACACCAGTGTCAAACGTCCCGGTCCCAATCTGAGATCACTGGTCGGTTGGCGGCTGGACATGTGTGTGGTGGACGAGGGCTGGTGTAAGTGACTGGGGCCAAGGCCACTCCCCACTTGACTCTTCACATGTGACGGGTGGCGCGCCATAATTTGCACGATTATTTGTTGTCCAGCTACTGTCTACTACTGAGTATTCTTGTTCGTTCCTTTTAAAGAGTGCTTTACTAGGCCTACTTTAGTTTAGGTATTGTGAGTTGGCTGTTTTGTATCGTTAATTTTTTTTATAAAATTCACTTCAGAAGTAGTTTGTTGTGTTATTTAAGTTGTCTTGGGTGTTTGCTTTTGTTTTTAAGTGTTTAACTTTTAAAATGAGTGATGAGCGTAAAAGATTAAGTGATTCGGAGTATAGTCCAAGAGACAGGACAAAGTCATAAATAAAACAATACAAATCGAGACATTTTTCAAAAGTGGAAGTGTTCAAAACAGGTTTTTCTATCCACAATGTTAAAATCTTTTGATGTAAATTTTAAAATAGAAGATATTAAGATTTTGTGTGAAAATAGCTAGGAAGAACTGTTTCAAGTCATACACAAAGAAAATAAAAACAGTGAAGATTAGAATGAAATTGTTCTTAATAACTGACTCCTTCAAGAAACCAAACAAAACACATAGAAGAAGATGTAGTCGGTGTCTGCTCCCCCCCCCCCCCCAATTAGAAGATGAAGTTTGTACAAGTGAAGGTAGGCCTAACTGTAGTTATAATAATTCTATAACTGAAGAACTGAACGTTGAAGCAGGCCTACTTAACAAAGATCCTGCTTTATGACTGTTAAATGACAATACCAGAGATTTGATTGCAAAGACTGGGTTTGATCAAAACAATAAAGGTGATTTCGCAACCAGTAAAAGAACTTAATTAGATCATAATCGTGTTTTATCAAAAGCACTTTTCAACCGGAAACTTGCAAATGGTGAAATAAGCCAAAGAACTTGGATAGTCTATTCCGAAAGTAAGGGTACGGTTTTTTGTGGTCCATGTTTACCATTCGGAAAAAACAATGCTCCCAATTTGATAGTAAAGATGGATTTTGTGATTGGAAAAACGCCGAACTAAGTGTCAGTCTCCACGAGAACTCACCCGCTCATAAATCGCCGTCATTGATTTAAAAGCAAGAAGCATTGCTGTCAATAGGATGGATTCAAGACTTTTGGCACAACTTGATAACGAAACCATTTACTGGAGTAGTATATTAGCCCGAGTAGTTTCTGCCATTAGGGCCTTACTTCAAGAGGTCTGCCTCTCAGGGGGGACAATAGTATAATAGGTTCTCAAAGGAATGGAAACTATTTGATGGTTTTGGAATTAATCACTGAATTTGACCCATTTTTGGCAAAACATATTTCAAAGCATGGAAATCCTGGCTCCAGTCACACAAATTACTTATCATCTATTATACAGTATGTGATGAAATAATACAAACAATGGCTGAGAGAGTGAAGAATAAAATATGTGAGGAGTTAAAACAAGCCAATTATTTTAGTTCACTCTACGCCTGATGTATCTCACACTGACTAGCTAACACTTATTTTCAGAATTGTTCTACCTGATGGTTCTCCATGTGGACGATTTTCCACATTTATCCCCTCAGACACAAAGCAGAACAAACGTTCAATGCTGTACTAACAGAATTGAATAGTTTTAACATCAATATCAGTGATTGTCGAGGGTAGTCTTACGACAATGCCTCGATGGACTCGATAATGGCTAGCAAGCTAAGATAAAGGAGTTTGCCCATTTGGCGATGTTTATACCATGTGCAGCTCATTCATTGAATTTAGTTGGGACGTCAGCAGCAGGGTCCTGTAGTGAAGCTTGTAATTTTTTTATGATCCTTCAAGAGCTGTATGTTTTGTTTACAAGCTCGACAAAAAGATGGGAACGTTTGATAGTCGAGATCGATAAAGGAAAAACACTAAAAAAGCTATCAAGTACTCGATGGTCGGCCAGGGACGATGCTTGCCAAGGTCTTCGAGAAGTGCTTTACAACAGATAAAGAGTCATGGAATGAAATGTTATCCGTTTTAACTTCAATAGAAAGTGACTCCACAGAAAAAGCCACCACACGATGTGAAGCTATTGGGGGGGGGGGGCGGAACCTGGCCGGCCTAAGGGTGTTATGAAGTTAAATGCGGAACTGCAGCCAGCTTCCGTTCTATGGTATAGAGTGCTGTTCCTTAACACTCTGGCATCATGCACACTGCCTGGCCATCTAACACTGACATAATAAAAAGAGTAGTCTGGACCTCATACAATTAATGGAGTGGTTACTCTGAGGATCAACAAATTGAACCTCGAAGTGTGGAGCATCAATTTAAATTAATGTCCCATCAACAACGCCAACTGTCAAGGTAGATTGGGCTATTTGGTAAAACTCTTGCACAAAATTCAAAGGCCAAGATACGAATTCAGGGAAGAGAACTTCATTCACAATGGAGACAACTTGATGTAGTGCACAATATACTGTAGATTTACTAACCCCATGCATGTCTGCAACATCGTGATATTGGTCTCCATTTCTTAGCCAGTACAGTGCTGTGCACATAACTTGTTTTGATGATAGTGAATGGTATCTTGGTGTAGTTCTTGACAATTTAAAGCCAACTCTCTGTAAAAGTTCATCGAGCTTCTCATTTGGCATACGAAATCGCTAATTTATCTCAAAATCTGAGTCTAGGTTGCAATTAATTCTTGGTTTAAATGTCCTAGGACGTCTTTGCTGGTCATCTTCATCTGAAGAATTCTCGTTCCACATGTTAACATTCACTCAATAATGAACCTAACCTATAAATTTCATTTTTTATAGTTAAAAAAAGTTAGGTAATAATTGTAGTAGTTTTTTACAATTATATAGGTGAATAAAGTTGTATTTATTCACCTATAGAATTGTACAATCCAGTTGTAGCTACAAGTTCGTAACTCGACCTTTATGAAACACATGTAACTACCATTCCTACAAATTTTAAATAAATTTACCTGTAGAATTGTAGTTATAGCTTTATGAAATAGGCCCTTGGTCTAACTCTGTTCTCTCAACGTTAGGCGCCGTTTTACGGCCATGGTTCCAACATTTATACTGTAGGTTTTTTATTTAAATGCCTAATTCCTGGGTATAACTTCGGTGAACCACGCTCACATTCCTCAGACCAGAGGGATTCTTTCGTGAATCCCTCTGGTCTGAGGAAAGTGAGCGTGCACCGAAATCGATCACCATAATATTCGTGCATTTTGTACTATTTTTGTGCTTATATTGTAATAAATTTGTGTTGTGTGACGTTTACTTGTACTGAAAAATGAAAATTACGAAAAAGACTGTAAAAGATTCTCAAAAGAAACAAAAAGTTCGATTCCGGCTACAAACTGCTCTGGAGAAAGAAGTTTTTCTTGGTTAAAGAGGGCGAACAACTGAGATGAACCATTAATGAAGATAAATTGAACACTTTGTCTATTTTGTATATAGAATCTGAAAGTGCCGCAAAGATAGATTTCAGCAGTGTTAGAAAACTTTGCTCAGAAGATGGCTCGGAGGAAAGTAATTTAGGTGGAGACTCAAGAAATAAAGAAGGACTTATTTCCTATTACTATTCATTAGATACTAAATGTCACGTAAAAAAATTTTTAAAAATACAACTACACAACAATTTTTATCGTATGTAATCCATTTTTAATTAATCCTTTTTATTAGAAGTTGAGTATTTTAGGATAATATAGACAACAAATCATATTTACCTATTTTAAATAATTCAAATGTTGTAATAATAAAATAAGTAAATTGTTCCTGTGGAAGTTCAATAAAAGGGAAAACATAAACTTTACCGCTAAAAGTTCTACAATAAAAATTGCGAAACAGGTATAAAGAAAATAATTCAAAAATAGTAGTTCGAATGTAGTTTTTTAAATAAACTTATATTTTTGCTTGATAATAGATTCAAATACGGTCCTAGTCTACGTGTCTCATATTACCAAAATTGTACGTAGGAGACAGACGACCCTCTGCCTTTCTGTATCTCAGTTAAAAATTTAGGTATTATTTTTAACCAGAATATGAATTGGGAAGAAGAAGTGCTTAGTGTTTGTAAAAAGGCTTCTAGTTCTATTCATTCCCTTAAACAACTTCAATACTTTCTCCCAGTAAAAATAAAGCTTCGTCTTGAAAAAGCACTCGTCTTTCCAAATTTCATCTATTGCAACTCTGTGTACAATGACATGACTGTACTGTAGGTAGCTTTGACTAATAAACTTCAGGTTTGTCAAAATTATTGTATTAGATTTGTTTTTAATTTAAAATTATGATGATCATATATCTCAATACTATAATCAAAATTACATTCTTAAATTGGCCGACCTTACATTTTTAAAAATATTTAGTATTTTGTTTTTAGTCCTATATACCTCTCTCAAAACTTTCAGTATAACTAAAAAATTGGTGCAAAGGAGACACGCTCAGCCTCGTCAATATTACGTATTCCTCTTCATAGAACATCTTTCTACACAAATTCCTTTCAGTAACTGCCTGCAGAGAACGGAATAAAATTTCTCCATATTTAAAGAGATAGGACAGTCGGGCTCGGTTCACAGCATCATTGAAAGCCTTTCTGTTTAAGCGGATGAGTCTGTGATGGTAGCTGTGGATGGGGTCTGGAATTAGGGTGGAACGAGTATATGAGTGAGAGAATGGTAAAATTGATAATATGTTAGTAGTTCATTTAATTTATATTATTTGCTTCTTTGTAATTTAATTATTATTAATTTTCTTTAGTATAGTTCTGTATTTCCATGTTTTAGGCTTTTTATATTTACTACTTTAACATAAAAGGGTTAACTGTAAGAGAGGACTTATTAGTCCTAAGTTCGCCAATTGTATAAAACACTTTTGTACAATAAAGCCATTATTATTATTACAGTATTATTATTATTATGAATGAAACCAATATAAATATTTTAGCTCCGTCTGAATCCACTCATTACCCTTAGCATAACAATTTCCATCCTGATGTATTGGACATTACTCTTCATAAAAACTTTGGAGCTCCTATTCTACAACAAGTCATCAGCGAACTTGATTCTGACCATCTCTCTATTATTGTAACTTTTTTCATACAACCACTATTTTCTCCGCAAATTCCCAGACTGATAAACGGTCCAGTCGATTGGGATATCTTCTTTGCAGAATTCGACAATCGCATGAAAGTTCCAACGGACTTATTTCAGAAAATGGCATTGACAGAGCAGTTCAAGACTTTACAGAGTGTTTACAAATATCAGTCAAAAATGCAACTATCCGGACTTTTCCCCCTACACGAAACACTTAATTTCTTCATCCTCCTATGTGAATTATGCAATTAATTAGATTTAAAAATAGAGTGAGATGTCAGTGGCAGAGATACAGGTACCCTCACTTAAAGATGCAGCTAAATTAACTAAATCGTAAAGTACCTAGCGAACCTGATGAATATAGGATTAATTCTTATAAACATTACGTTTCTGATATTGATCCTGGTGATTCTAATATGTGGAGAGCAACAAAGAGGCTTTTACAATCACCGACAATTGTGTCTCCACTAAAACAAAATAATTTAATTTTTGAAAGTGATTCCGAAAAAAGTAATTTGTTTGCTGATTTGTTGGGAATGCATTCATTTCTAATGTTGTTCATGATTTTGAATCTAACAAAAACGTTGAGGATTTGTTGTCCACAACCCCAAGCAGTGCAGAGCAGCCTGTGAAATATACCATTCTTCGGAAATTAAAAATATTACTAAAAATCTCCCCAACAGAAAATCTCCAGGGCTTGACTTAACTAACATAGTTTAGAAGAATTTTTCTACCAAAGCACTTTCAATACTGGCATCTTTTTTCAATGCTTGTATTTCTGTTGGTTACTTTCCCAAAAACTGGAAACTTGCTCAAATAATTGTTATACACAAGCCCAACAAACCTAAAAATTCTCCTAGCAGTTACCGTCCGATTAGTCTCCTTTCATCAATATCAAAATTATTAGAAAAAAATATACTTAAGAGACTGCTAAAATACTTGGATTCTTCTAATATCATTCCCCCTTATCAGTTTGGATTTCGTACAAGGCATTCTACAACTCATCAACTTCTACGAATCAATGAAATCATTTGTTGGGGATGTGAGAAGAAGCTTCATTCATTTTTGGACATAACAAATGCATTTGATAAGGTTTGCCATGGTAGCCTATTATATAAATTTTATCAGTTTGGACTTCCTTTATATCTGAGAGATTTGTTGCAATCGTTTTTCTCTGATAGGACTTTTTGCGTCAAACTCAACTGCAAACTTTCCTCAGTTCGTCCAATAGGCGCAGGTGTTACTCAAGGCTCAATACTGGGACCTCTTCTTTTTAACTTATACATGTCTGATATTCCTGAGCTTCCTCAGGCTACTTTCGCTCTTCATTCTGATGACACGGTTCTTATTACCCAGCACACTGACATCAACCAAGCCGTAAATTCATCACAATTCAGCGTTACAACTCTAATCGATTGGTTTAAAAGCTGGAATTGTTGGAGACTATCTTTAAATCCATTTAAATGTGAAACAAAGGTTTTCTCTTTGAGGAAGTATATTTTGCCGTCTGAAGTTGCTATTGAAAATCAATTCCTTGGAACCCTGATTATCAAGGCAAAAATACTTAGGTGTCTACCTCGATAAAAAATTAACCATTAACCTGGAATCTTCACGTAAACAACAAACTTACTCAAGCATACGCACGTCTATCCATGTTATTTCTTATAATAAACAGAAAGTTATCTTAGAAACCGGAATGCACATTTTTAATATATAAAACAATTATTCTTCGGCCGTTAGTTATGTATGCCTGTCTGGTTTGAGGAACGTGCATTTCCTCCGGCAAACTGAAAAAGATTCAACATTTCCAAAACAACGTTTTAAGAATTGAAGTTAATAGTCCATGGTATATACGTAACTCAAATCTGCATTTGGAATCGATACCATTGATGCTTTCATTAAAAGAAGTTGTCGTAAGTTCATGGCTAACTTGTACAATGTTCCAGGAGCTATTACCTTTCACGTTGGAGAACCTACTTTGCACAGGCGTTTCAAAGCCAGACTTCTTCAAGACGTGACTTTTGTCGGCACTGGTGGCGCAGTGCTGTAACCCAGCTACATGGGGACAAAGTGTTTGGGAGATTGTAGGCGATAGGTTGGATACTCGGTCCTCTTAATACCGACATGACGTCCGCTTGATGGTTGCTATCGGCGTGGACACTACTAGAGAAGTCTGGGGTGTCCAGGTTGGGTGGTAATCATTGTGCGGATGTTGTGTGGGGGAGATAACTGAGTATCAGGCTTGTCAATTAGCTGAAAATCAGACCAGCACTACGTGGTTCGGATTCCACGTAAAGCTGTAGGTCCCTTAGTTGCCCTGGCTGTTGGGCTATTAATAAATTGCCCTTTCTGAGGAACAGTTGACTCAGTTAGTAACCAGACTACACTCATCCACACTCATATAACTATTCATATTCGCCTTAAAATACGCACAACATTGTGTCGGCGTCTCATATGTAAGAATGTAAGATAGACTGATTTATAGCCATGTCTATGTAACACTTATTTTGTTTATTTAACTTACTTAAATACGTTATATTTTTTTTGTTTACTGATTGTTATTCATGTTATAGGGTGACTCATATATAAGCATAGACCTTCTATTATACCTGTATAATAGAAGGTCTATGATATAAGGGAACCCGATAATGTTATTATTCCACCTGTTACATTCTCTATGTATATTATGTAAATATTTATCCAGGAATAAAAGTTAAAAAAAAAAAAAAAAAAATCACGATTCCGACGGAAGACTTTTTGAATAAGTATAATAACAATAACATAATATATAGATTGCCTTTATTTACTAGAACAATGAGTGATATTTTCATATCAAAATATAGATTGGTTCAAGATTCGAAGCCTCACTATGTATATACTGTTGAAATTGTAGGAAATTCTACTTATCAGACAGTAGACAGGCGTTACAGTGCTTTTCATTCTCTTCATAGAGAGGTTAGTCAAATATAAATAGAATTAGTCTAAAACTCATTAAAATAATTTGCGAGCTCTGTGATATATTATTTTGGATACTAAGCCATAAGGCATTGCTAGGATTAGTGTGAAACTAGTTTTTCCATCCAGTAGAAAGAAAAAGTTCGCTGTAAGAAAAATGTAAAACAATCTGTCAGGGGCCTGTTTCACTAAAGTTAAAGTTACATATTCACCAGTAAATTTTTACGAACCTGTAAAAATATCAGTTACAGGTTATTATTATTATTATTATGATTATTATGATTAACGGCATATGCCTATTTAACAAAATTGTATACAAGAAAATTTAGGCTAAAAATAGAGAACAGAAAAATAGAAAACAGAGGCTAATAAATATGGTAATTATCAGTGCTTAAAGAATTAGTTGGATAACAATATACAATTGAGAACAATCAAGTTAACATGTACATATAAATATATGCAATAAATATACAATAAATTCAACAATTTGTGTTGATATAGTATAAGTGATATAAGCGATAACAAGGATAACTTTTGTAAATATAACATAATAATATCTAACAAATATGCAAATTCTAACACGAAAATATAAATAAATACACATAACATGATGAATGGTTTGACAATCAAGATGACTTTAGACTGCAATGGGTGTGAATGAATAGTAAAAAATATGTGAATGAGTGTGATGAAATAATAAGTTACAACATTGGTAAGGGTGGCGGTGGTGATTGAATGAAGACAGGTGTTTCACAAACACAAAGTTACAAGTGTAGTAGTAACCAGTAATAATTTACTGATTCACAAGTACAATTTCACCAAAAATATTGTGTTTTTTACATTGTTATAAGTTACATGTCTACACTTGTTAACCCGAGAGAGGTCGCGCCTGTTAGTCATACGTATTTGGTCGCGTGTATAGAAAAATTCTAACACTTGACGTTCTTTATTTAGGACACTTTACTGTAGTTAGTTTTTAAATATTTTGGTAATTATGCACTTTCTTGCCACCAAACAAATTTGGAACATTTTGCTTGAAATGGGTCTAGAATTGGCTGTATTTTTACAAGATATGTTTTTTATTCCGCGGAAATAACGTATTTTACCGAAAAATTCAAAAAACCAATGTCACAACTTTTAGTATTTTTGTCATATTTCCGTTAATTTAAATGGTATTTTAATCATCTTTTTTTTATTTTTATGTGTTTTTTTGCGCTGAATACAAATTTGAAAACTATTTTGGTCTATTACAAATATTTCTCGAGAAATAACGGAAAAACTACTGTCGCGGCGGATCGCAATTAGCGGCCATTACGCGATCATTATATACAACAACTATTGATCACAAAAGCCGAATTCTCATATATTCCCGCCGGAGTGACGGCCGGCAGGCCGTCACGGAGGCCAAACGCCCGAATTTAACGCAAATTACGAATTTTTGTTGAGAAAATAAGACAATTAGGATAAGTTAGGTTATGTTTGGTTATGTCAACAAAAATGCATTTTTCGAGCTGAAAAAATAATTTTACTACAAAACCAGTTATATATTTGTGTTCAGCATAAAAAAACACGAGAAATGAAAAAAAATTGTCGAAAAATAACGATTTTTAAAAAGTTGGTTTTTTTCATTATTAGATAAAAATCTAGTTTTTCGATTTTTCGGTAAAAAACGAGTTTTCCGCGGATGAAATCAAACTCCTCAAGAGATATAAACTCATTTTTCACCACTTTATTGACATGAAATCGTATTTTCAGAGGTGGCAAGAAAGTGCATAATTACCAATATTTTTTTGTTATATTTCAAATTACATTTATATTAATTAGTTTTCATCAAATAAAAGTTTTTACATATAATTAATAATTATATAAAAAGTACCAGGTATGAAAAACTAACAGTTACTTTGATAAGTTTTATTATTAAAAATCAAAATACAGTTTATAAATGAATAATGACCCGTATTGCTGTTACGGTAATTTTGTTAATGAGTAATTTTGGTCACTATCGTTGTCCTCTTCAATCCAACTCAAAATTAAATTATCGTTATTATTTACAGCCATTTCTTACACTAAAAGGTATACACACACATATATTACACTGAATAACACTAACACTACATAAAATATCACTATAAATACTATATTTACAATATTTAAATTTCAAAAATATAAACAGAAAAGAAACAAAAATGGTCGCGCCGTTAGAAAATTTCTAACACTCAGCTGAACGTATCCGGTCGCGTGTTAGATTTTCACTGAAAAACTGGAGCGCCTGACCTTCAACGGCCTCCCCCCACCCCTCCCTGCGATGAATCATCATGGAAATACCCCAGAAATGTGTCACATATAGTCGACTACAAATACATTGACGCTCAATAGTCTTTGACAAGAAATAAAAAAAATCTTAATACAAGGACCTATTTTGTTAGAAAAAATCTAACAGCGCGACCTCTCCCGGGTTAAATGTAAAACTATATTTAACCTATAGGCCTAGTGAAACATGGGTAAATTTTATTAGAGGACTTGTTACAATGTATTATTCTTTTGTGCTTGTTTTTTTTACTCATTTTTACTCAAGTATTGTAAAAATACTAAATTTCTTTGCTTTATTAAATTTTGTGCAGATATATTGTGTTGCAATTATCCTTGTATATGGGGTTGGGCAGAGGTATGGAATATATTTATTAACTTTAAAAACTATTTAAAAAATTTAACGAAACTGTAGTTGTGTACACATCCCTATACCAAACATTTAGACATTTTTTATTCGTTTTTTGCATAGCCAGGGGATGGCTCACGAAGGAAGTCTTAAAATTTGTTAATACAAGCCTACTTAGAGTAATACCTCATTTTAAAGGTCAGTGTTTGCACAATACAACAGTGCAAATATGAGGTCAAAAGGGTGATCCAATCATAAAAAAAGTTTTTTTTGGACGATCACAATACTTTTTCTATGCTAACGCATATGGAAGAAAGTAATATGTTCTTTATTATTTATATGAGTTAAAAATTATTATTATCTTTTAATTCTTCAGTCATTACAATGAAAAAGGACCAATATTGTACACCTTAGATTTTTTGGTTGACTGGTCCATAGTTCTGGGCATGTGGCTCGAGCATGCGCATCAATGGATTTCCCTCTCCAACGACAGTAGTACATTCATGTTAAAAAATAAACATCTCGGACACAGTACCTAGAAAATACTTCCATGTGATTGGTAGATTTAGTTACCAGTATTTAATAGAATAATCAAACCAGCTGTCAAAGTCTGCTACACAGAATTGTCGTTATAGCTACCTACCGTATTTTCTAATAATCGTGTTCTCGGATAGAACAAAATCAGCTGTTTTTTGTTTTCTTCTAAAAATATGTTTTCTTTGTTTTTATTGTTTACATTTTTCTCGTGGCACATAACCAAAGTTATTGTAAAATCACAATATTATAGAATAAACCCTATTATTTGAATCATTATTTTTATTGTTACTAGGCCTACTATTTTAATCTTTATTCCAGTGTTCTATCTTTATAACTGTGTTTTAAATTTACTTCTTGTTTATACTAAACTCAAGTTTATAATATAAATCAACTCAATTATGAAAAAAAAAAAAAACATTCAGTGATTAAATAAAACATACTGTATTTAAATCACTAAATTTCAATAACACAAGCACCATCGAGCAAACTATATAAACATAGCAGCCAACCTAAATAAGATTTTGAACGGTCTGTGAATAATAGACGTAGGAGAAGTATGATGGGGGATATTCACAATCTCTCTCGCATTACCTCTCCTACACGCCTAGAACCATGGCCTGGTTTCATGTAATATAGATAGACTAATTAAAAATCAACATACAAAGATTAAGAATTTTTTGTGTAACTAACATTATTGTTATTGATTTAGTAAAATAATTTTTCTCGCCACTGAATAGTGAGTTTTGTTATCACTAATAACATCTTGTAAATAACTCGAATTTGTAATAATTCTTACTGTATATATGCTGACTGATTTTATAATTATTTATTATTGATAAAGGCATCGTGAGTGCCCTACCGTGAAATCGTCTCCTGGCCTTGCCACTCGGCATGTTGCCAAGTTCAAAATCTGTATTAGGGCTTCTTCCATTCCCCTATTGAAGTGAAAATGCCTTAAAAGTAACTGGTGATTTTCCCCCTTAAAATGGATAGTATTTACAGAATGTAACTGAAATACTTGGATAAACTTTAGGAGGTTGTTCCTGGGGTCAAAACAAACCAAAAAGTTTTTATAAACATATGTTCTAAAATGTACAGTTTTCTGTCTGCCTGCCCGTCTGTGTTTTTTACATTATAATTTTTTTCTCAGCAATGACAGAGTGTTGAAATTTGGCACTTACGCTGAACTATTAATATTCTATTACAAGGAAAACTTCTATTTTAAAAAAATTCGTCACCAAATTTCAAAATGACGGTTAGTTAAAACTTTGACGTTAAATTCGGTAAAAACTATACCCTGTATAAAAAGAGAAAAAAAAGATAAATTGTAAGAAATTTAGATACAAAATTAACGATACGTTATTTATTGAAAACAAACAATAATGCATAAATTGTGGTATTTTCTTTAATCTAGTTAATGTACTTCGTAAAACTAGAACAAACCTTCAAGTGAAACTAGATTAAAGAAAATACCACAATTATTTATGTATTTATTGTTTGTTTTCAATAAATAAGGTATCATAAGTTTAGTACCGTAATCATAATTGCTACAATTTATCATATTCGTGTTTTTTTATACAGGGTGTAGTTTTTACTGAATTTAGACGTCAAAGTTTTTAACTAGCTGCATTTTGAAATTTGGCGACAAATTTTTTTAATAGTTTTTCTTATAGTATAATATTACTAGTATTGCGTAAGTGTCAAATTTCAACATTATAAAAACATTCGGGACAACAGAAAACAATGTGATTGATTAGGACATATCTAAATTTTTGTACACCAGGAACCCCTGAAGTCAAATATAATCAGCAACCTAATATTCAATGTTGTAAGTCTGATTAAGTAGACAAGTTGTCGACTGCGTATATTAAATTCTCTCAAGCTATTTACTTCTAAACCTATTTGCTTATTTAATGTTTTAGAGACTAATTATAATAAAATAAAATTCAAAATCAAGAGATTTTTAACCACAATGTAGACCTTGTAAACGCCTGAATGTTTAGTGTTCAATAGATGCTGTAAGAGACGGATTTGTTAAATTCATATTAGCGTGTAAAATAATATTTTTATATGTACCAAAGCATACAAGAGGCTACGTAATGTTCCTGTTGCCATCGATGTTGCCAAGTTAAAGTATAGGCTTCTTCCATCCCTTTGAATAAAAGTTAAAGTAATGGTGTTCCCCTAAAATATATTTTAAGAATAAGAAAACTTGTAAATTATTTCGGGGTAACAACGTTTTTATAATATTCAAATATTTTCTGGCCGTTTGTTTTTCTTATTTTTTTTCTGTGAAATTAAATTGGCATTAGAACATTAATATCTATAAAGGAAAAATTCATTTAAAAATGTAAATTTCAATGCGTTAGTTAACTTACTTAAATTCGTAAAATTACCTGTAAAAAGAAAAAATTTGTAAGAAATTTAGAACAAAATTAAAACTATTTATTACAACTTGTAAATTGTGTTTTTCTTATTTTATGACTGTAAAATAGAAAAACCAAGTAAACTAGATTAAAGAAATAAAATTATTATGTATTTAGTTTTTTTCAATAATAAGGTATCATTATTATACAATCATAATTGCTAAATTTTCAATTCGGTTTTTTTTAAGTGATTTACTAATTTAAGTAAATTTTTAATAGCTCATTGAAATTGGCGATTTTTTATGTTTTCTTAAGTATATATATAGCGTTTCAAATTTCTTCTACATTAATGGTTGCTGAGAAAAAATTATAGTGTAAAAACACAGACAGACAGAAAACAGATGTGTTGAAGGTGTGTATTAGGACATATGTTTCTAAAAACTTTTTTGTTTGTTTTGATCCCAGGAACCTCCTGAAGTTTGTCCAAGTATTTCAGCTACACCCTATATATTCAATTGTGTAATTATTAAGATAACAAGTTGTCTCACAGCATACTATTAATTTTCTCTAAATTAATATAAAATGTACGTTTATAATCTTATTTGCATATTTTAATGTTTTAAGCCTAATCTATATTTATAAAAGAAGTGAAAAATTCAAAATCAATGCAGAGTCTTAACCACAATAGGTAGGGACGACATTTTAACAGTACCTCCATTTTAGGATCTAGGTGCGTGCTAAGAGAGGATTTTGTGAAATATCATATTGAGGTGTAAAAATAATGAGTTTTTGTAAAAAGTGTACACCTCTCCATAAGAAATACATAGAGGCCGATCTAAAAATCAAAGTACAGCGTAAATTGTAAAAGATAGCTATTTGAAATTTTTACAACACCTTCTTTTTATGGTCTTAGTGCGTGCTAATATGGATTTTTCGAAATTCCATTCTTAAGAGGTAGAACATTCATAGAGGCCAATCTAAAAATCAACGAACAGTGTAGACTGTAAAAGATAGCTGCTTGAAATTTTTACAATACCTTCTTTTTATGGTCTTAGTGCATACTAAGAAAAGATTTTTCAGGATATCATTCCTAAGGGGCTAAAACAGTACCCCAAACGTTCCATTTTTTCCATAAGAATAAAATTGGCATAATTTTAATTTAGTAACTTATTAAAACAGCTGATACCAAAAAACATGAACATGACAAATCTGTTACATATGTGATTAATTAATGTATTATTTTTTATTTGTTGACAAATTAGTTTTATTTAAATTGTATTTAGTTGTACATAAATAATTCTTTCTGCAGTTTGTGTAATTGAACTTAACATGTACATATTAATTCCCTAGAAGAGGGGTTTCATAATTTTCATATTTTATATAACTCAGATTCTTTTTTCCTTGCCTTTTTCAAGACATGGAAGAAGCTGTGAATATAGTCGTAGATGGCGATGGCTGGGATGTTTCTCACCGTGTGATTGAGGTTCGTGGGGATGGTGCATGCCCATTTTATTCCCTGTCTTATATTGCACACGGTTTAGCGTCTCGAGCGTCTGAGATAAGGGTAACTATGGTGAATCATGTTTTAACAACTGGTAGAGGTTCAAACTCTTCACATGAGCCGGGTAGGCCAACAATACTCAAATTAGTTACAATACATATTCAAAATGTCCAAATGTGAGACTTACTTTACTTCTTGTGAGCTCAAGGTGGAAGAAGACATTTCATCTTTCGAGTTTGAAATATATCGTGATGTCAAACTTCTGGCTAAATATGGAGAGAAAGAAAGGGATTAACAATGTCTCCGGTTCAGGGGAAACAATTTATAAGGCTATTTCGATGTCTAACTTGCTATGACATCAACATCTCCTTCACCTATGAAAATATCTACACCCTGTAGCTCCTCTGATCCTATGGACCATCAACCATCCTGTTCATTCTACACCCATCCTACTATTCCTCAAGACTCTCTGTCAGGCTCTAATATTATGATTGATTCTGATGTGTCTATTACAATAAAACTCTTTATCTTACAACAAAAATATGAGAGTTAATCTTTGATGTGATGAAACTGCTGGAATCTTTTCTGGTCTACTTTTGAGAATAGGTAGTAAATATCCCAAATATGGAGGAAAGATCAATTTCCCCCTAGAACTAGGAAAGGTGGTAATTACGCTAAAGGGATTAGTATATAGAATAATATCCTAATATTAAAAATATTAATCATAAATCTATTGGTGGCTTTGTAAAAGAGCAATATTGATTCCAAAAATAAGACAGCTGTAAAAATTAACAATATTTTATAAACTCTTCAATGATACACAAATTTAGTGTACAGAATTACAATTGTAACTACCTCTAAGTCATTAGGCTCAGAAAGTCCCCATTTCTTTTTTAGAGCCTGCAAATAGTCAACATTTAGATTTTTCCAATGCTACTAAAATCTAACATTTAATGAAGTAAAATATATTAGTTATACAGTTGTTGTACATTTCGTGTAGTATTAAAATGTTCCACAGCTAAGGAAAAACTTCACAACTCCTTCATTTCCTCCAAAGCGAGTAAGGTGCTCTCAGCCAAAAGTTTTAGAACAAAGACGGCAAGGCCTGGAGCATTACCTGAAGACAATGATGAAATTTGGCCCAAGCCGTGCTAAGATATTGTCCTTTCTTGGAATATCTGATGATACATGTTACAGGTAATCTGGCATGTAGTAAAAATTATTTACGCTTCATTATTATGTTATTAATTTTAACCCTGGCAGCTGCTGGCAGAATATTATTAGTTGACAGCATTCTGTCACATGCACATCTTGAGTGTAGTTCAACTTGGCTGACAGTAAAATTACTTTTAAATATTGCTCAAGTTAGTTTAAAATTGTATGAAAAAGATCTTAAATTAATTCACAGAATTACCAAAATTGGACGCTAGAATTATAGTGAGTAATTTTAGAAACATAATTTCCAAATCTTTTTTAATAAAAACACTGTGTATAATGTAGATTAAAAATAAGTAATTCGTCAGTATACAAATATTTAAAACTACTTACAGTTGTATATAGAACAAGATATTAAATATTATTTATAATTAAAGAAAGATCTATCTAAATTAAATTAGCAAGAATAAAACTACAACTTACTTAGGTATTTAAGCAAATTACTGAAAAAGACGTGTTTGTTCAAAATAAGGTTGTCATTTCATCCAGCTTGTAGACACCTGGGTTCAAACCTTACTAAAACCTAGCTTACATCATGGAAATGTGACCTCTGCAAAGGTAATTTAATCTCAGTAAAGAGTAATGAAGACAGCAAATCCGTTTTTGAAGCACTGCAAGGCATGAAAACTGGCGTTAACCTGTCTGGGACATTAATACCAGAAAATACCTAGAATTTTCTATTCTGTCAAATAATACATTGTAATATATTAGAAGCGTTGAACATAACATCTTATAATGAACTTAAGGTGAAATAAATCAATAGTCTATTCTAAATAAGTTGTCTAAACTTGTTCTTGTTTCTTGCAGTTACTGGTCCTGCGGTCGAGCTCAGGTTGATAACATTATTTAGATTTTCAGAAGGACAAATAACAAGCTCGCTATATTAAAAAAAAAAAAAAAAAAAAAAAAATGCTTCATACTTTGGATTCTCTCCAGACCTTATTCAGTGGATAAAATCTTACCTCTTGGATAGAGCATTTGAAGTGTGATTTGGTGTTGTGTATTCAGAGAACTTTATAGCCAGTTCAGGAGTACCACAAGGGTCTAACTTGGGACCGTTGTTTTTCTTGTTATTATCAATGATATTACATCTATCCTGAACTATGCAGTTCAGATCTATGCCGACAATATTAAAATATCTATGTGCCGATTGATAGTACAAGAGACCTTCTGGCTCTTCAATCTTGTATCGATTCAGCTATTATGAGGTGGGCTAAAGACAATTACATGCCACTGAACCTTAGCAAAACAGTGGTGGTTTTGTTCACGGTAAAACTAATCCATCATTCTTCTTTTATGGCATTAATGGCTATAGAATCCAAAGAAAGATCTTGGCATCCTCGTTGACTTCAAGTTGATCTTCTCTGGACATGTAAAGTGTGCTGTATTAAAAGCTAGGAGGAACAATCTTGTCATGTGGATTGTCAGGTATTTAAATAACAAGCATGCTTGTTTAACACTGTACAAGTTCTTGGTTCAAAGTCACCTTGAGTATATCAATACCACTGTACGTGTATGGGTGGGTGGGTGGGTCAATACCACTGTACGTGTATGGGTGGGTGGGTGGGTCAGTACCACTATACGTGTATAGGTGAGCGAGTGGGTGAGTATTAGTAGTTCAACAAATTGTTAAGGTATAATAATCATAGAATGTGTGTTTATCCATTTATGAGGTCACTCACATACACAATTTGGAATAGAGACTGGATGTACACATATGCACCCTCCGAGGCTGTTCAGAGGAAATTACTCTCATAGATGGAGTGATAGTTTCCGGAGTCATTGTTACTATCTGAGTTCGACTTAGCTCAAAAAGGACTATTTATTAATAGCCCAATAGCCAGGGCAACTATGGGACCTACAGCTTTACTTGGGATCCGAACCACGTAGTGTTGGTCTGATTTCAGCTAACTGACAAGTCTGACACTCAGTTCTCTTTCCCTATACAGCATCTGAACCTTGACTACCATCCAACATGAACACTCCAGACTTCTCTAGTAATGTCCATGTCGATGGCAACCATTGAGCGGATGCTGTGTCGGTATTAAGAGGACCAAGGATGAAACTTATCGCCTACAATCTCCCAAACACTTTGTTTCCAAGTAGTTGGGATACAGCACTGTGCCACTAGTGCTGTCTAAATTCTAAAAAAATCCTCCACCACAAATAAAAAAAACTTCAAATATTGAATTTTGGAATACATTAGACATATAACACAAGACAAACAACAGTAAATTAATTTAACTAAACATTTTTCATGTTTTAGGCAGGAAATCAGCTCAATTGACCATCAACCAGTTTTCAAAGTATTTCTAACATCCCAAAACCATCCAGCTCGAAACAAACTGCCCGATATCATTACAGAAGGTGTTTTAGCTGCAGTTTATGGTTGATATAAATTAATTACGAGGCAAGACTGTAATATTGTAATACTTGTGACATGACAGAGGTTGTGATATTATTATATTTTATTTTTAAAATAGTTTAATACTAGAGTTAGTGTGCAATAACAATAAAACAATCCTAAATAAATTATGCTTAGAATAATTAGGAACTCTGCATAAAGATACCACCAAGCATAAATAAACATCATTTATGGCTAGTTGTACTACATCCTGTTCCCATAAAGAATAATAGTAATATATATCTAATTTTACCATTTGTTCAGATTTTTAAATATTTATAATTAGAAAGTGAAGCATTTGATTGTATATTTGTAGTGTTATTGTCATGAAGCCATTATCAGTGGAGTATATTATTGTAAAGGTAATATGCCTTGCAATACAATGTACACAATATATTTGTAAAGAACAAAGATATTTAAGTAAATAGTTGATACATAATATCTTAAGTATTAAATTTTGTCAACTTACACAGATTTTAAGTACTTTGATGCTTAGTTTTGAAATATAATAATCCATTAAAAAGACTTTGTCTGAATAACTAAATGTTATTAAGACAAAGTTTTTTAAATGGATTATTATAAACAAATTAGATTTGTGAAACAAAGTTTGTGAGCGTGCATTATTGTATTTGTAGTTAAATATTTAATTTTGTTTCCTTGGTTTGCTAAGGTTGTGAGTTAGTATTATATATAAATATAGGCAGTGGTGTGTTAAAGAGTTTGCAGAGACTGTCGGCCATGTTGGCTTTAATCCATAAGAACAAGGTTATTTTCGAACCGGACATAAGATCATACTTATCCAAATCAAACGGTTATTTTTAAACAGATTTTTCCCAAACAAATTGTTTTTGATCAATAATGAAATTGCGCGTTGGAATTGCTTTGCAAATTCCTAATTAGTTTTATTGAAAAAAATATAAAATATATTTAGTTTGAAGTCTTTATTTTCACATATTTGTCAAACAGGCATATGTATTCAAAAAATATCAAAATCAAACCCAATGTGCAATATGATGTTTAAAATGACACCTCATACACGACTTTTGGTCAATAAATAATTAAAAAATATGGATTTGAAAATAATATTTTTTATGGGATTAAAACTAACACGGTCGACAGGCTCTACAGACTCTTAAGGATTTATTACTTAGTACAGATGGCTGGCTTATCAAGTCTCAGAGTTGTGACTATTATTTAGAATAAATAGGGCAGGTATTTGAAATATATTTGTTTAGTTAAAAAAAATTGCCAAACAATTTTTAACTTATTTATTTGTAAGTTTGAGATATGACAAATCATAAATATTTATATTCTATTTGCCCTCAAAAATTAAATATTTATAGCTGAGTCTGATAGCTAAGTATTAATAGAGCTAAGATTAAATTACTCCTATAAATAAAGAAGACTATATCATGGTAAAATACTGTATTTTAATCACGTTAAACATGGATTATTAGATTAAGTTATGATGAATATATATTATTAGTATGTTTTTGAAACTATCTGAATAATTTAATTTGTATCTTCAATCATAGGCTGAAGCAATTGTTGTTAACTAGAATCTAGAGCTTCTGTTGTCAATCTCATCAAGGCGCTATTTATCATCAGACATTTCATTCCATTTCCCAATGAGGATGACTTATTTGGTAAATCTGGTGATACAATTGTTGTAAACAGCACCTTGAGGTGGTCGACACCATAAGTTCTAAAACTAACAGTGGTTTGACAAATGAGCACTATAATCTAAAGTATTTCTACATAATTTTTGGATTAGATTATTTTGAAATATGATGCATTTTAATCAAAACCGTTGGGTTACAGTTTATGGATGTGAATTTGTAGTTATAATTGGGCCAGGTATAAAGCAACTTGTTTATTTAGCGCTTGTAGGGGTTCCAGCGGCAGAGGGTAATATTTCCACTGCTCAGCTTTACGGGCGTGACTAACTTCTGCTGTCAAGTGTTCAACTTCCGCAACAGTGTTTTGTTGAAAAAAGAAAAACTAAAAAACTGTATAAGTTTGTAAAAATGCTATTTATTGTTTACATTATGTTATTGCAATTATTAATTGCTATTTGATTACTAAATAGTGATTAATTTGTCAATTAATTTAATCAATCTAAACTTGATTCGTTGGTGTTAATCAAACCAACCAATGGTCACTGCTGCTAATGACGTAAAATGGGTGAAGCTTGCTATTGCGCTGTCAGCAAGCAGCCTAATGCTCTGGTGCCATGAACAACTTTAATGTAATTACACAGTGGGGGAAGAGTAGTTCTCTGTCTCTCTTGCACCACTCTTTGCATCTCACTCGCATAAATGCGTTGAAAATGTTGCTTTCTAAGCGGTCTAATATATAACAAGATGTCCAGGAAGTGTAAACTCCTTTGAAAGAAATTCTATAGACACTTTCCTAATATCTTTTAAATTTTTCTAGCCTCAAATAGACATAATTCTTGTTATATGTATAAATAAATGTCCTAATAACAAATATCAAACCAGAACTCTCTGATTTTACTAACATCTAGATAAACTATCAAACATTTTTATAATAATATGTAAACTACCAGTGTTATGTGATAAGTTCATTTACATCACAATCTGTATTTGGTATTAAAATAGAAAAGTATTCATAGTAAAGCTCTTGGGCAGAAAAGTCCCTTTACAAACTTGCATATAAAAGCGAAATCAGTGACCAACTCATCATGATCTATGGAACACTGGATGAATTAACACAACCTTTAGAGGGAAGTTAGCTTTAGCATCATAGAGGCCCACTTAGAAAGGATTTCACCAACATTCCATTCCTAGGAGATGGAAACAGTCCCTCAGCGGTTTCTCTCCCGCTTAAGAATAACACCATAAATAACACATAGGTAAATTGTTAGTTTGACTTCTTCAAAAGGAATGGGAACATTTATAAACTTAAAATTAATTAAAAACAATTCTATTTCAAAACATGGCACTGTAGCCAGGTAGCAATATTTGTACTTAACAGTATCTACTTACTATCTTTCAAGTATTACTAATCAAGTAAAACCATCATACTTTACGCATGATGATTTTGCTTGAGCAGTAAAAATATTATTTATCAAATTTATTCTTTAAACTCATTTTGACGTTTCATTCATGTATGATTCTTATTCTTGCACAGAGACTTTCATGGATTTTGCTATCAACATTGCATCGTTTATGTGATATCAAAAGTTCTATATAACTTTCAGTTCGAACTCATTAATGTACACAGATTAGATTAGATACGATTAACAACTTGTTCCCAATATCTACCATTATTCATCTCTAAGACGCTGATCGTAGAGATATGGGCGAATATGAGGAGTGAATGAGTGTAGATGAACGAGTGTAGTCATTGTTACTATCTGAGTTCAACTTAGCTCAGAAAGGACTATTTATTAATAGCCCAATAACCAGGGCAACTATGGGACCTATAGCTTTACGTGGAATCTGCACCACGTAGTGTTAGTCTGATTTTCAGCTAACTGACAAGTCTGACACTCAGTTCTCTCCCCTACACAACATCCGAACCTTGACTACCATTCAACACGGACACTCCAGACTTCTCTAGTAGTATCTACGTTGATAACAACCATTGCACGGATGCCGCGTCGGTATTAAGAGAACCGAGCATAGAACCTATCGCCTACAATCTCCCAAACACTTTGTCCCCAAGTAGCTGGGCAACAGCACTGCGCCACCAGTGCCGACTTTTTTGCATATTCACAAATACCAAAGAACTCATTGCATATTTCCACTACTCTAACAGTTCTAACCCTAAATACTAATGCCAATGATTTTCTTCACTGATAGATTATTATATCTGGTAATGTTCAATACATTATAATTTGAAAGACCGTGAACTAGTGTTTATGTACGTATATTTGAATTTTCTCTACGAATTTCCTACGTGGCATAGAGGCTTGTTGATTTTGTTTGTTTACTTTGTCCAACACACCATATGTATGAGTCCCATTCGCCATTGCCAAGCCGGTAGTTGTTTATGTTTACTGTTGTGCTTTTATGCACATTTTAGTGTTTGTGTATTTTTTAACTAGTTTTTGTTATTTGTGATTATAGGGATCCTTGTCGTTCGAGTGACATACATGTTAACTTGAACAATCTGACTGTCATATTCGTTGCTAGGCAACATATTTATTATTACTTATCTAATTTTGTGTAAATATTGGACAATATAATAATATACTTTTTGTTCAGAATAACATTATTATTATTATTATTATTTATTAAATAACTAGTTTTTATTGTTATTTAACCCTCCCAGCGTCCCATTAAAAACTTCTTGAACGTCCAGCCTTGTTTTGCCGTTTAGCAAGCATTTAGTTTAAATTTTACAAAAAATATAAATACGGAAATATATATGTACTATAGCATATCATTGTAATCAGTAATAAATTTTACATAAGAAAAAGTTAAAATAAGCACTTACCAAAATTTGTACTTTTGTTTTCACCCAATGAATCCAAAAATATCAACAACAAAAAAAAGTTCACTAAACTTTCCACTTATATGACAATAACTTATTTTATATTATTCAAATTTCCATAATAGCCATTATGTTCTAAATTTATCACAGAAAAATGAAATATTTACATAAAAACACAAAATAAGAAAATTATTTACAATATACTGAGCCCGGTACACATTGAAACATTTTATTCAGAAGAGCTGCTGGTGGAGGATTGCCTCTTCCTTTTTCTTCCTCTTACAGAAGGCCTCCAAAAATGGTCCAAAAGATGGTAACAGTGTTTGTGTATGCCAATATTATATCCAGGGCACCAATATGTGCTTTTTTTTTGCATACAACACAAACACGGTCATTTTTTTGGTAGGTGTGTCAGATTGTGAGAGTTATCACCTGCGGGGCCGGGTTGTGGTATTGGCAGAACAACATCATTTTCTGCTGGCCTCAATTATATCTACAGTAAAGTCCCTTCTATTAATTGGTTGGTCAGTGTTGTTTGCATATAAAACAAATGCATTGAATAGAGCCATGTCGACAAAATTTAGAAAAAGTTTCTTCCAGTACTTTTGGGTAGGCCGTGTACAAGATAAATGGACTTGTCAGAGTTGTCCACTCCTCCCATTGACTGGTTGTAATTGTGAATTACTACTGGTTTGACACCTTCCTGGCCTTTTTTACTTCTAATATTTTTATCTTCGGCATGGCCTGCAGTTGTGATGAGAAAAACCGGTTTCCTGGTAGCAGTTTGTCAAAATCCAACAAATAGTATTTCCCCTTTCCTGAAATAAACACTTTCTCTGGACCCTAGTTTCTGTTCAATGCCTTGCTTGCAAATAAATTTTGATCTTTTATTTATGGTTCCAGTAATAAAAGTTGAACGGTTCAAAAGCTTCTCGGCCAGAGGAATTTTCGTATAGTAATTATCGGTAAAAAGGTGATGACCCTTGTCAAGCAAACCAGCTTTTTGCATGATTTCTAAAATAACTTTCTCAGTAAAAGGTGCTGGGTTTCCTTTCAAAAAATCACTGCCACTGTAAAGCTCAACATGTAATATGTAACTGGTTTTGCTATCACAAACTTCAAATTTTTTTATTCCGTAGCAGGCATGTTTTTATTAGGCATATATTGTATGAATGAGCACCGGTTTTTCATGCCCACTATGGATTCATCAATACAAACATTTTCATCAGCAGTAAAATATATTTTGAATGTTCTATTTAGATGGTCTAATAAATATCTAATTTTCACCCAGGGATCATAATTGGGTTGTCCACGACGGAGAGTTGGGGCCATTGTCAGATGTAGGTTAGAATTTATCATCATGAATTTATTGTAGGACATAACTTTGTGAAAAAATGGATCATCTGTGAGGGCCTAGTGTCCCAATAAGCTTGTAGATTCTTTTGCCTAATTATTCCCATATTCAAAATACAAGCAAAATATTTTTTTACGTCAGAAACATTTACGTCAACCCATCTTGTAAACCTAGAATGTGTTGACATTGTTCTTGAGTCTCTTTTAGTTTTAATTTTGTTCTGGGCATAGTAATTTGTGTGTCTGACTAAGTAATTCCATACATCATTTGTGAAAAATAAGTAAAAATATTCAATAGGTTTACTATTTTTTGGTGGCATATTTTTCACTCCTGGCTGTCTTACTTGGAACCTATTCCCAACATTGCTTTCTGGTTCAGGTGGGTAAACCCTGATCCAAGTACTTAATTGTGGAGGTGGTAAAGGTAATGTGGGTGTATTGCCCTGGATAGTATTAGGCCTACCTCCATTATCAGGATCATCCGATTCAGAAGAAGAAATTTCATCAAAGTTTGGCGCATACTCGTCGCCACTGCCCGATGAGTAATCACGAAAAGAAATACTGTCTGGCCAATCTTCAGCATCTGTAATATCACTTTCAATGTTCCCATCCTCTTCATTAATTAGTTCTCTAAGATCACTAGAACGTCCATAAAAATCATCCGCCATCGCAATGAATAACACACTACACTAAATAATCACAAGAACAACACAGCTACGAAACGTAAACATCAACAGAACGCTCGAGACTAATCATGTGGCAGACAACAGATGGGGAGAATGTTTGGGGTCAGTGTTGCCGAGATACGAACATAAAATTATCATATCGTAGCTCCAAATATTCGTATGTTTCCGCCCTGTCCAATGCTACCTTGATCAGTTCAATCGGATGTCAATAGCTCATTCAGCAGCTGTTTGTTTGTGCACGTGTTTAATTCGCCGTAATTCCGGCGCGGACGCTACACAAGCTATTTTAATTCGCCGGAATTCCGGCGTGGGACGCAGAGAGGGTTAAATGTTATATGTGATCCATGTCGTTTGAGCAACATTTGAGGTACAGTGAAACCCCTATTGTCCGTCACCCTATTTTCCGCCAGGTTCTGTTATCCGTCAGTGTCTGGGTTCGTTGCGCCACGATATGACAGTTGCCTTATGACTGATCCGTCTGGAAGACGACAATTTCCTGCTCCAGCTGTCTAGCCTACATAAGCCTAGTTCCAACGGCCTGCCAACCGTAAGGCCTGATCTGCTGTGTAACAGATAACAGGTCGTTGGAACAGCTCGCCTGACGTACGGGGACAGGCCGTCCGGGGATGCCTGAACAGGTCTCGTACAACATGGGGAAAGAGGTGGCATTACAAAGGCAAGTTGTTGAAGATGAAGTTTTAAGCCGCGATGCCTACACAGGTCACGGGCCGTTGGAACGGTGCTGTCTGATGATACACAGGCGAGTCGCGGCAACACACTACCCGTGTACCGACATCGGGCCTGTGTTGCGAAAACACAAGCCGTGGGAACTAGACTTTAATATGTTACTCTGTACTGCAGTTTAATTTTAATAATGTTGATTATTAAAATTATATAACAATAATTAATTACTAATAAGTATAACAATAATTAAATGTTATACTTATTAGATAATGTACAAGCTTATGTTTTACATTAAAACTAGGCCTACCGTAATAAAAGGGTAGTTGTGACCTGCAGTATATACATTGTGAAACATGTATTTTTTTCTAACCTTTTCATTCTCATTTTGTTAATCAATATGTACTATACAGCATTTAAATTTAACGAGCATAAGCACGAATAATAAGTTTTCAACAATATAAGTATGAATGGGTGAATTCTCTATGATCTGTCTATTCCCCAATCTGTCACGGCCGCGGTCCCGACCCCTGACGGAAAATAGGGTTCCTACTGTACACTTGAACGATCTGATTGTCATATTCTTTGCTAGGCAGCAGATTCAAACTAGTTATTACTTCTAATCTAATTTTGTGTAAATATCGGACAATATAATGATTTTTTTTGTTCTTCAGCACTAAATTATGCACAACTTATATATCTCAGTTTTCTTGTAATATTTTAATTTTACACACATAAATGAACTATAAACTTTTTGTAAAAATTTTTATAAATGATATATAAATAACTTTTTTATAAAATGTCTTAATTTTATTAATTTTTTCCCCACTATCAATATTTTTAATGTATTTCTTGCCGATAAAAATTATGTAAATTTTATTTTTCTAATGATACTAATAAATTTATAGTGAATTTAAAAAAAAGTCACAAATCACTAAAAATAAGGCAACATTTTGGGGTATTATCATTGAAATTCCTTAGGTTAATTTGTAGGAAGTTCCGTTTTTTGAGGCTTTCTAAATAATATTTTTACTAAGTAGATATTAGTTATATTTGCTTTTAAAAGTATTTATTTATATAATGTACCATAAGTTGCATTATTCAGCATGGAAAAAGTTATTGACAGCACCTTTAACGCAGTAGTAAGTATCTCTCTATCTCTTTGTGGTGAGGCTCTTGAGTCTGTTGAAAGACTATTAACTGAGTGCAAAGCTCTGGAGCTCAGGAGAAGGAGAATATTCGGGGATTAGTTCTCAGAAGAAAGAATAGTAGCTAGTCTGTGGAAAAAGATTTTAGAGCTGGCTAAGGAACTTGGTATTTAGGTTCTTCTAGTAGGCAACAGGGGAGCATAATAAACCTAACGTTGAAGTGCAATCTAGGAATGGCCTCAGAGCTTTTCCTTCTCTCTGTCTTACAGCATTTGATGTAAAGATCCTATTTTAAAATTACATTCTAACATTTTTTAATCATGCATATTTTTATTATCAGAGGATTGGTTTTTTGTGATAACAAACTTGAAACAAAATTAATTAAAATCTATCAATTGTAAACCTTGTTGTTTAGCTAAAAAGTATTTCATAGAACAGGCCAAAAAACAATGTTACTTATTTTTCAAGACTATTAGTTAAACAGTAACGAACTAAGTATTACTGTCTGGAAGCTGAACTGTCACGATTTTGACCTCCCAGCTATGGCACAAGAAATATATATACACAGTAGAACCTCTATAATCCGGCACGTTTGGGACTTGACGCTTTCCGGATTAAAGAAAATTCCGGACTATTGAGGTTATTTATAAAAATACAGAAGGTGTATAAAAAATAGCATAATTTGCACAACAAAACTTTACTTATGTATACATTATTTAAACATTGGTTATTTAAACAATATAAATCAATATATAAGTACAGGAGAAATATTAAAATGCACTTCTAAGTACAGTATATGATGAATTAAATTAGAAGTGTATAAAAAATAGCATAATTTGCACAACAAAACTTTACTTATGTATACATTATTTAAACATTGGTTATTTAAACAATATAAATCAATATATAAGTACAGGAGAAATATTAAAATGCACTTCTAAGTACAGTATATTATGAATTAAATTAGAATACAGTATGAAATACAGTACAGTACTGTACTATAGCATTTGTAGTTTACAGTAACAGCACTGGTAGAAGGCTGGAAAAAAGATCTAATATCTATTTGCTTCTTACAGCTTTTTTTATTAGCTGTCTAGTAGCTCACTTTACAATGTTCATTGTGAAGGCAATTCTGTAATTTGTGTCTATTGCCGTTGATGCCGGATTATAGACAATTCCGGACTATAGAATGCCGGATTAAGGAGGTTTTACTGTATTTGCATGCCCACCTGGGAATAAAGAAGGAACATGTTATATTTTTTGTTTAAAAAATAGTTATGATATTAGTCCCTGTCTAAAAATACAGATTAATTTTATTCCAAACATCAAAAGTAAATCAGTCATTATTCACCAAGTCTGAATTTCATTCCAATGTTTTACCATGCGACAAGCTAATTTACTTTATGTTATGTGTAAAATTATTTAGAATTTTGGGACAGTGACTAATTTTGTATCTATTTTTATTTTAAATTAAAACGGGAAATATAACATACTGCAACATGTGAGCCCAAACCAAGCGTTACTAATTGAGGTTGGAATGGGCATGTTGATGAATAGGACAAATTACTTATGGCCCCATGGTTGACTTGACTGACTGACATGTCATCTAGATTCATTTGCAACTTGTTTTCATTTTTATCTAGTCTTCACAAGAATTCAGAAGTGCAAATCAGCCATTCCTTATAACCACAATGCCAAGGTTTATTGATAAGACAAATTAAAAAAAAGCTGTATATTTTTTTATTGAAATGATTCAGTTACATGATTCAATGTCAAAAAACCAATGTAGATTCTTTATAGTACTACCTAGTTTATTAATTTTTATTAGTTAAAAAATCTTAAGTATATTAAGTTTTATAAAGACATATAAATCAAATAAATAATATTTTTATGATATTAATAAATGTTAATTAACTAAAAAAATTTTTAATTACTTTTCTATGTTATTTTTTATGTTAATATAGGTTATTAAGTCTAAACTTAGTATATTACAATATTAACTGAAATTACATGTGGAAATATGTTATATCACAGATGGTGCCAATAAAAAAAAAACATGTTTTAAGCAGATAAATGTTGTCCTTTTCCTTTCCATTGTTCATTAAAATTAACTGTACACCCAAGGTCTCTCAAAGCAGATTTTGCATCATAGTCGATCTCTTTGAACTGACGTCTAGCTGCATTGATTAGTTCTTCTGCTCCTAGTTTCAGGAAAGGTTTACTCAAATCAGGACTCCGAGCCACAATATTCCGAATGGCCCAACAGCAGTTTCTCTGCAACATAATATGTACATCATAAAAAAACTATTATCACATAAAAAATTTGACGATACAACTCTTTGTAATAGTTGCTTGGTAAAATCTCCCAAAATTTTAAATCAAGGATGTTTCACTATTCTAATACTATACCACAGAAAATACCAAACTAACCTGAACTTTCAAATCCTTAGGGTGAACTTTCATTATCTGAATCAAAAGTTCTGGAGTTCCTTGATCCACTAACATTTTACTATTTTCTTTGCTACGCAGAGACATAATGGTGATGAAGCTAAGTCCTGCATTACACACACCTACAGATTTCTGAAAAAAAGTATATATATTAGCAGAGTAATAATAATTTTATTACTTTAATTCCACTCCATCCAGTTCTGGGAACCAAGCCTCAGGTATCGAACGGGTCGCAGGTGGCGGATTGTGAATGTTCCAACAAATATGGTAGACAGCTGCGAATCGGGGAAACCTGAATAAGCAGTCCTGGACCGAGGCGTCAACATCTAGAGGGCGTATGAGACTAACCTGTGGTGGAGTCACTCTCAGCAAAATACAGCTTGATAATAGTGCTGTGTCATGGCCAGGAAGTGCCTGGTACAATAGGGTTTCGGTACTCAAAAGCTAGGAGAAGGAACTGCGATATATCACCGAGGTCAAGTTAGGATCTTAGAGATGTAGTTTTATCTTAAGTAATACCAGAAAAAATTAATATTCTGAATTATGAACTAGAAAGTTACCAAATGGATCTAATTGCTCTAAAAGAGTCAAAGTGGCCATTTTGTGGCAAAATGAATACCAAGGGTTAATAAAGGGCACTAGGCCAGGAATATTGGAGAGATAGAACATCAGCAAACTTACCTTAGAAGACAAGTTCACTAATACCAGAGTAGTAGTCACATATACAAAAGAATCACGTGAATTTTCAGTACCACTTGTACTTTCTTCAGGTGCTCTTTCTCTACTCACCTGAAGAAAATTCCAGTGGTACTGAAAATTCATGTGATTATGTGATTCTTTTGTATATGTTACTACTACTCTGGTGTTAGTGAACTTGTCTTCCAAGGTAAGTTTGCTGATGTCCTATCTCTCCAATATACAAATAATGTGTTGTGGATGTATGATGGAAGGCACTATGCAGGAGTAGGCTTTGTTATTAGCTTTACTAGAGTCTGTGATAAAATTTAACCACATTAGTGAGAGAATAAATATCATTAGATTTAAGGGTAGGAGAAAGAATACTTCAGTAATTACCTTTTATACACCTACAAAAGAGAGAGGATGATGAAAAAGATATGTTTTACACACAGAAGTTGTAATTAATAGTATTTTAAGATATGACATGAGAACACTACTAACAGACGCTAATGCCAAAGTGTGGAAAGGAGACATGTGGAGAAAAGTTGCTGGCAAGGAAAGTCTACACGTAAATTCAAATGACAATGGAATAAGACTTGTGAGCATTGCAAAAGCCAATAACCTGTTAAGAGCTAGAACAATATCTCCAAGGAACGATATACACAAGTAAACATGGAAGGACAAACAATCAAATCGACCATGGCCTTTTAGACAAGAGACACATTTTTAGTGGTAGATGTGAAAGGTTTAAGAGGAGTAGAATGTGGAACAGACCACTATCTAGTTTTGATAAAAGACAGAAACTGAGAGTTGAAAAAAAAGAAAAGCAGAAGTAATGGAAAATTATATCTTTCCAAAGAGAAAAGGTAAAGCAATTCAAAGTTGAAGTATCTAATAGATTTAATTTAGTCCCCTGTTAATACTATCCAATGTGGTCAGAGGAAAGTACTCTTTGTGGTCAGAGGAAAGTATGTGGCCTAAAGAACAAATACAAAGTAAGTGAAAGAAATTCAATACATCAATTACACAAGCAGCTGGATCTGTATTTCCCAAAAATAAAACCCCCCAAAAAACCTTTGGTTTAATGAAGAATGCCAAAGAATGATAAGCGAAAGGAAGAAAGCTAAAGCGCCTTGAACAAGGAAACACCAGAAGTTGAAGGAAACACAAGAATCAATAAGAAAACAACTCATTTACTAAGAATAGAAAATAAGTAAAATAACAAAAGCGGTAGAGGACTAAACCAAGAACAATGCAAAAGACTTTACAGAACAGTCAAATTTGTTCAAAAGGGATACCAACCGAGGTTTTGTAATAAAAAATATGAATGGGACATTAGTTTTTGAAATAAGAACTGTTCTTGATAGTTGGAAAGAATATTTTCAAGAGCTATTGAATTGTGAAGAACTAATAGAGTTAGGTGAAGAAGAAATTCAAATAAACGTAGAGGATGTTGCTGTTGTTGAACCAACCCAGGAGGAAATCTGTAGAATATTGAAAACCTTGAAGAATGGGAACGCCCAGGAAGAGACATGTTACATATAGAATTGTTAAAAAATAGGGGTCTAAAATTGGAAGAATTTTTGTACAAATTTACTATGAAAATAAGAACAGAGAAAATACCGAAAGAATGGCAAGAATCTGTAATTATCCCTATATACTTGACAATAAGAACTACAGTGGAATTTCCTTGCTAAGCGCGACTTAAAAAATCCTATCCAAACTAATACTGAAAAGATTAGAAGAACTTGCTGTAGACGTTGTAGGAGAACACCTAGCTGGTTTCATGGCCAGAATATCAACGACAGACCAAATATTCATTTTAAAAGAAGTAACATAAAAGTACTGAAATATGGCAAGTATCTATACATACTGTTCATAGATTTTGTAAAAGCATATGACAGTATTGTTTGAGAAAAAATGTGAGATCTAATACGAAAACACCATTTTAACTAATTTAACTGAAAAACTAATTTACAAACAAGAATGTGCACAGTAAAAAAACCAAAGCAAAAGTTAAGACAAAAAATGAATACTCTGAGGGTTTTAATATTAATACAGGGTTAAGACAGGGAGATGTACTCTCTCCCTTAATATTTATTTAATCTTGTCATAGAAGAGTCATTAAGAACTTTAGGTATCTCCAAGAGGAGGGGGGGGGGCAAAAATAAGCACCAAATTAAATGTTCTTGCATTTGCAGATGATCTGGCACTCATTGCTAAAAATAAAAATATCAAGGGCTTGTAGAAAAGCTAATTAATGACACCAAAAAACTAAGACTACAGGTAAATGAAGAAAAGATCAAATTCATGAAAATAAGCAGAAGACCTGATAAAAAACAAGATTTAAAAGTGATAAAATTTAAGCTTGCCAAAACAAACTCCTTTATGTATCTGGGTGTCCACAATAACAAGTGAAAATAAACAAGATGATGAAATTCTAGGCAGACTGGCATCAGCTCTAAGATGCTACTGGAGTCTATCAGAGCTCTTTGGAAGCAGACCAATGACCAGGAGGATTAAACTTTAGATGTACAAGGTGATCATACAACCAGTACTCTTATATGGATCAGAGGTATGGAAACTCACCAAACAGAATGAGAGAAAATTGTTAGTTTTTGAAAACAGGATTCAACGTAGAGTGTTTGGTCCGATTGTAGAAAATGGATTGTGGAGAATAAGGAAGTATCGTGAGTTGAGGGAATTATATACAGCTTTGAACATAATAGCACTGGTAAAAAGCAGAAGATTGAGATGGCTGGAAACATACAGAGAAGAGTGTCGACTGGACAACCTCCAGGAAGGAGACCGGCAGGAAGACCAGGGCTCAGATGGAGCGATCAAGTAGAGGAAGACCTCAGGAGACTAAGAGTGTATCTGGACATAACAGAAGACAGACAACTTTGGGGGCAAATTGTTGGCGAGGCTAAAAATCATTTGGAATTTGTGTGGCCACAGGAGTAAGATTAAGTACTTTTATTACACTACAGATTTTCGCCAAGAGAAATCTTGAATTTATATATGCTAGTCATGACCATTATTCATTAAAATATTTTAGAATAGGACGAATAACACAACAGTACAGAACGTTACTTGTTTGGAATCGTTTGAAACATTACATCTGGCTAGGCCTATAAGTAATAAGTCAAAGAGCTCACTGGCTTTGAGAGTATTGATTATTGTTCACATCCACAATTGTTTAGCACATTAACTTATGTTGTTTAAAAAACTTTGATCATAAATACTACTGATCTTAAATATTGTGTCCCTAGTTATCAGCTGTTTGAGGTATATTAACAGTTCAGAGCTGTAGAATAATATGTTATTTAAAACATCAAAGTACTTATTCTAGAAGATGTACTAATATATATCATTGACAACAAATTCAAATTTTAAAATAATTCGTCATTTTAGCGCTTTGGAATAGTTCTGAAACAAAGATATTGCTGGTTCTGATTGAACAATTAGTCTGAGCTCACGGCCAGTGACAGATGGACACAGATGAGAGGTGAAGAGTGGGCTCTTTTATAAAAACATTAGTTCAATCAAACGGTTGTCTTGATTATTATCAGCTGATAGTTAGTATTGTAATATTCATTAGTAATATGGGTAGTAGCACCAATGTCACATGCATAAATTAACTGTTCAATCAATACTATCAATACATCATTGTGTCTAGTTCTGCACTGAATCAAGAATTTGATGCAGCCTAGTAAAAATGTATTATTCGCAAATAATCATTTATTTAAACATATAATCTGACTTTTCTTCCTTTGTTTTTATAGGAACATTTTGTTACCTGATGTTGGTTAAGGGCCATTAAAACCAAACTAGGTGCATCAGCTTTTGCAATCTTCGCTTTGACCTCATCATTTCCAGCAAGACCCTTCAGGAGCATCACCGAATTACGAACTATTTTCTGAAACATATTATATCAAATTGGATTATTAAAAAATCAATTGTGAGCTTAAACAATTATGTAACAATGCCCAACATACGAAAATTGAGTTGAATGCAATGTTCTTCTTAATACCAACAAAGATAATATATGAAGTTTTGTATATTTTTAGTTTTTAAAAAGACCTTCAACAGTACAGATTGTTTGCTTTCAAAATTAGCAGCTAACAATATAACTAACAAGAAATACCCTAGTGTGGTTTAGGAGCTCCCTTACTTAAAGGAAGGTAATGTTTCCAAATATTTCATATACATGCAATAATATCACAAGAGATATTAAACAGAAAAATGTTCTTCTTTGCCCTCGATTCATTAATGCTGATTAAAGGCAGATAAAACATGGACGGATACATAGATTTAAACTATGTTAGATGTCATGATAGTTAAAAAAATTATAAACTATAAAATGTTTTATGTCTAGAAACAATTAAATAAATACTGCAACTAATTCATGGAGGTTATAAAAACATCCGTATGGCTGTCAGGACTTCACAATTTCAGTACTATATGCTTTTAAATTTTTGAATGTGTATAAAACTTACACAGACAATACTTATATGGTACAAAGTAGGAAGTTAGAGCAACAGCGAATGAGGAGCCACTCCATAAGTTAATTGCGAGTAGATTGCGATTGTTAGAGGTTGAGAAAAGAATGGAGCAGAGCAGGCTGCCAAAGAGTGTACATATGGAAGAAATGGAGAGAAGAGTGACAAATATGCTTAGGAGTAAATAGATTGATGGGGGAGTGTTAAGCAGAGTTAGGGAGGTGTGGGGGGAGTACAAGAAGAAGAGTGGTTTAAGGTAATGGAGGAGAGAAGATTAAAGGATAAAAAGGGATGGTGAGCTCTTTATGCCAAGGGAACCTGGCGAAACTACAAGCTACATTAGATATGTATGTCCTGGCTACAAAAATTACAAACTTTTTCAAAACTAACTTTCAAAAATTACAAACATATCAAAGTTAATTTACTTTTTCAAGTTAAAGTTCTGTAAGACAAGTTTTAATTCACTGTCAGACAGTTTTCACGCTTGAGGATCAGGCGTAAGTTTACTATCGTCCACGTAAATTGTGAAAAGGGCCACAGCATCAATAAACATTGAGATTACTCACCACATTTTGAGTGCTGAAAAAAATCAGATGGCAATCCTCTGAGGTTAACCAGACTTAAATATAAGAGAGGACCTTTGCCTCAGTAACATTTCATTTCATGGCAAGTTGCAGCCATTTCTTAATTCACAACTTTACCCCTGAAGACTGCATCAGGTGTTGAATGGTTGTGAAACCTGGACTTAGCTCACCTTTACCTTTCCCTTCATCCTCACCACCACTCTCCTCAAGACAGGGGGCATGTCAGTTTTCTTCGAGCATAGCCCAGGATTGGTCAAGTCTATGGTTGGATAGGATAGCTTTCAATCCCTGTTTATGTGTTATTTTATATGTTTATTTCTATATTAAAGAATTCCTCTTTTGTATAACACGGATAAGCTATTAAATATGCAAATAGAGATTTTTTAAATTTGATTTTGTTTTGTCTTAGTATTTATATATTGTTTGGAATATGATTAAAAAACTTTATACCTATATATTGTGGTTGATTTAGTGTTTTTTGTAATCTTTTATAAGGTATGTCTATATTGTTTTTATTTCTTGTGTTATGGCTATGGATTTCAGATCTTGTTTTGCTATTTTCTTGTATGGCGTATAGTATTGTGTCTTGAATGTACATTGAGATGACAGTTAGAATTTGTTCTTGTTTAAAATATTGTCTACAAGGAGTGTTGGTAGGCAAATTGTTAATTGTTCCAATTGCTTTTTTTTGCAATATTAGTATTGGTTCTATGTGTGTGTATGAAGCATCTCCCCAGACAATTAATCCAAATTTTATATGGGTTGCCATTAGGGAGTGATAGGCTATAAGAGCTGGTTTTTTCTCTGCTATGGTACTTATCCGTTTTATTGCATAGAGAGCTGATGACAATTTTTTAATGAGCTGCTGGGTGTGAATGTTCAATGTAAGAATGCTCAGTGATGGGAGATCAATATTTAACCCTTGATTACAAATCTTTTGTAAAAGTTACGAATCAGGTAATTGAAATCTGTCATATTGAAGTAGTTGACGGGCCGGGCGCAACCCCCCTCCCAGTAGCTTCCTATAATTGCCGGTCAAGGTCAGGGACGATCCGTCAGTTGCCTGCGGCACGTCTATCTATGCGTACCTACCCTCGCGTAGTAAATTTTACGATAGTTTTGTGAATGAGTGATTTTTCTTTCTCATATTAAATTTTGGGATTTATTTATTCTTTTAATTTATATTTATTGGTATTTATTAATTATATATATTATTTTATTTATATTTATTGGGATTTATCTTTATTCTTCATATTTCTTTCTCATATTAAATTCTCATGCGTTTTGGGAATACCCGACAATCCCGGCCAAGCCCCACCACCAGGAACGAGGAAAGTGTGTTTTTATTGCCCTTCAAACTTGAGAAGAATGACCACTACCTACTATAAGCATTGTAATCATGCAATATGTGCCCAACATAAAGCTACAACTTGTGTTGCATGCAATGAAGGACATTGAGCAATTTTATGAACTACAAACGATCTGTAACTTGATGGTTCCACCTAATTATAAGTTATTTGCAAAATAATTAAAAAAAATATGTTTTTTTACTAGTATCTATAATAAACTTTTTGATTTTTGTCATAATTATGGAAAATAAAATAATTTTGGTTAATTTTTTGTTTTTTTTCGAAACCCTTACATATTGTAGCTTAAATTGAAAGCATCGGAAAAAATATTTATAGGATACATATAGTCATTAATATAACATATAGTCATTAATATACTATTATTCTTATTAAATTCTAGTTATATAATGCCCAGACTATGTAAACATAGGTTTAAATCAATTATCTTGGAGTAAAATCAATACTTAAAAAAAAAAACAAAGATAGTAGTAAATTTTACGATAGTTTTGTGAATACGTGACTCTAAAATATGTTTTGTAATCAAGGGTTAAACATAGGACACAAGTACTACTCGAAATTTTTTTTACAGATTTTAAATTTTCAATATGTTTTCCTCCTTCTATTTTTTGTAATGATGAGCAGCTGTTGATGATAATTAGCTTTATTATAATGACTCAACTACATTTAAAATATATAATTTAGCTACTGCATCTTTTTCCAAAACTTGAGGAATTTCTTGGTGGATAATGAAATAATAAGAAAGCGCTTGGAAAATAATGACATGTTAAAAGAAACAGTTACGAGCTGGTTTAACAGTCAGGCGGGAGAGTTCTTTGATGATGGGATCTAGAGGTGTGCCAAACAGTACCAATGCGGAAACCAGCTGCAACTGCGACGGTGCCGGCCGTGAGACAGTTCCAGTTCCAAACAGTTCCACGACTCATGAGACACACTCTGTGGTATTTTTAGCGTTGATGGTTCAGTTCTACAGTACCACAATGCGTGTGGATTTTTAATCATAATTTCAGTTCCAGCTTGGTACTTATAAGATAAACATTTAGTCTGTTAAACACATGTTTGATTTTAATACAACATAAATGTAAATATTCATCTATAATGTTCATTTTTATGGATATGTCGATTAAATGCTTACGATAATGCATATTAAAAAAGAGATAATTTCAGGAATAATAAGATTTAAAAAAATAAAAAAAGGATAGTATGATTTATTTTACAAAATATGCAGATAACATTTTTAGGCCTATATATTAAATAGGCCTAAAAACAAAATATTAAATATAGCCCACTTTTTGACATAATTATAGTTTACATTTAAATAGACGAGTTCCCTAACTTCTGTAGTTTTCAACTGAGTTCATTTTTCATTTATAATTAAACCTGTTTTAGTAAAAAATACTTTCACAATGGAATAGACGTGACAATGAAACATAGGTATTGTTTAGCCAGAGTACTTAGTGATGGGTATAATAAATTAGTACTAATATAAGATAACAATAATACTATAAAGGGCGAATACTACGATTAGTGATAGCACACAAGCAACTGTTTGGTTTTGGCTATTAAATTATTTTAAGAGTCTACAGAAGTGCAGGTCGAGACTTGTTTTATTTCTAAGAACTGCATAGTCCGTGAGAATGGGTACTGTTGACGTTGCCGGTACTGTATCACTGGCTCTGTGGAGTTGGAACTGGGAGTTCCAAATGTTGTAGCGGAACTGTCGCGGTTATGAGCGTGAAACAGTACCAACAAGACAGTTCCAGTTACGTTGACCCACCTCTAATGGGATCCAAAAGCTGGTACCACGACTTCAAAAATGTGTCAATGTTAATGGTGACTACATAGAAAAGTGAAAAATGTTCATATTTTAGTTGGTGATATCATTTATATCCATAAATAAAGTTTCTCTTACGATATTTGAAAACAGTTTTTACTTTAAAAATGACCCTCGTATATAGGATTAACTGTAATGATTGTAATATGTTTTACATAGGTCCGACTATAAATTTTAGCAAGATATTAAAACCATGTCTCTGCTTTTAAAAATAAAAAACCTGAAAGATCTAATGTAGCTAAACACCTTCTGAACTGTACCCACAGATTGAATAAAATAGATGAAAATTTAGATATTCTAAAAGCTTGTTAGAAGGGTAGGAGTATGAATTTATTTCTTTTTAAAGAAAAATGTAAGAATCGTGATATAGTTTTTAATAGTGTTTTTTCAGCGACTAAAAGAACAGAAGTAACTGCCAATAGGGATTAGCCAATAATATCACAGCAGCTGCCATTTTGACGATTCCAGCCAATGGGGTCACGTGATCATAGGCCTATAAATTGAGTTGTTAAACACAATTTTCCATTCTTTTGTGAATCCCTCTGTTCTGAAGAAGGTGAGCGTGGTTCACCGAAATCCATAACCATAATATTTGTGCATTTTGTACTTGTATTGTAATATATTTGTGCATATATTGTAATATATTTGTCATGTGTGACGTTTACTTGTACTATATATGTACCAACATGTATTATACTAATTAAAAAAACTATATATATAGTTTTAACAAAGACTGATGTTCGCCACTATGAGAAAAAAATTTAACTGTAACCTACAGAAGAAAGGAATATGCTTTCTTAGTTTAAGTTTAAAACTAAATGTAAATATAAAATGATATATTTCATTTTGAAAATAATTTACTTCATCTTTCATGTACTCCGTGAGAACATCAATAACAAACGGAATTCCACCATTCTCTTCCACCTTTGCACAAAACTCATTTCGAACTATCAGACAGTTTAGGGTCTGTACAAGTTCTAAGACCATTTTCTTATCTCCTTTGTGTTCTAAAACAAAAATTAAAAATACATGTTAAATAATTGAGAATATATATTCAAACAATAAACAAAAATGCATGACCAATTTACGTAATTGTGCATATATTGAATTGGATCCTTTTTTTCTACAAGGTACTTCAATGTTAACATTTTAAATGGACTCTGGAATCTAAATCTCGGATTGGAGAAGGTCCATTTATACAGCCATAAATTATCTTTTAACAAAGGAACTTTAATACACACTCCAATAAAGGCAAGTCACCATCATCAATCCACTTATCACTTTCACTAAAATGAGTCATATGAGATTTTATAAGTGACATATTTCATAATACTAAAATCAAAATAATTAATTACATTCCATCAAACGAGAGTCATGGTAATCTACGTCTCTCTCCCTCATGTGGGCAAGAATAACAGCCAGATTATATCTACTGAGTCCTAAATAATAAGACTAAAGCAAGGCCTTTAAAAAATTTATCAATTATTTTAAAAGTAAAAAATTGATATGCTTTTTGTTTAGAAAAAAAATGATCCAATTCAATATATGCACAATTACTTATGATGGAAAGGCAACTGCAATTTTAAGGAAAGCTCTGTCTTATTTGTGGAACAAGGTAATCTGGTAAACAAAACAAGGTAAACTTTCCACCAAGGTAATCTGGAATTAATGGATGACTTATTACACCAATGAAGGAGAGTGCTGATATCAAGATGAATCATGATTAATGTACAAAAAATAAGCAGTCTGCATGTTATATATTAAATAGAGTTGGTGAGTGTTAAAACCCTTTGTTTTATATATATAAAAAAAATTGAAAATAGGGTTTATTGTTTTCTCCTTCTTTTATAGGAATATATTTAGTAAACCAAGAACTCCATTAGGACTAGTTGCATGGTAATTACAAATTCCACCCAGATATAGATTTTTAATTATTATTATTACTATCCCCATAGTATTAATTGTAATTTTATTGTTTTATATTTGTGGGCTGATCACACTACTTGAAAAAGCAACAGCAAGATTCCTTGTTTTTAATTTTGTTTTATAAAATTGTTTGTATCTAAAGAAATAAATTCATTTTCCACTTAAGCCTTGAGTTCTTCTGATGTGGTACCAGCAAATAATGAGCAGGAAGTCTAGTTGGTTTTTACTAGCTCAAACTGTTGATTATATCAGCCAATAGAGAAATTTGTTTGCTGTTATGAATTGAAATCTATTCCCCTGTACAAAAAAAGCTAATATATTGTTAATATTTTAAATGACATTATATTAAACTGTCTACACTTAGTTCAGGCTTAATCCTTACACAAAGAAATCATCAGTCACTATGTTGCATATGGTATTATGCTAAACAACTATTCTAGATGCTCAGCCAATCATTAACTATTTTTGCATTAATTTAGTATTTGGGCCATTATTCTTCTAATATCTGACATTACTCCTAACACAAGCAGTCACAAATTAAGTTTATAGTTTGTTTATTCTTTATACACTTTGTATATGCCCAAACCACTGACTGCAAATACATGCAACAAATTATATAACTGTACATGTACAGCTAATTTATATTTACAATGGTTGCTATTATAAAATACATCTACTGAAAAAAGAATGCAATGATCTCAACTCTTCATAAAAAAAAGAAAAAAGGCTTTGTTTGGCCTTAAAAGCACAATACAATAAGAACTTTTTTTATCAGCAATTTTTGATATAAATAAAATACTGTTCCAAACAATTTCAAAATAACAAAAACAAAAAGAATTAAATGATGTACAATTAAAGAACTATATGTAAAGTGAAACATAGCAGTATAAAACAACATTAACATGAAACAATAAATGGACTTATTGAAGAAGTGTTCAGTTTTGGTTCTGTAGAGAGCATGAGAAACAGTACATCAACGAAGTCCATAAAGCATCAAAAGTCCCCCAACCAATCTCCTCAAACAACATCACTCGTAAACAAACTAAAATACAATAAACCACACACTTTTACAAGCTTTATGAAAACTGATTTGGAACTTGGAAGTTATGATTTGGTATTTTCCTGTTCAGATATTGTGGCTAAATATGTCTTGAAGATTTACTCTATCGTTGTGCGAAGGGTTAATTTAATTCTTTAACACTTTGCTTGCGGATCCCGTAGTTTTACGGGATCCATGTTTTAATTTTGTTAAATAGCCTATTGAGTATTAATATGGAGTCTGGTACTCTAAATGGTCTCCAGTGATGTTATTGAGCCATTTCACCACTAGAATGTGCATATTGTACTGTTTTTAGCCAGAATTATTGAGTTGTAGCCGCTAGACTGCACTACTTTTTTTCTCCATGTTACAGAACCATTGTTTAGTGAGTGGACTCTATTGCAAGTGTAAATAGATCATGTAAATAAAAAACAAGTATTTTATTAGTACTTATTTTACTTAGTTTAGTATGAATATGGCAATAATATTATGTTAAAAATTATTTTGTATGCTCAATTACCATTGGTTTGATTTGCTTGTTGTTGCTAAAATATTATTACTAAAAAACTGATACTATGAGATGGAAAAAATGTGATTTTTAATTGTATACTGATAAAAAGAAGAAGAAACATATAATCCAGACATGTAAGTAGAAATTTTCTATTTTTAATGGTTTTAAATTTACAAAATTTTAAAAAGTACCAAAAATGGCCAGCATTCTTCAAATGGCTTCCATATTTAGGACCAGGGCTCAAAGTATTAATGTGCTTTTACATTCGGCCACCAATTTTAAGTAAACATTAGTGTTTTAGAACTCATGTTATTTAGTTTATAAACAGAGAAAAAAAAGACAACAAGTTTATATGTCTTGATAAAAATATCTAACAACTAGCTGTTTTACCCTTGCTTCGTACAGGTTGAACTAAGGTTTCATAAATAAGAACAAATAATAATAATGAACAATTTATTTTGAAATTTTAGAACTAAAGCTACGTTAAAACTGTCTTCTTAAAAAATCTACAGTAGTTTCTTCTTTAAAAATAAATCAGATGATTTCATAAGACTACCTACTTTTAATGTAAATATTCTTTTTTTAACTGTTTAATTTTTGTATTTAATTCTTTCAATTAATTTTTTACCATAAGCATAATGTATTAACTTTGAAGGCCTGTGGGTCGGAGTCCTATGGAGATACCGGCTTGAAAACTGCTTAGTTGTCCTATTTAAGACTAAAAAACAGTGTACTAATTGTCAGTTCTCTACCTACATGGGAAGTTGGAGAATTAGTGATGAGTGAGTCATTCAGAGCTTTGCCTTTTATAGAGGGGACACCCCTGCACGCTTCACGTGCCAACCCCTAGGCACGCTGCAATCAATACACATCGGCCTCGGCATGTGACTTTTGACAACAAATAATAGTTGATTAACTGTATAAAGTAAAATCACAATTTTAATTTATTTACAGTATCTCATTTACACTACTTGTGTTGTTACATATTTATTAGTATAAATACCCAATGGTATCACTTGGGTTTGATTTCATTTTTGTTTAACAGCTGAAGATTAAACTCATAATATAGTATTAAAAATACAACAATAGTATAACATTTAAAATGTTTATTTACAAAACAGCTGTTATTAATTTACTGAAATCAACCCAATGTTGTCCTTATGGAACAATCTTTTAGGGGCGATTTCTACTCCTTAGGAGTACTTTACCAAGATGAAAATACTTTAGTTGCCCTATTAAGACCTAAAGAAACAGTGTACACAATTTCAGCTCTCTACCTAAATGGGAAGTTGGAGAATTAGTGGGGTCATTCCATGTCAAATCAACACACCCATTTAACCTCACCATCTCAGATTTTAATGAAATTTGGTATATTGGTACATCTCATGTAGACTAAGATAAATACCAATTTTCAACTTGATATCTCAACTAGTTTCAAATTTTTGATGCGTTAAAATTGTCCAAAAACGCAAAAAATTGACCCGTTTACGAATCTTCAAATTGCTCTAGCACCTCTCAGGATCAAGCTAGAAAGATGGGAGAGGTATCATTTTGTAGCATTTTTTAAGCCATTTTTGAAAATATACAACATTACAGGGGTCTTAATAAAAAGTGTTGTATCCATTTCATAATAAAAAATTAAATTTTAAATAAAAAAAATGTGCCCCTTTAAAAATTTTCAAAAAATTCTCAAATAGTCTTTGTATAGTGGTTAATTAATAGTATAAGTTTCATAATGGGATCTTACTGATAAATGCATTTGAAAACGTGCTTACATTAGAATTTTCCTTATAATTAACTCATTGGTCCCAGAAGGTCAGTAGACCTAACCTTGAATAGTGAATAGTTGAATGTGACATGTTTATGATATACTTAACTTCTATAAACTTAATCTCAATAAACTATGAACATGATCAAAGGTGTATTTATTTCTATAAATACTTTTTTAAAGCTAGATTTAATTTTGAAATGCTTCAGGCATATCTGTAACGAAAAGCAGCCTTGTTGATGTAAATAAAAATTGGTTGCTAGGTGATATTTTACATTAACTTAATATAAGTTACACATGAACTGATGACAAAAATTTTTAAATGCCTTTTAAGGGGATTCAACTTAAACATTTTATTGTTTACGGTATTAATACACAGGAGAAAATGCTAAAAGATTAAAAAACGTAATGTACTTGAAAATTAATCTATAGAATATAGAGACATAACAGAAAAAATACACATTCACAATGGCTAGCTTACACTTACAGTCATTTTTGTAAGAGTCCCTTTAGAAGGTTTCACTAAAGTCAGTAAAGGCTTCGATGGTTTTTTGGTGTTCTTCCTGTGACAATCTATATGTTCGCCCAGTTGGAGTTACTGGATTTACTTTACACAGAACATGTGTCACAGGGAGCCAAAGAATGTCTTGTCTTACAGGAAAAGAAAAGCTAGGTGATGGACCGGCTGGGTTTAAAATGAAACCTTTACTTCATCTTCGACTTCTTCTTTTTCAAGCACATAGGCCAGCTACCAGTTATCATCATAGACGATAGTTACATACCCACTGACTTCTGCTAAACTTAATCTGTCCTGAATCGTTGTAATTTTTTCAACTTTAAAATCAGTAGATCCTGAAAATATTTTGACTTTAATTTTACTATTAGTGGAAGGAATAGGGATGAAGGCATGAAGTTTCTGTGTGTCTTCTATTGTTACAGATTTTTTAAACCGATTTTCTAAGTTTTTCTCTGTGCAAATGTACTCCTGTTGTGTAACGTACACAAAATTTGCCACAAAAATGTTTTGCATTGACCACTCATACAGCTGGAATGGTGTTTGGATCTGATTATCATAAGGCCGCTGTAAGCTTGCTCTGGCAGCTAATCTCTTAACTGTGCCTCCAATACCATCACAGGCACTTTTCCCATGAGCGGTGGCTGAAAAATGCCACTCGGCATCAATTCTGAAGTCTTCTTTATGGAATCTTAGATTCGTAAAGTTTTTTCGGTTTTTATACTGTGCTGCTGATCCATCAGAAAAGTAATAAATTTTTGATATATTCTCACCAAATTTTTCTTTCATGAAGTCAATTAGCTTCTTTTGAAAGCAATACACAGCAATGGTGTTGTGTTCCAAAACCTCAGATATAATCACAAAGCTCACATGTCTTACTTCTTCTCTTTTATAGTATATTACAAATGGATGTACTGTTGCCTGTCCACTGTTCCAATGGTAGCTTTGTACTTCATCTTGAAGCACAAAACTGTAGTTCTCTGAGAAGTCACACATGACCAGATACTCTAAGGTTCCAAGATTTTCTGTAATATCATTCATGAAGAACCTTTGCTGTTTAGCAATAAATTCATGTCTGATTAAGGCAGACAGATTATGGTTGAACAAATCGATAAAGTCTGAAGTTGATTTTTCTATTGTCTCCAGGTTACATTTATCAACTGAAATCCATTGCCAGAAAGTTACTTTTTCTATGCCTTTTTCTTCCAATTTTTCTTCCAACAACTTTTTTATGTCATCTGTACCTGGACAAGTAGAACATTCTCCTAAAAAACACTGTATGGAGGCAGGGTTGCACAGTGCTTTAGCTATACAATGTTTATATGTATGCAGTTCACTCATTGTCAAAGTACTAATTTTTGCATTTTCCATCATAAGTTTAATATTTTGATGGGTTGTGCACACACATACTGAATGTGTACCGCTAGAACCTGCCAACACACAGTTTTTCGGCCGTAGTTCTGAAAATTTTGAAAATCCTATTTTGAATGTAGGATTTTTTTCTTTAAAAGATTGATAAGCCTCCATTAAATTGCATAAAATTAGCCTCTTTGACAGTGAGACTTTATTTCCAGTGTCGGTTTTAACAGAGACGCAATCTTTCATACCTGGTAAAACTCTGCTTATTTCATCACTCTCATAGAATGACCGTACTGCTGTTACTACTTCTAGAGGTAGGCTCTTACCAGGTTTTTGGTTAGGGCCCTCTAATATACCTTTCTCTTTTAGTATTTTCTTCGATTGTCTCATCATATAATTTGGAGCATTGAACTCTCGCATTATTTTTCTTACACTCCATGAATTAGGCAAACATGTTAATATCATAATCTTTTTGTTCCTAGAAGTGCAGTGTGAGAAGTGATCTTTTAGTTTTTTAAAATTGAATCATCAAGGGTCTTATGATTTTCATCAGAGGAGTAGTCTTGAATAGAAGTAAAAAGTGTACGCTTCATGGCTGAATTAATTTTAATAATTTTGTTTGAGGCATAGCTTTTTTTGGATCAAGGGGTGACTCACCCAGTTCATGAAGAGAAGCATTAAGAGTCTCAACAACATCCGACTTAGAGTGGAAATCAGGATCATTTTCAGAATCAGAATTTGTAATTTCAGACTCAATCCCTTGTATAGTATTGGCATGATTTGTGTTTTCACTGTTTTTTAAAGTTGATAACTCTTAAGGCAGGCGATCGATATTTAAGGCAGGCTTAAATATCGAAAATGCTCTAACATCCATTGTGTTACTGTTCTAAGAGTCTTTTTATTTCTTATTTTATGATCTTTTTTTGAAAAAGGATTGAAACATTGCAATGATGTATATCTTGCATTTTCCATTTTAATTTGTAACTAACCTATGAGCCAATCATTAAAATCTTTTAATGCGAAAAAGAGTATTAAGTACCCTCAAATGATTTTAAATGACTAAAAATGCACAAGTTGTTTTAATGTAAAAATTAACTTACATCTATTGCACCAAAATATGTAGAAATATTGTTTACATTTTATACAACTAAACTACACTAAAAACAATAAAACTGAAGTAGACACTACTACTACATCACTCATTTATCAAATATATAATTTATATAGGCTAGTACTTGTTACATCACCAAACTCTAAACTGTGACTGAAGACTTGAAGAGACTGGAATAGCAGAGGTTGTAGTGGGGACTGATGCATGTTGAGACAGGCTTGCTACTACAGAGCACATGAGCCAACTTGTTTTGCTGACACATTCATCAGTTGCTCATTTTATTATAAAGGACACACAATTACTTTCCAATAAAACAATATAGATTTATCCCAAATTATTTGTTTTAGTTAATTTCTTTATAAAATTGCAAATAATTTTGAACAGTTAGGAGCAATTGAATCATTATTTTTATTTATAATTTATCATATTTCTAAAAAATTATTTCCTCTATTCAATATTTTAGCAATAGGCCCAATTATCATTTTAATTAGGCTACTTGTAAACTTTGTGTTGATAAGAAATTTCATTGTAAACATTTCAGGATAAAATTCGAATGTAAGCACATTTTCAAATGCATTTATCTGTATGATCCCATTAAGATCCCATTATGAAACTTATACTATTAATTAACCACTATACAAAGACTATTTGAGAATTTTTTCAAAATTTTAAAGGGGCGCATTTTTTTTTGATTTAAAATTTAATTTTTTATTACGAAATGGATACAGAACTTTTTATTAAGACCCCTGTAATGTTGTATATTTTCGAAAATGGCTTAAAAAATGCTACAATATGATACCTCTCCCATCTTTCTAGCTTGATCCTGAGAGGTGCTAGAGCAATTTGAAGATTCGTAAACGGGTAAATTTTTTGAGTTTTTGGACAATTTTAACGCATCAAAAATTTGAAACTAGTTGAGATATCAAGTTGAAAATTGGTATTTATCTTAGTCTACATGAGATGTACCAATATACCAAATTTCATTAAAATTTGAAATGGTGAAGTAAAATTTTTATTTTAAGTGTGTTGAGTTGATACGGAATGACCCAGTGATGAGTGAGTGAGTCAGTCAGAAGAGGGCTATGCCTTTAGTAGGTATAGATTATTATGATGTTCAATCAGCAGTATACAATTATTTTTTTATTCAAAATATATGAAAAAGATGCAAGCTAATAGTAATCTATGATTTGAACTTTTTATTTCAAGCACAAATGCAACTGCACACTTTTAATTAGTTTAATATTGAAATAATACTTTACAGTTTTGCTTGAAATGTTTATATAGGGTTAAGTATTTAATTTTGTATTCTAAACTTGGATACGTTTTACATTCTTTGTGAAATCTATGCAAAACAAAAATAAAACCACTTAAAAGAAACCTTACTGGCAAGCAGATTTGTGAAGGGGCAGATAAGTTCAATTGCAAGAGAGCTGGCATGAACATGAGCTTTTGAAACATCAGCACGGACATCATCATCTAAAGTCAGCACTCTGATTAAATGACAAATCTCGGGCAGTAAATTTGAATTCTCCTCTTGTATCAGTTTCTTCAAGGGCACTATTATACCAGAGTCCACAACGGCCTGAAATGTAACAATATTTTAAAGAAAAATAACTAGTTGTCAATGTTAACAGGATTTTCTACAATTTCTGAGATTTTCTAATATCATAGCAGGAAAAAGTAGCAACAAAATTAATAGTCATGAGGACTGGGCATGGAATTAGGAAATGATCAGATTCTACTAAAATTCATTTTGACTACACCGTAGAACAGATACAGTACTATAACTACGTGACATATTTCATACACTATTGAATTAAAACTATTCCATAATTTTAAGAGGAAGTGTGGAACCCACTATCCCACATGTCCCCATTTGGTGAACATTCCAGGAAAAGCTAATATAAGCATTATTCTATTCAGGCCTCTTATTTCTAAAAATATTCTGTTACAATGTATTACAAACAATAAATTGGTAAAATTTATGGATAGTGACATAAGGACTTAGTAATGCTGATAACTGTTTTCACAATTCCTTTTGTTTGTTAGTTTAACAATCATTTATAATTCACAGATCTAGGATCACCATTATTGGATCAATGATGAACGTTGGTGGGTTCATTAACAAATATAACAGTAATGCCCAATACTGCATTCACTTACACTGGTACCTGAGAAAGTAAATTGAATAGTTTTATAAAATGAGTCAGAATGTGATTTTTGTTCTGATATCAACATGGCGGTTACAAAGCTATTCACCACTACACCTGAACCTGGCCATAATGTGTCTGCACAGGTCTGATATACGTAAATGAGTCAAAGTAGAAGTTGTTAGAGTAAAAACCTTCACTGATTCATAACAATCAACACAACTACTCAGAGGGTTGCCCAATGTGTAATCTCGTTTCAGTAAAGCAGTGATGGCATAGAAATAACCAATGTATCACTAAATACAAAGTATTTCACTTCTGCCAGTGGTAGTTGGAATGTTGAACAGCCAATCATTCACCATAAACAATCAAAATGAACAATGTTCAAGATAGTGACCGTAGTGGTAGTCTATCTGTAATAAACAAAAAACTGGTCCAAAGAATTTACGAAAAAATTTCAAAGGATGTGTTGCAGCATCTGTTTATGCATATGAAAAAGTGGCATGGCTTCAAGTGTTTTGGCTCCGACGTATAAGTTTATGATTCTAGCAGGCAGAACTATATGCAGAAGGAATTTTAAAATTAGTTCACAGACATGATAAATCTTGAACCAGAATGGTTATTATATCGATAAATAATATATGTGTATTTTTCAAAGGTAATACATTTCTGATTGATATTCTTTTGCACATTTCGTAGAGATAATAACAAGGGTCATGAAAAATATAATATTAACATATAATAGGCAATACAAGTAAACGTCACGCAACACAAATTTATTACAATATAAGCACAAAATGCACAAATATACTACAATGCAAGTACAAAATACACAAATATTATGGTGATCGATTTTGGTGAACCACACTCACCTTCCTCAGACCAGAGGGATTCACAAAAGAATCACAATGTAATAGGCCTAATTATGCGCTGCAAGTCCCCTGATAAAATTCATTAAATTGGTAAAAGGGATGTCCTTGCCACCAGGATTTCTGAAGTCGTCCAAACTGCAACCTATTGGTCTTCTTCAGGTCCTCTAAAGGGCATTTGATAATAACGGCTCTAACACAGGTTGGATTCCTTTCTGTACCTGACTGTCTATGTACTGGGAGTTGGTAGCTGGGAGTGGCATGCCCTTGTATTGCAGTTTTGATTTTGGGTGCTGGTTCTTGCTGCTCCATGAGACTTGAGATGGAGAAAAGAGACTGTTTACAAAATATAAATGTTCACTACAGTGAGGAATATTTTCAGAGAGTTGGCGTTGCGACAGGATTCTCTTAGCCACAGACTCATTACAATGGATTGCTCATTTTTTATTGGATGTGGAGCCATTGCAAGTTTCTCGCTGTAGTGCCGCCCCAAACACCAATCCCGTATTGGAGTACAAAGATTGTGTACTAAGCGGGCGAAGTACACAATCTTTGCTGTTGCTCTATCAATAGTACTTTTTTCTTATTCTGCAAATTACATTTTCTGAAGACTACAAATCCCAGGGTTTTAGAGTACATCAGAGATTAATAACTGGACAGCTATCATATAAAGATCTAAGTACCGAATGTGATATAGAAAATAAAGTTGAAAAAACGTTTAATTACTGGAAATATTTTGTTTTACCACTAATTATGTTTTGAATATTCCAATTTTATAACTATATCAACATTGCTTGGAAAAAAATTACCTGTCTGTTGTTTTCATGATTGACACAACATACCCTGGACCACTTCAAAACATTTTGAAGAACCTCTGTGTTTTTGCTTGTATTTAGTAAAGAATTAATGGTCATTACTCCTCTATCATCCAATAAATCGGGGAAACCTGAAATCAAATATTTATCAACACGCACACTCATGTATGATGTATGCAATCAGTTTAAGCTAGGAAAAAATGAATGTCAATAAAAACCATTAGAATAAAAGTAGATAAACAATATAATTTAGATATATCAAATCTGCCAAATTTATTATATGATAAAATTAATGAAGGTTTATTTAAAAAAAATATAAGGTTCATAGTTTTGAATGAAAAACATATTCAAGCCCAACTATTTAAAATTATACATGCTAGGAATTTTTAAATTGATTTAATAGAAACATTTCTAAGTTTGTATTGTTACATTTATCAGTTGTGACCCGAGAATCAGAAGACTTAGGTAAGTGCCTGTGCATCTGCTAAAAAAAAAAAAAAAAAAAAAAAAAAAAACCATGTTACAGTACATCTTTTCTTGATAAAAGGGAAAATATAGTCAATATTAAAACTTTAACTGTTAAAAAGAGTTATTAGTAAAAACATTAAATGAAGTAATATAGGAGTACTAGGGGCACCCCTGAACACTTCGTGTGGCAACCCCTTCACTTGCTGTGCTCCTTACACCTTGACCTTTGGCCTCGGCCTGTGACTTTTTGACTAAAAATATTAGTAGATTAACTATACAACGTAAAATCACAATACAACATTTTATTTACAGTATCTCACTCACATTACTTGTGTTGCCAACTATTAATTAGTATAAACAACCAATGATATTACTTAGCGTATTTAAAATGTGTCTATTTTATTTGTTTTTGTTTAACAGGTAAATATTAATTACTAATATACCATCAAGATTTTAGAAAAGACTATTTTTATGAGCTCCACTGCCCGAAAAACCAAAATTCATGGTCATACTACTAAAAGAATCTTGATGAGGCCATATACTGATCTTGCTCATGAGGCAATATGCCGAAATCCACAAATAGAACTGTAGCAGAGTGTCTTTGTAAGACCGTAGGTTAAACTTTCCCTCGCAAGGTCGTAGGCCGAGTTCCACAATAGGGCCTCTAGTAGAGTAATACATTTTCCTTTTTTTTAAGTAATACATTTTCAAAAGTTGCAATAAAAACAAAGAAGCTTCTCCCTTTTCTCTCTCTTAAAGTAACCAAAAGTCTTTGTGTTAAAATACACACATTTAACTCTTCATCCGACTGTAGTCCGACTTCGTCAACTTTGTATTAGTTGAGTAAATTGTTTGCTATAGTGAACTATTTCATGTAACTCGAGGAATTAAAATCAACGGATTTGTGAATATTTGATGAATCTAATGATGTAATTGGTTTGTTGCTATGACGGTGGGAAGAAATGGAAACAAAATAGTAAGCAAAAATTTCTTCACTTGTCAGGCTAGAAAATACTACCCTTAACCAAAGTAGTGGTGATCGTCCGTTTTCGGACGGTCTATCACTCTCAACAAGTGGTGACCGTCCATTTTCGGACGGTCAAGCGTTGCCGCGAATATTGCGTATGAAAAAGTTATAGATACATATCTCATTGAAATAATCGATACCATTCGAAAGTCGGTTAAATTACCTATCGAACGATATCAGTTTCGATAGTTTTATTCATATGACAACTTGATGGAGAGAAGAAGAAATCATTGTTTACTATTTTCAGATCGCCATTTCTGTTGTTGTTGTGTGTTAGTAAACTGTTCGTTTGTATTCTATCTTGAAGTGTTTTATGCGATGTTTCATTGAATTGTTAGTGAAATAACTTGACGATATTGTGAAATAACTGTGTCTAAGTATATTAGAAGCTATAAATATTGTGTATACACAATTATAACATGTTGCCATAGTAACATCAATTTTCAGTACAATGCACTATTTATGGTTCTGTTGTTATAAATGTATAAATACCGGTAATAAACCATATAAACTATACATTTTCTGAAAGATTATGAAATTTAGAACATCTTGTTTATCTGGAATTTTGAAATATGTAATGCACATTACCTTTCCAGGTAGGGTCCCCCCCCAAACAAAACAATTTGATAACTTTTTTTAATTTTATGATAAGAAAAAAATTACAAATGTTTATACTCATATTATTTATTTTATATAATAATACAGAACTTTACAAGTAAATTGATGTAAAATAATACCAAATCTAATAATTAGAAGTATTTTTAAATATTTTTCAAAAATAACCTTGCAAAACAGAAAAACAGGCTGCCACTAGAGGGTTTTTAATTGCCACTAGTTGGGTTAATGTGCCCTATTGGTCTCATAAATAACACTATGCACTGTTTTAACACGTTGACTGCCATGGGGGCCACCGGTGGCCCACACAACAATTTTAGCTCACACCATGAGGGCCACCGGTGGCCCTAACTAGATTTCAGTGGCGGTCTGTGTTCCATGCAATCGGAAATGACCCCCCGAGTACAGAAATAGCCGACATCCAGTCATTTATCGCCATTTTGTTAAGTTATTGATGAGGTACACCGGTGGCCCTCATGGCGTGGGGGCAAAAGTTTACATATGCCATATGATATTATGTTTCAGCTGTTTTGTTGTGATGTTTATATTTTTTTCCTGCGCACTGATCAGCTTTTGAGGTTAGGTGTTTAGTAAGTGACACTGATAATTTTTGTGATAGAAACTAGCCTGTATAAATGTCGTAAAAACTAGTTCAAATATATAAAAACTTATTTAGAGTTGCTTTATTTAAAAACCAGAGGACCATTTTCTATAACATTTTGAGCTTTCAGAATATATAATTAAAAATTACATAATATTAAAAATGGCGCTAAAATTTGCGTTTGATTTATAAAAGACGTGAGGGCCACCGGTGGCCCACATGGCGCACAGCGGCACGTATGAACGTCTACCGGTGGCCCTCATGTCGTCAGGCGGACATACAGTTTTACTACGGTGGCCTCAGAATGACACAATAAATTATCTACGCTGGCAGTCAACGTGTTAAGAAGGTATCATCTGATTTTACAGGCACTATGTAATAGAAATATATATTGTCTCATTTGATTACAAAATGAAATGCCATTTATTGTAAAACTGTAAAAAGCACTAAACTAGTATGCTGCTTAATAAATTGATTGGGAAGATATAAATTATTTTATGTTTAACTAACTTTGCTAAATATTCACATCATTAACACTCGATCCGCCTACTACTTTTTCAAAAACGTCAGAGGAGTTTCAGCCAATTTGCAGATTTTTTATAAAATACATTAAAAATATTAAAATGTCATAAACTTACTTGTGTTTGGTACCATTTTGTTCACCATGAAACACACTACATACAGGACTAAACAGATTATATATTTATGTAAATCTATATATTTTATGTAGCAACAAGTTGTAGGTTAGTGTATTGTATGAAGTTTTAGTTCTATAAAATATTAATTTTCTCAACATTTTTTAGAGCTCTATAAATCTTGAAACTGGACAAAATTTCCAACTGTTTTGGCTAACTTAGGATTGTATATTTAGATATACAACATAGTTTCTTAGGCATCCCCCTTTTTTATAACTAACTTTATAAAATATATGTAGCTACAATATATATATATATATATATATATATATATATTTAGACCCATATGTAGTCTGTTTTATAGCAAACAAAATTATACCAAATATAAGTAGGTTTATAACATTATAATATTTTTATGTATTTTAGGAAAAGTCTGCAAATTGAAAACCTCTGGTGTTTTGGAAAAAGTAGTGGGTGAATCAAGGGTTAAAGCTGTTTTATTTACATATATCTGGAAAGGTGATCATTTACCTTTAAAGTGATAAATATAACGTGTTGTTAACATATTTTATGACAATTTAATAAAGAACTTACAGTACTAATTAAATATGTTATTTGTTTGACAAAGACTCACCATCCATACACGAAGTTAGAGTCTGTAAACACAAGACAACAGTTGGGTTATCATTACTAAACCTGTCAAGGATGTTCAACACCACTGTATAAGCCCCCTGTTTGCCTGCCAGAACTTTGTGAGCAAGATCTTTGCTACATTCTCCCTTAAGTTGGTTCAAATGATCTGCTATACCGAGTGGATTAAGACTCTTCAAATTAAGCAGATCTTGTAACTGTTTTATACAGACTACTACAGGATCTTTTCCTGCTGCCATTTCTGCACTTGTTACAATGCCAGTCAAATTTACTCCCTAAACATAAAAACAATAACACTGCATATATAATGATTAACAGCTGTGAATTAAATTAGAAAAATCACATGCAGATTCAAAGCCATTCATTGGAGTGATTATAATGTTTAATTTATGCCAATATGCTTCATATTTTCATGTCACTGATTTGTTCTTCTGTATTTTGAATATATTAGCAAACAAAAATTAATTTTCAAATGATAATAGTTCTTTATAATAACTAACTACAGAAAAACTAACATTATTTTGATTTTTTAATTAACAGAAATTATAACTTTTTTAAATTTTACATGGTCTTTGATTAATTAAATTGAATTAGAGTGCAATAACTTTTAAAAGTTTTTTTTCTGAGATATACTGTGCCAAGCTCAAAGCAACCATTTTGTTTTATCAATAATTTAATTCTATTGATCTTTATCTATTAAAGGCAAGAATGTGATTTCTGAAATTTTATAGGTTAGAATACATACTTTTATGTATAAGCAGAGCTGAATTTTTGCTATTGGGCATAATTCTGTATAAAAAATAATAAATTATACATTTAGTTTGTAAATATATATAGCTTATATATTTTTTATTAATTAAAAATGTTAATAAAACTTATCTTGGATTTAAAATCCAACCATTTTCATAATAATAATTAATTCTTAACAAACCAAAAATGTATTATTAAGCCTTGAACTGCCGGCTTGTTCCAACGGTACTGTCTGTCTTTTCTAAAATGCCATCGGTACCATATGGTACAGTAGCCACGGAATATCTTGAGCTGTCGAAACTGTTGCTTTTCAAATGCTTGGTGGTTAGCGGAGGGGAAGGGTATGGCATACGCATGCGTACTTTTGAACTAGCCTGACATACAGACATTGACTACCGCTGCTGATCAGCTGATTGGAGAGAGGAGTGTCGCTGCCTTCTTTTTGTATTGAAAACGTTTTGTTATTGCAAATATTAGAGCATACTTTGTCTATAATAATTATTAGTTGTTATGTATTTAACCCTTCAAGGTGGGATTTTTTTTGACCCGGTCATACCCCCCAGCGGGACTTTATTTGGCGATTTTACAATGAATTTGCAGAATCATATTATAATTATTATCAACTAATTTATTTAAAAGAATAAAAATAACTATCACTACTGTGTAAAACACAACTGAAAATATAAAACTAGGTTAGTCAATCACAAACAACAAAGAGCAGATGATGAAATACGTCTGACAAATGACCCACCAGTGCCACAGTGATTTGGCGGTTCAGTCACTGACAGCTGTTGTCATGGTCAATGTCAAATGACGTCCATGTGACACTTGATACTTTTTTTGTCAAAACCTATAAAGTATAAAGTAAAACTAGTAAACTGTACTCCATTAGGTTTGTAACGTGTTTAGCTTATACCAAGGACCGCTAGATCGCAACACATGACGGAATACTTTATGACGGACGAGATCCGTCAAACCGCTGGAGAGGTAGTAAATACCATGACGGATCAGATCCGTCAAACCACCCTGAAGAGTTAATGAATTAGCCATAGATGTTCTAATTTAACCCTTTGCACTCTGACGTCCGATATTTCGGACAATTGAGTTTATGCCAAAAACTCCGACGTCCGAAATTTCGGACGATCACTAAATGTGCCAAAAACTCCGACGTCCGATTGATCGGACGTTCAAAATATATTTTTTGCTGGCTTTATATACTTTCAAAATGCGCTCAAATTACGATATAATAAACTTCGTTAGTTATAGTTTAGTGTAGTAGTACTTTATAGTGTACTCTATGGAATATTATTTTTCAGCAGTCGTTTTTTACAGCTGTTTTGGCGCGTGCGAACGACTGGGACCGACACAGTCGCATGGTTTTGCGCGGGAACCGTCAGACACACATGCTAATAAATCAATACTTCCTAGTCTGTAAATACTGTATATATATATATATATATATATATATATATATATATATATCTTTATTCATCTGTGTTTTTTCAAGTTTCTATAACATTTCATTTTATCAGCTGTTTGACAATTTTTATTATTTTACGATTTTTGACCTTGTGGCTTTAGCAACAAACATTTTATAATTAAATATATATTTTAGAATTTTTCATTGTTACTGATACATTATACATCATTTGAAGTTATAAAATAAATGAGACTAGTGCTGCAGAATCAAAGTTGATCAGAGAACATAATACACTGTATATATGCAAAATTTAGAATTTGTCAAGATTTCAACAAATGCTTACCAAGGACTTATTTATGAAGTTAAGTGCATGAAATTTTGCATAAAAGTTTGTAATTATACAAGGAACATAATTATAACAATGATTTATAATAGGTCAATGCAATTTTTTATAGTTATAAGGGTTCAAAGTTAATTTTTTAAAAACCATTTAGGTATACATTTTTTATAACATAAAAAAAATATATATATAAATTATTTTAATTTTATAATTTTATTTTTTTACGTGCAGAATATTATAACAGAAACAACAAAACGTAAATCATAGTTCTAAGTTATAAAATAACTAAATTATGAATTTTTTATAAAACCCTTACAATATTGGCAAAATGGGCTTGGAGTTTTTCGCTAGTACTTTACTAACATGGACTGGAGTTTTTGGCACCGACCAACATTTTTGTCCAGAGTGCAAAGGGTTAAATACTAATTTAATTAAAACAGCTGTATAACTGTAAAGAGATTCAATTACATATTGTTCACAAAGTTATTCACGAGTATGTGTTTTTAATAATAAAATTAAATTAAGGACTGCATACAATCAAAACTTGTTCAGTATTTGTTTACTAACGTAACCTACATTCTATAAATTCACTAGTGTTTTATTATTTGGTATTCCATATGATTTTTTATCATAACAATTTAGACAAAGATAATAATGGCCTATAATCATAACATGATAAAACATTATAGTACCAAGTAATATGATTGTAAATAAATACGAGTATCAATGAGTAATTATATGGGAGTTGTGTTATGAAAAGGGTAACCTGTGGGCATGGTGAGTTGATGTTTACAGCAATGTTAGTAGCAACAGTAGTAGCTAAACACTGTTTATTGGTGGAGAATCCCCTCCCCCCCGACATTGACTGTGACATAAGCCACAGCTCAAGATATCCCGTGGCTATTGTGCAGAGTCACGTTTTTGTTATTTATTAGAACTCTAGTTGGAATATTCAGTTGAAATTTAATATAGTGACTCTCAGATAAATTCTTTACTGACAAAGATTTACTTGATTTGATGTAATATTTACATACATAAAATGTTATTGTTTTCAACAGAGATTCTTGTTTGTGAATCATTTAGTCATCTGTTGCGCTGTGCTTTTTTGGCTCGGTTGTTGTTGCTGCTGCTGTTGTATGTTGTTCTGATCCATTGACGTTATTAGTGCAGAATTAAGTGAACTATTGTGTAAATTGGCATCTTTTTACCATAAAAATGTCTATTACATATTTATAACTGAGTTTATTAGTGATTTGACTGAATATGTGTTAGTAATTTATTTGTATACCTAAGTATGACATATGACTCTAATTTAATATTTCATTGTTGTTGTTGCTAAGAAATGAGCGATAAATTTTCATCATTTGTGTAAAAGAGCACAATTGTTTTTATTTATATATAATCCGAAAAGTATAAGACATTTCCTACATTCTGGCTATCTTGGATTTTTTATTTTGAGAATTTTTAGACACTTAGGTGACCAAAAACTTGAAAAAATATTTTTTAGAAATAGTATTATTACATCAAACTTTTTCAAAAATAATACATACTAAACCTTCTGCATATGATTCAATTGCAATTACAATCTAAGTCTTTTTCAGAAATAAATGATAAATTACATAACTTGGTAACATTCTAACTAAATATTTGTAATGATTTTTGAAAATAGGCTTACACTAATTGAGAAAACCCCTTGGTATATCAGAAACAATTATCAGCAGCTCCAGGGTTAAACAATATTGTTATATAAGCACAAAAAGGTTTTTAAGAAACAATTAACTTAAAACTGCTACAATTCAGTTGAAACAAACTGTGTTATTATATCAACATATCAAACTATAAATCTCATATTATGTCTTTAATCATCTGAGTGCCATGTGTTTTTCTGAAAATGCTAGAGTGATTTTTAAGGATTTCACAGACAAGCATGAAAAAAATTCCTGTTAACTTAAGTCCAAAAACCTATTTATAATATGAACATGTAATTTATTAGAGATATTAACATGTCGGCGCTGGTGGCGCAGTGCTATAACCCAGCTACTTGGGAACAAAGTATTTGGAGTGATATTATATGCTCAGTCCTCTTAATACCGGCACGACGTCCGCTCAATGGTTGCCATGAACGTGGACACTACTAGAGAAGTCTGGGGTGTTCATGTTGGATGGTAGTCAAGGTTCATATGTTGTGTGGGGAAGAGAACTGAGTGTCAGACTTGTCAGTTAGCTGAAAATCAGACCAACACTACGTGGTTCGGATTCCACGTAAAGCTGTAGGTCCCATAGTTGCCCTAGCTATTGGGCTATTAATGAATAGTCCTTTCTGAGCTAAGTCAAACTCAGATACTAACAATGACTACACTCATTCGAAATCCATATTCGCCCATATCTTGACGATCAGCGTCTTAAGAATAAATAAAAAATAAATAAATAAAACAAAATTATTTTGTTTAAATTTTATTTACTTGAAAAAATATACAAGTCACAATGTTATACCCATGATTATAAACACCTACATTAGATATTCCATCTAATAGGAATATTTGTGCCTGTAATTTTGTTAGTTAGCGAGGACCGCAATCACAGCTGATTTAAACTGCATTACTACACAGGACTACACTAGCACTCCACAATGGACTACACAAATAGCTGATATTTTTGAGACTCAAAATTTAACATTGGACGGAAAATCTATTTGTGAATAAAATCAATGATATACTAAATTTGGCTTCAAATATTGGTTTTGTTATGTCTGGTGGAAGTGAAAACTCAAATGAGCAATTACAGAACTATGAGTTGAATACGAAAGCAATTACAGCACACTTCACTCCAAGAATAAATTAATTAGTTGATTAATAATTGGAACAATTTTCTTTAAAAATATAAATGGATTTTTTAAAATTATAAACAGTAACACATTTTAAACAAACCTGAGCCTCAAGTTGCTTAATGGCATCTTCAATAGCTTCTTCTATTGCCATTCCAAAATCATCCACATTTTCTTTGACAATACTATCAAAAGTTTCTTGGTTAATAACCCTCACCATTTTGTTGTAGTTTTTAACTAGTTGTGACAAAAAACACTCTTATGTGCATTCACCTGAAATTATATCAACAGTTTATATCAAACAAAAATGTTAAATTTGTAATCATTTAAACCATAAATTGTTTCAGTCATTTGTTCTCTATGTAGAAATTAAAATAAAATTTATATTGACAAATATAAAGTACAAGAAAATTAATTGAGTATAGAAAAGAATTTATATTGTTTCTTAAATGTAAAAATAACAAATATATTATCATTACAGTAATTATACAATTTATATACCCTTCTACAGGGTCCGGCAGAAAAAACTCCCCGATTATAAAGTAACGTTAAGCAGACAAGAGATGGAGCAGAGTAGTGGGGGGCGTGTCGTTGAGTACCTGCATACTTGCTGTTTTCAGTGTGTTATTGTTCAGGAACTGAGTCAAAGAGACTGTGGTGTACGTGTAACATTGTGCCAAGACCTTCTTCGGAACATCTGCAAAGAAGATGTTGTAATTTTTTTCTGACGATGCACACTTTTAATTTTCCAGAGCACTGAACAACCAAAATTGCAGGTACTGGTCTGAACACAACCTCCAAGAACTCTATCAATGACCGCTGATGAATAGCCCCAAAGTAACAGTATGGTGTGCTGTTTTTAATTTTTTAGTGATTGGTCCGTACTTTTTCTAAGGAAATGGTGGGATAACTGTAAATAGTGAACGGTGTTGTGCGATACTCCTCGAATTCCTCCAGCCTAAACTAAGGGAGCTTTTTAATAAGATTGAGAACGTGTGGTTCCACACAGCATGGCAGTCACTGGCACCGGTGAAGAAAATGTTTCCTGGCCTGGACATGTTATTTCTTTGCGTGATGACATAGGTTGGCCACAACGTTCGCCGGACTGAACACCCTGTGATTTTTTTTCTGATACTATTTAAAACCCAAGGTTTATGAACATCGTCCTCAAACTTTAAAAACCCTAAAAGATGTGATAACTCGAGAAGTTGAAGCCATTCCACCTGACATAGCTCGTAAAGTAACGGAGAACTTCAGAGAACGACTCAACCAGTGTGTTTACAGTGGGGGAAACCATTTGAGAGATGTAATGTTTAAACAGTAAAGTAATGGTACATATTCTTAAACGGCACAATATGTACTTTTAGGTAATAAAAATGCCCTACCTTATTCCGTTTTTTTTCTTTAGCTTCTCTAATAGGGGAGGTTTTTCTGCCAGACCCTGTATAAAAACAAAAAACATTTGTCATTAAGTTAAGAGGTAAAAAATTAGCTTACATTTACAGGGGAGGTAGTTTTCAACAACGAAAAACAAAATAAATAACAATCAAGACATATACCAAACATAATAATGAACATAAACACATTGGTAGGTAGGTCTACCAAGCTCAAAATTACTCTTTAGTGTAGAGTGGTGAGTGGAGATTACGTTATCACAGTATAAAATACCCAGTAGCGACATCCCATTTAATTGTTATGGGACTAGTGGAACGCTAGCGCTCCTAAGAGCAGGACCATACAACACACCTCAATAACATTGTTTTGAATTGTGTCTTGCAAATAAGTGAAATAATATCAACAGAAAAAGGGCCATGACAGGTTATAGGGTATTTACTAATAACAGCTGTGGGTGTAAAATAATACAGAAATACGCACTTCTGACTCCCGTCGCTACGAGTGCCAATGCCGTGCTTGCCACAAACTTTGTAGCAGAGTGTTGCTACTGGGTGTTTTATACAGTGATGTTATTCCACTCTTACTCCAAGACACACAGTTATCAGTTATTTGAACAGCCCACACTGTCTGCTGCTCATGGTTAAGAATTGTATTAAATGTTAAATGAAAGCAGAAATGAAGTTTTCGCTAAAAATATCATTATTAGAAACATTTATACGAGGTGCCATTAACCCTCACACTGGCAAAGTCGTAATTTACGACTCATTTTCAGACCATTTGTACTAGCAGCGTCATATTTCACGAATCATATTACATTGCATGTTTATTAAGAAATTTTATGAACACTCAACTAATAAATCAAACTCAACATCAAATCAAACTGTAAAAATAGCCTGCCGGTCAAGACAAATTTGATCACCAGTGCAAGGGTTAAACTATGTTCCCAAACTTAAAGATATGGTTCCTTGGGTCAAAATAAGAAAAAAATTCTTGTTAACTTAAGTCCAAAAACCTATTTATAAGCTTAACCTTTGAGGACTCCCTGCGTGGTCCTTTTGTCCACACACTTCTGTTTTTTTTAGTTTCCTGTCTCAGACCTTGAGACAATTGCGTCTTTCCGGATTCTAATCCTTCCCCTGTCTATTTTGAACCTACCACTAGTTTTGTTTACTGTTAGTGCAAGTCAGTCACATAAACTTGAATAACAACGTACACGTTTGCGGTCAATCTTCCGCTTAGCGAATTTTCAGAGAGTAATAATTTTCTTTTGTAATAGTTGTTATAAAATGAATGTATTTAATTTTTTTGCGTGTTTAGTGTAAATATTTATATATAGTAAAGTGTTTGTGTATATACTTGTATTAGGATACTTTTTGTAAATAAAAAATGAGCACTAAAGGGACTAAAGAAACAGAGTGAATATAACGAATTCTTTTGAGCGTTGAGAAAAAGAAGAATCAGCCTATGAATTACTGTTACGTGATCAAGATCATGCAAGAAGAACTTTATTTGATGAAAATGATTGTGATGAAGGAAACTTTAGTGATAATGACTCATTAGGTGAAGATATTATTATGTAGACTGACCATGACATGGAGTCATAGGAAATGAGTGAGTCTGTAACTGATATGTTTTGTCACACCTACTGTTTTATGGTTCACTCTACTGGACTTGAAGGTTTCAGTGGTGATATAATGCAGATATTTTACTTATTTAATTAATCTTCAGTTGTTTAACAAAAACAAATGAATTGAATTGAGTATTAGGTATTTATACTAATAAACAGGTAGCAACGCAAGTAATGTGAGTAAGATACTGCAAATAAATTGATTATTGTGATTTTACGCGATACAGTTTATCCACTAATATTTGTAGGCAAAAAATACAGTCCAAGGCCGAAGGCCGAGGTGTCACAAGTGTAGCGACTGAAACTAACCACCAACCGGCATTACTGAGGCCGAAGGCCGAGGTCTCTGGAGTACAGTGCATGACTGGGTTGGCACGCGAAGCGTGCAGGGGTGTCCCCTAGTAATTAATGCATAGCGGACAAGTGTTCAGTACTGAAGTTACTGTATTATTTTAACATATGGCTCTGCTTTATGATGTTTGGTGTTTGATTTGCTGTTCATAGTAAATTTTAATTATGAACAGGTCTGCTAAATAACAACTTTCTCAAGAACTAGTTGTCAGAACTGGAGTGCCATAGGGATCGGTTCTTGATCATGTATTGTTTCTCCTCTTTATGAATGACAGCCAGATCTATATCAAACTCTCACTTGTACTTGTTTGCTGATGATACATCCCTAGTAGTTTCTGGTTAGGACACAGCTGGAGAATCAAATGTTTTTAGACTGCTTCAGTGGCTAGAGGAAAACTCTTTATGCATCAATGCAACAAAGACCAAGCTAGTAGATTCTGCAATCAGAAGCCAGTTGGATAACGATTGTTTGAATATTATCATAGGCGACACCGAGTTTAGTCCTTCATCCACTGTAAAATATCTTGGTGTTACTTTTCACTGTAATCTGAACTTCTCAAACCATATTGAAAAAGTAACAAGTAGGCTAAATAGCAGTATTTTTTTACTATTTTGACTTGCCTGTTTCAAAAATGCTGACATCCTTTTGATGGCTTATCATGGTTGCTTTTATCCCCTTATTTATCTTATGCAGTACCAATTTACATGTGAAAGTACTAAGACTCAGTATGTTTTCAGCTTACAGAAAAGAGGAGTTCGAATAGTTTTTCACTTGGCCAGGAACCAGTCATGCAGATCACTGTTTTGAGAGAAAGGCATACTAACTTTCCCATCAATTTAATTCTTAACAGCCTGACATTTCTAATAAAATTTTTTTATTTATTTACATCCCATATTTAAAATAACCGTAGATACCAACTGCGTCACAATAACAACATAACCCTACCTCGCCATAACACCACTTTTTTAGAAACAAAACATTCTTCCTGCATATCATTGTTTAATTCCCTCCCACAGTACATAAAGAATGTTAATGATCCCAACAAATTTAAAAGCCAATTTACTTACTTGAAAAGAAAGAAAGAGTAGTTTTAGTTTTAGATGTTATGCTGTAGTTGTAGTATTAGTATACAATGTTAAAGTTAGTACTGTAATTATGATAACTTTACTTTAATAATTGACCTTTGCCTGTGCAAATTTTAGTATTGTTAGTGGCAATATATGACTTTAATCTAAACTGTTGTTTAATAGACCTATGTAACTGGTCTTGCATTGGAGTGTGGTACAACAGAAATTAACTAATCCTACACTATTTGATTTTCTGGTTAAATACTGTACACTGTATAATACACACGTTTTCAATTTTTATTAACTTAATTTCCAGTTTTCATTGGTTAAGATTTGCCAAAATTTTGGATTTGTGGAGTTCGGATTTGGGGCTCTTTACAGAGGGCCTACAATAACCTTAAGAAATAATTGTCATAGACAAAAATTATGTTGAAATTTGTATTCAACCTAAAAAACACATCAAATGAGAAAAGGACTTTAAAAATTATTTGAAATACGGTAATATAAATATGTCAAAATACTAAAAGTTGTGAAATTGAGTTTTCCAATTTTCATTATAAAAAAATTGATTTCCACAACAAAAAAGTAACTACAAAATAAGTCTTCGAATGTACCACTTAGGCCTATTATAATTCCTTAAGCAAATAAAAACTACATTGTTATTTATTTATAATTTAATAAAATTTTTCAAGTATCAGTAAACCTACAACATTGGCTACTTTTAAACTCCATCATTATATATAACAAGAATACATTATATTACACAATATTAAGTGTATGACTTAGTTAAACACATCAATCAAAGAATTTCTAAAGCTAATAAATAAGGCTACGAGAAATTCTAAGTTTTCTCGTTTACTACGGGCAGCTTTCTCAAATAGCCTACACTTTAAACTGAAATAAAATTGAAATTTAATTACAACTTATATGTGATGTTCAACAGTTACTAAATTTTATCTAAATAACCTATGTACTGACCAAATAAATTTGACTAAACTGTGAAGACTAACCAATTTACTTCAGTAATTTTGAACAGTGGGATGAAAATAAGGTTTATAAATGCTGACACAAAGCAGAGTATCATTTCGGTATATGGAATAATTAAAAACAGAACAATATCATTTATGAAATAAACGTTAAACTAATTTTCTATGGATCAGAAAGCTTCCTAATCAATGTATTGACCCACTTTAAATTTGTGCTCGGTTTAATTTCTCTTGAATAAACTAGCTCCACTAACCAAACAATAACTCCAAATTAATTATAAGAGATGATTTACACGAGAAAAGTTAGTCATAAATTACAGTAAATAATATGATGTTACAAATCTGGAAATGAAACCCTATGTGGTATTTATGCAGTTTCTTGCCACCAAACAAATTTGGAACATTTTGCTTGAAATGGGCATAGAATTGGCTGTATTTTCACGAGATATGCTTTTTATTCCGCGGAAATAACGTATTTTATCGAAAAATCCGAAAAAACCTATGTTACAACTTTTAGTATTTTTGTCAATTTCCATTAATTTAAGTGGTATTTTAATCATCTTTTTTTATTTTGACGTGTTTTTTGGCGCTGAATACAAATTTGAAAACTATTTTGGTCTATTACAAATATTTCTCAAGATATAACGGAAAAACTACTATCGCGGCGGATCGCGATTAGCGGCCATTACGCGATCATTATATACAACAACTATTAATATTAATCTCAAAAACCGAATTCACCTATATTCCCACCGGAGTGACGGCCGGCAGGCCGTCACGGAGGCCAAATACTCGAATTTAACGCAAATTACGATTTTTTGTTGAGAAAATAGACAATTATGATAAGTTAGGTTATGTTAGTAAAACATGCATTTTTCGCACTGAAAAAATAATTTTGCAAAGTTATTTGATTTTACATTTATAAATACATATTAGATCAATTATTTATGAACTATTTAAATCTATGGCATTTTAATTTTACAATCCTTATATCATGGTACCTTGTATTTATAAAATCTTGGTTTTTACGCTATAAAACACTAACCTCACATTCCTCATCCACCATCACTCATCAGTTGACACTTGACAGCTAAGTTACACAGACGATATTTAAAAAGCAGAAAAAGTGCAGCCAACATAATTTCTGATATGGTTGAAACTCAACCAAGGTTAAAATATCTTTCGAAAAAAGAATGGAAATTTGCCTTTTACCATAGACCTTCTATTTATATAGTAAAATCAATGGTATTATGTACTCAGCATGTGTAGTTTGCATGTATTCTGTATATATTTTAATACTTGCATGATTTTTCCATTGACAGCTTTGTTGGTTTTAAAATTGAACACCTTGTTTATTTGACTTGTGCATGATCACAGCAACTATTATTTTATCATGCATATTGTCTTTATATTAGCATAGACCTTCTAATATAAGGTCAATGATATTAGTATTTAGCATTACCAAGCCTGTAACATGACTTGTTGATTGGCATGATACAAACCGTTGAATCATTGAACCACTAATCAGTTGAAATTGTAAACTACGGAAATTAGAACAGTATTTTTGTCTATGTTGTTGTCATTTCGCCCATGTGACGTCATAGGAGATGCAGGAGATTCCTACCACCTCGTTTTCTAGATAGTTAACCAACATAACATACAATGAACACACAGGTAATTATTTTCATTTTAAACAAAAATTATGTGAAATCAAACCATAAAAACCTCAAAAAAGTAAAAAATGGACACCAAGCACATTAAAAAAGTTATAGATAAACATAAACAAACAAACAAAAACGTGAAATCAAAATGAGATGGCTAAGTACCTTCGGTACTCCATTGAAACAAACAAACGAAACAAACAAACTATGCAAACAAATTGGAAAAATTATGGACATGAACGAAAATTAAAATCCTTGGCGTTGGCGTTCTAGTAAGTTTGAAAAAAAGCCACCGCCAAGTGTTTTAATTTTCATTCATGTCCATATTTTTCCAGTTTGTTTGCATGGTTATGGTTTGTTTGTTTCATTGGAGTACCGAAGGTACTTAGCCATCTAATTTTGAGTTCACATCTTTTTTGGCTTATTTATCTATATAACTTTTTTTAATATGCTTGGCGTCCTTTTTTACTTTTTGAAGTTTTTTTGTGGTTTAATATAATGTAGCCGTAATCTTGTACATTACAATTTTCGTAGAAATATTACATTTTAAATTATAATCATACAGGCCCGGACTGGCTCATTGAAAAGGCCGGTGGACAACCGTCGCCAAGGGCGCCGATATATATATATATATAGAGGTCGATTTCTAGAAATTGAGGTGCTGGAACTGTACCTGAAAAAAATATTCCGGGGGGTTGGGGGGGTATGGAATACCCCCCAACGGAAGCGGGGGGTCCGGGGGTCCTCCCCCGGAAAAATTTTGAAAATACCATCATTTAAATAGGCAATTTTACGCTATCTGAGTACATTTTTGCAACTTGTAATCCAAGATCTTTTTTTATTTTTTAATTGAACAATTAGTTCAAAATAACTGTTCAAAACAATCTGTAACAAATTTTTTAATAAAAAAAAAAAAATATATATATATATATCTTCACTTTATTTTTGTAACTATATATTATTTCATATTCTACATCATGTTTATTATATATTATTGACTTGGGCATTAACTGTATTAGTGTATTACAAAATCCCCTGACATCGGAAGGTTCAGATAAATGAAACAAGGCGCTTTGGTTTAATAATTCCTAATGTATTTAATAATCGTAAAATACATAGTTTACTAGTATTAAGGTAAGTTATAGAGCCAAACACTAACAATAAGTAATTAAGTAAATGGTCCTAGAATGTTAGTAAACGCCTCATTTCTGTGCTTGAGTCACACAATTTGTTTATTATCGTTTCACCATCAATTTTACTCATAATATCCTTTTCACTTTGCATGATTATTAAAGATTCAAGATTTTGATTTGTCATTGTGGACCTCAGACGAGTTTTAATAAGTTTCAATTTGGAAAATATTCTTTCACAGCTATCTTGGGTTAATGGAATTGTAAGCAAATATTTATAAACTATTTTATAAAGTTCTTTGTATTGCAAGCAATACATATTATATTCAACAAGCACTTTAAATGCACACTTTATACAAGTGTTACAGGTCTTTGCTTCAGTACACTTTACCGAGTCTAGGTCAAATTTATCTTCGTCGCCACCTTCAAAGTCTTCGTGATCTAGTTCATTATCTGATTCCTCTTCTGACTCTCTTCCCCTCATCTGAAATTGCTTATGAATGTACTTTACCTTACTAAGGTAATGTACGTTTTAAGTCCACCTAATTATTCTGAATAATTACTGAATAACTAGGTAGGTAGGAGGTGGTGTTTATTACGTTAAAATATGCATTTTAATATTCTCACCGCTAAGGCAGTGAAACTATTTGGCGTGAATATTTTTGTTACTAGGCGCCCTACCGCGAGGGCGCCGAGGGCGCCCGAGGAGGAGGGCGCACCGGGACGCGTCCCGGTCTCCCGGCGGGCCAGTCCGGGCCTGTAATCATATTGAAATTGAATACAACTTTCTTGATCGATCTATTATGACTTATACAGCTAGCAAAGCATACCTTTTAAAATTGCATAAGAAGTAATATGTAAATAAAACATTAGTGATAAATATCATTTCAGTTTGAAGGTGGGTCACTGAACATCTCAATCACATTATAAGTATTTGAAATAAAATATATATTTAAAGCATAATAATATCATAAATCAAATTACAATATAACCTCAACATATATCGGTAATGACACAAACCGCCCTACACCAGCTGATTCCTCCTATCACAGCTCCTTTTCCCCTTATGCCATGTTCCAGTTTTACTAAATTCTAGTTCCCTCCACGTTCCTTGCCCGCCAATGATCACCAAGTACAATTACGTAATAGGCAGAGCTTCCTACTGCGTATCCATGACAACGAAATGTTAAAGTGGCCCAGTGGCAAGTTGATTCAGTGGCGGGAGAGGACTAATTTTCTGTCTCACTTCAATGACTATCTTTATAGCGGCCCATAGACGATCAATATTATTGTGCAATATCCCGGGTTGTACAATAAAACTGATCGTGTGTAGACGACATTGAAAGGTTGTGCAATATATTGCGTGAAATTCAAATCCGTGAAAATATATTGTGCAAACGGGAAAGAATTGTGCCGTCTGTAGGCAACATTGCGCAATATCCCGTCAGTCTGTCTCATCTAGTAGTGGTGAACGCGTCGTCATGGTTGACAAGAGAGCGGATAAACAATTTATTTGTGAGTTTATTGAAGTTTATCGCGGCCTTCCCGCTCTTTGGGATGCGAAGTGCAAAGATTATACTAATCGTACCAGAAAGGGGGAGCAGTACGATGTGTTGTTGGAAAAATACCGCGAAAAATATCCGGATGCTGAAAAACCAGATGTGGTAAAAAAAATAAATTCTTTGCGTACGAACTTTCGTAAAGAATTAAAACGGATTCGCGAAGCAGAGAAAAGTGGTGCAGGTGCGGAAGATGTCGAACCTGTACTGTGGTATTTCGAAGAAATGAGGTTTCTTCAGGCACAAGAAACACTTACTCCTTCAATCAGCACGATGGACACATGTCAAGAAACCTCTACTCTGGATGAGGTTTATGAAGAGGATTGTGATGAAGATGCAAATAATGGAACCAGATACACAGTAAGTTGTTTATTCGATTAATTTTCTCTACAAGTTCATCACACAATATAAACTTATTATTTAAAGCATATTTCTTTCTACTTTCTTCCAACCAAAAACGTCTATTGTTCCACATTTAATTATCGACCGAGGTATTCACACCTGCAATTTTCCATTGCCATGAAACCTGGCCCTCATTGTTGAAGAAATTACAATAGGTATCTCTGACCACTTTAGCAGTGTTTGTTGCATTCCGGAAGATACTGTTTGACTGTAGTCGTATTATCTCACCTACACCATCCCTCCACGATCCGTTCGTGACAACGCCAGCTATCAAATCCTCACTATCCACATGATTCCTTGTGACATAAGTTCGTGGTTGGCGTTTACGAAGAAAGTTGTGTAAATAACAACATGCCAAGACAACTATTCGAGCCTTTTCAGGAGCCAGTGCTATTTGATTTTGTAGTACACCAAATCGGCTGACCAAAATCCCAAAGACATTTTCGATCACACGACGAGCACGACTCAGCCGATAATTGAGAATTTTCCTCTCCGCATTTAATCCTGCTTCAGGGTAGGGCTTCATCAAATTTTCAGTTAGTCCAAAGGCATCATCTCCCACAAAAACGAATGGCAATATTTTTTGACTATTTGGCAGTTGAGCAGGTTCTGGAATCCCCAGTGTTTTATTTGCAAGCGCTTGCCCAAAATTCGTGTAATTGAGTACCCCGCCGTCTGATATTCGACCATTTACTCCGACATCAACCATGATGAACTCATAGTTCGCATTTGCCACTGCCATCATCACAATGCTGAAAAATTTTTTATAGTTGAAGTAAAGTGATCCTGAATTGTACGGTTTCTTTATTGCGACATGTTTCCCATCTATTGCACCCAGACAGTTAGGGAAATTCCACTGATCATAGAAATCTTGCGCGACTGCTTTCCATTCTTGGTCTGTAGTTGGTACCTGTAACAAACAATGACTACATTATACAGAGCAACAACTTTTAATGATTGCGTATAGTTAAAATAGTTGAAATATAATAGTTAAAATACCCAAAGTATTTTAAGATCTCTCAGACTATGATATTGACGTTTCTTTGAAAATACGCATGACTGTACAAGTTTTTCTCTTTTGATTTTTCAGGCTAATGTTGGACCTTCTAAAAACATGAAAAAAAAGAAACCTCCACATCCTACTGATGAATTGGTTCAATTGGCAACCAGGCGCCTTCAGCAACCAGAAGACGACTGCGGCAAAGTGGCTGCAGCTTGGGCAGTTGAGCTCAGAAAAATGGATCCACGACAACAGATGTTTGCGAAGAAGGCCATCAATGATATTTTATTTGAGGGACAAATGGGGACCTTACACCGTCATTCAGTGGAAATTAACGCCTCACGTGCGTCCACTCCCTATAGTGTTCAATCCCTCCCTTCAATCCCCTTCAATACCCCTTCAATAAATAATCCCAATTCACAATGTCCGCTAAATGCGAGTTCCTATTACTCAACTTTTCAAGAATGAAGAAATAATTCAACTTCAAATTCACGTGAATACCTTTTCTATAGGCAAGCACTTTTTTTCAATGTATTTATATTTTTTCATATTCATATGTACCTATTTTATATTTATATTTTTCCATGTATGCCAACATTTTTACTGCCAAATAAAATGAAGTTCAACAAAGTACTTACCTTTATGTATTCCTTGAGGCAGTTGATCAGAGCAGTGCATGTTTCCATAACAATACGACCTATTGACTGAGGTGAAACAGCAGTTAAAAACTTCAGATCTTCGAAGGTGTTCCCGGTTGCGAGATATCGTAGGGTTATGGACAACCGTTGGCTTGCAGGAATAGCATCGCGCATGGTAGTGTTGATTTTCTCGATTTGAGGAGTTACCAAAGCGAGAAGTTCGTCGAATAATACTCCGTCCATCCGTAAAAAGTTGCGAAAATCATTTGGTTCAGCAACTCTCAGTTCATTCAGTAATGTTTCGTGGGTGTGTTTCTCCCTGTCAATGAACCACTGTTTGGCCCATTTTCTCCCTTTTCGCGAGCTCTGTTCTTTTTTTCTCTTCTTTGCACTTACCGCTACAGCAATAGCAACAGCACACAACTCAGTTTCACTCAACATATTCATCGAATGAAGTTCTGGCGAGGACTGTTTGCACAACCTGTTGCCAAGCAAATTGATCGTCTGTGTTCGTGATTGTGCCAAATATTGTACAACCGTCAATATCACCCCCACACGATTCAATTTATTGCACAAACCAACTTATTGTACAACAATATTGAGCGTCTGTGGGCGGCCGTCAAAGTATTGTGCAATCCAAATTGCACAATAATATTGATCGTCTATGGGCCGCTTATCTCTCTCACACAGAATCTTTAATTAGGTCACAATCAAAGTGCCCAAACTATATACAATATTCCAATAAACTATTAACAATATTTTACTTTAAAAAACAAGCAACAAAACCAAAACCATAGCACACAAATCTGGTAACATAATGCACACATTTTTTTCCATTTCCAACGGTATTCAAATTTAATCAAATTTATTTATTATTTGTATTACAACTACGGATTGACACTACATCAATCATGAGATTGCAGACAGTCTATACAAACATTAAATCACATAGTTACAGAGTGCCCCCTGCACTGTTTTACAGAGGAATTAGCTAGCTTAAATAGAATTAGTGAGGCAGGTCTTAAATGGCATGATGGACTGAATTTAACTTTGTGATATTATTTTTTAAATATCAGATAACCTTTGGACTTTTTTTCCAAGTATATAGCACAACTTTTATAAATTTTTTAATTAATAAAATGGTAGCTGCAAGAAACAAGTAATGTGTGTATATTTGTATTTATTTATTTAATTTATTTTTGTGCTATAAAACCTAATTACATTATAGCAGTTCACGTATAATAACAATTTAATAATGGTTTGAGTTCAGTCCAATATTAAATATAAGTCCAAGTCTTCAATACTACTTCAGCATAAATTCGTAACAATAATATAATCTCAAAAATAACAAATAATAATAATAAAGAATTTCAAAACAAAATTAATAACAATAAATAAATAACTAACAATAAACAATAGCTTAGCCTTTATAGGTTATTTATTTATTTATCAAGATAAGTAAATAAATAATATGATATTGGTAAGAGAAAATTATACTTCGTACAAAGGTTCGCACTATTTATATTTACATGACAACGAGGAAAAACATTTTATTTTAAAAACGTTCAAACTATCAAAATGAACATCAATGTCAGACCCATTAATAAGCATTGAATTGTAATTGTAATAAAAATAATGAAAACAAATACAATAATTATGGAATTTATAAAATTAAATGTTCAACTCGTCCTAAATATTACATTGGCCAAACAGAAAGAAGTTTTTGTAAAAGATTCAAGGAACATATACCAAAAAACAACCATCAAAATTTATCAACATTTGCTGAACATTTAATTCAAGAAAACCATAATATTTCATCAATTGAAGAAAATTTAGACATTATCCATTTTGCACCCAAAAGTAAAAAAATAGAAGCTATTTAAAAAATTTACATATACAAAAACACAAAAGAAAACCCATCATTATTACTCAACCATCAAATAAAATTTCACTCAAATATTATGTTTGATTCTATCATGAAGATGCAAAATTATAAAATTTAACAAGATCTACAACTTATCCATCTACATTTACATTTTTATTTAAATTTTTATAGTGTCACCTGTTGAGTTAATTATTCTAAAGTTAAATATTTTTATAACCTTATTTCATTCTGTTCAACGGAAAATGGTCCTTTGAGACATAAATCGATTTTGAATATTAAAAACACCACAAAAGATTACCAAGTGTTGTTCTTTATATATATATATATATATATATATATATATATATATATATATATATATATATAGTATATGAATTGTAACCCATCTTCATCCGTGACAGAGGGAAAAACGATCGTGTCACTGCGCGAGAGTGGGAGATGTTGAACAGAGACGTGTTCCTACTGTTGTAGTCGGTACACCCATGCAATACTCGTCATCCACCCGACTCTGCAGGCCCCAGAAATATATCTGCAATGCATCCTCAGACTTAGACTCTAACGCAAACATGTCCAACAACTCACTGTACAGAACCAAAATATGTGTATACAGTGAAGCATTTAAAGTATAAATATTTCAAACATTTCTTTTACTTTTACTCAATCATTTCTTCATGGTTTAAATGTGAAGGACTAAACAAAAAAAAAAAAAAAAAAAAAAAAAAAAGGTTTTCAAGTCGTTTTGGTCTAACTAAGGATGTGTACAATACAATGAACGATCTAATATTTTTTTAATTCATCCATTGTCTTATTACAAACCAAAACAACGCCTTTACACATTTCTCTACGTTGTTGGCAAACAATAATTCTCTATCAATCTATATTTATAAAATGA